>CM050322.1:45154350-45411598 GCA_027475135.1 Bactrocera correcta | reverse complement strand
CATACCGTATATTAGGAATCAACCCAGTGTTTCTAAAGAATTGCATTTACATTTTGCAATCTCTCCGTCACTAGTCATCTGTGCTCGACCTGAGTGAATTGCGCTTTGACCGGAAATACTACCAATTTTTGTTTTTCAAATGGCACCTACATATTTTTTCCTTGATTTTGGAATAGGAACTAATTATCCTATACAATAACGTAAAACGACTAATGGCAAGTTTCCATGGATATTATAAATAGGAACCTTGATGTGTAGTTGATATTGCTAGATTAGGATACAATTTTCAAATACTATTTTCTTGGAATTTATGCACATTGTATATTATTCTAGAGGGGAATGAATGTTTATTCCAAAACTGAAGAAAACACATGTATGTGTCGTTTAAAAGACAAAACTTGATAGTATTTCCGGCTAAACCGGAAGTTATACCGAAAATCAGAAAGCACCTTCCGATTGCCCTCATTGTCTTTGGAAAACAAAATCTACAATTTGCACAATTTTACATCATTGCATCATATGTTATTGAAAAAAGCATGCGTTTTGTCACCTGGATCACAGATGAACACAGATTGTAGCTGACTGGCCTATAGCACAACACACGGCACGGCCGGCAGTGGGCACACAAACAGGACTGACAGACTCGCACTAATAGCGTGGCGCCCCCGATTTCTAGAATAGCACGTCCACGGGTGTCCTTGCTTTGTGCGCGCCTCGCGACGATTACATTCGCACTGGCACGTGTGGTACTGCCGCATTGCTGCCCACTGCACTGGCTCTGGCGCTGCAGTTTTTTCGGTCCGTTCCCGCCGTATGTCTCTTGTTCCGCCCGCCGTGGGTGACGCGCCAGTTTCAGACGGTAGCTCTTTCGGACGCTCAGCAACCGATATTTCGTCAGGCGTATGTAGGCTCAACCTACGTTGCGCCTCTGCGACTGTTGCGCCCGTGGCGGGTGCCACCTTCGCCACGCCCTAGTTACGGCTCTGATAATAAGCGACATGTCACTGTAAGGGAAGTCATTATATCTGACTTTTTTATAAAGAATTTTATATGACACCAAACTTCGTAGTGTAATTACGTCATAGTAACCAGTTGGTCAATATAGGCGGAGTCATAGTAAACGGATTCTACTGTATATTATAACACTACAGCGCAATTATAAAAATCACACCAATGCACTGAATCATGACACCGTTCAGAATACTTTAAAGGAACAATTACTCATTAACAGACAAAACCGAGCATTAAATTCACTGGTCTCACTACTCATGTTGGTAACAAGAGAGCAGGAGGAGTACTGGGCCATTACGACATGTTAGAAATTAAACAAATACTAAAGGAAATCATAACAAACAATAATAAGCAAATTATTATTATTTCACACTAAGAAGTAAACCATGAAACGCTAAAGCAACAAACAATCCTGCAAGAAGTCCATCGGGAACTACTAGACTTAAGGACAACAATAAATTGTGCATAAAATAAAAACTTTTACTTAGTGGCAATAAAGTTAGGTGAACCTAACAAAATAATAAACAAAGAACAAACTGACATACCTATTATGGATCTACTAGAGTATTCAGATACATATATTTATTGTACCATTAAACTATACATCTTAATATATAAAAATCACGTGTCACGTTGTTTGATTTCGATGGACTCCTAAACTACTGAACCGATTTTAATGAAATTTTTAACACTGTGTGCAGTTTGGTCCAAATTGAAAGATAGGATAGTTTATAACTCTCCTTATTGTCGCATTATTTATTTATTGCAAATTATTTGTTTATTATTAGCAAAGAGCTATCCACCAGTTGGTGGCGCTAAGAGCGGTATTGAGTAAGTGCGGTATGTTACAGTAGATGGCGCTACATTTATAACAGCTGACGGTGTTTTATAAATTTCAACAGCAAATTTTCATGGATTTAGGCTGTCATAACAAAAGCTGCCACTTGCTAAAAACATTAAATGAAAATACGTTGTTTGAAGTCTAAATTATTTGTGGTGAAGTTATACGAGTCTATGACTTCTAATATTCTAAATTTAAGAAAAAATCACATACAATCCGTTAAAGTTAAATAATATATATGGGGTATTCCATACCAAATCGACCACTTTTGAACCCGACCCCTTTAGATTTTGCTGAAACTTAGCCATCCTTTTCTACCCTTTGAAAAACATTTTTGAGAATTTTTTCAAAATTTTTTGACCAATTTTAAAAAAGTTATGAATTTTGCAATTTTTTGCTAAAAAAATGGCTTCTTTATTTTCAAATAGCCATAACTTTTTTAGAAATTGACTTTTGGGGACCATTTTTTTTTAAATTTTTGTTTTTTGAATGAACTTTTCGAAAAAATACAGGAAAAAAAATTTAACACGATAAATTATATAAAATAATCGGTTTTTTAAGTAAAATCGTAATGTTTTTTTTTTTTAATTTCGCCATTTTTGTTTTTTTTTTTTTTCAAAAAAAACTTCAATTAATTTAACAACTATCCCTGCTAATCCCGGAGTGGGCCGATTTTTTTTTAATATTTTTTTTATTTATTTAAAAAAATGAAAAATAAAAAAAAAAATTTTCCCGTAAACTTTATTTTTATCATATAAAAAATATAATTGAACGATTTTATGATATAATATTTACAATTTATAGACTTAATTTACGAATATAATCACCAAGATTCAAATTTTTTTGGTAAGATTTCAATCTGGCCATCGGTCGTTTCCAATTGATAAACGTCAAAACCTACTGAACTCCATTAGCTGTCAAAGTTCAATAGGTTTTGACGTTTAGCAATTGTTCTCTCATTGGAAGACGTTTAGCAATTGTTCTCTCACTTCCAGTGAGAGAAGAGTTGAACATACTGTCTAAAACATAACCTGTAAATTGCTGTTAATCTTTTGTGCGATCAAGTATCTAGTGAAAGATTGTTGATATTACATTTGCTAAATAAATAAATAATTATTATAGTTTATGAATACTATTTTGATTTGATGTTATTTGAAAAGCTAATTGTTTTATTCTATTAATCTAAATTGATTGGAAGAATTTTATGAAGATATTATGGCATCAATAAAGCAGTTCGATCGATGTTGTAATCCATTTAAGTTGGAATCACATTTAAGAAAAGTGGGTTTACGTGCAGCAACTGACATTATGAAAGTAAGTTTAGGATTTGGTGGAAATTATTTGTTATGCAGTTCGTGTCGAAAAGAAGCTTCAAAATTAGTAAAGGAACAAACAAAAATTAGTGATGATCCTAATGTTGATGCAAGTGACCATGAAGATGATTTCAGTGACAACAATGAGAACAATGATGGTGCTGACAGTGATAGTAAGATAACTACTACGGATCTCTCGTCTTGTTTATCATTCCGTAAGTTTTTAAAAATTATTCATACATTACATAAATACATTCCTAGCAGTATTAATCATAAAACTTAGTCATTATATTCGTAAATTAAGTCTATAAATTGTAAATATTATATCATAAAATCGTTAAATTATATTTTTTATATGATAAAAATAAAGTTTACGGGAAAAATTTTTTTTTTTTCATTTTTCATTTTTTTAAATAAATAAAAAAAATATTAAAAAAATCGGCCCACTCCGGGATTAGCAGGGATAGTTGTTAAATTAATTGAAGTTTTTTTTGAAAAAAAAAAAAACAAAAATGGCGAAATTCAAAAAAAAAAAATTACGATTTTACTTAAAAAAACCGATTATTTTATATAATTTATCGTGTTAATTTTTTTTCCTGTATTTTTTCGAAAAGTTCATTCAAAACCAAAAATTTAAAAAAAAAAATGGTCTCCAAAAGTCAATTTCTACAAAAGTTATGGCTATTTGAAAATAAAGAAGCCATTTTTTAGCAAAAAATTGCAAAATTCATAACTTTTTTAAAATTGGTCAAAAAATTTTGAAAAAATTCTCAAAAATGTTTTTCAAAGGGTAGAAAAGGATGGCTAAGTTTCAGCAAAATCTAAAGGGGTCGGGTTCAAAAGTGGTCGATTTGGTATGGAATACCCCATATATTGTCACCTAAAATACAAACCAATGTATCATCAAAAATAAATGGAAATCGCTGACAGATATAATAACCAAAATTTATCCATTTTATAACGAAAACTGAAATTTTGTTTCAAGATTGGATATAAAGTGGTTTTATTGCGTTTGCGGTACCTATAACCCAACTTAGACGTCGGCGGCCTGCCCGGTCAAAAATCATGATATATCAAGAAAAGGGGCAATGATTTATATACTTGGGGTATAATCCTTTTTTTTATTAATTTTTATTCGTTTGGTCAATGTGTAATTATGGCAACACTTAGTAGCTGTCAACACAAAATACTTTTGTTATTGTGCATGTAATGAAATTTTTATAAAATATAAAATGCTTATTTTAAGCAAATGTGTATATATGTAATATGTAAAAACGATGTAATGAAGTGCAAGTGCATAAAAAGTGCATAATATAAAATAAATAATTACTAGAAATCGAGAAATTGCAAGATGAAATTTGCAAAGTTTTCAACTTTAAATGCAAATATCTCGAAAACTCTAAGTTTGCGGCGGCAACATTTTCTTAATCTGGAGCATCAGCCCTATCCAACCATACCACTTTTAACCCTGAAATCGTGGGATGGTATACTAAAGCCGACCCTACATAGTTGCATTTACATATTTTACTTTTTTTTTTAATTTTAAATTTAGGAAAAATTTTTACGTAGCCTGGGCATAATTGATAGGGACGGTATTACCGAAAAAATTCGGTTTTATTACGACTAAAGAGCACTTAAACACTTCTCAGAATCAGTTATTCGTTCTTTTTGTTGGATTATGAACTTGCGAGGCACCCACTTTGCACATAGCTTTCGCCTCTTTAAACTTAGCAAATATCTTTTCATCGATGGATTTCCCTCAGCCCAAATTCAACAGTATTTTTCTCCAAAAAGCATTGATTTATTAACACACGAAATGCTCTATGATCCATTTTTTTGTAAACTAACACAAGTTGCTTCACAGAAATGCTATATTTCATTAACTAATAATTATAATCCAGTAGCAGTATTATCTATGTATCAGTCACAGAGAAGCGTGGACGGGTCCTCTAGTTTGTAACTAAATATAAATATCCTATTATTAAACAACAATGTAAAACATCTATTATTGCAGGAATAACAAAATGTAAAAATTATATGAAGAAATACGTATATACATACGTATGTAAACAAACTTCTGTCGGCAATTGCACAATAACCATTTTAAAAGGACATTTAGCACAATGCAATACAATAGAAGAAAATAATAAACCTATTGGTCATTAAAGATGAAAACAACGCAGTACTTTTCCATTGCAGTTAAGTCATACAACCGAGTTGTACAACTCAGTGGTTTTTCCGTTACAGGAACTAAGATACTACAAGAACAGATCACTACAGCCAACCTCCCCTATAAATAGAAGTCACAAAGTGCATACATTGTCTTTTTTACTTAGTCGTTAGAATGTTAACCCTAGAAAGATAGTCTGCGTAAAATTGACGCATGCATTTTCGAAATATTGCTCTCTCTTTCTAAATAGCGCGAATCCGTCGCTGTGCGTTTAGGACATCTCAGTCGCCGCTTGGAGCTCCCGTGAGGCGTGCTTGTCAATGCGGTAAGTGTCACTGATTTTGAAATATAACGACCGCGTGAGTCAAAATGACGCATGACTATCTTTTACGTATCTTTTAAGATTTGAACTTATACGATAATTATATTGTTACTTCATGTTCTACTTACGTGATAACTTATTATATATATATTTGTTTTCTTGTTATAGATATCGTGACTAAAATATAATAAAATGGGTAGTCCTTTAGACAATGAGCGTATCCTCTCTGCTCTTCTGCAAAGCGATGACGAGCTCGTTGGTGAGGATTTTGACAGTGAAATATCAGATCAGCGATACAGAAGAAGCGTTTATAGATGAGGTGCATGAAGTGCAGCCAACGTCAAGCGGTAGTGAAATATTAGAACAAAATATTATTGAACAACCAGGTTCTTCATTGGCTTCTAACAGAATCTTGACCTTGCCACAGAGGACTATTAGAGGTAAGAATAAACATTGTTGGTCAACTTCAAAGTCCACGAGGCGTAGCCGAGTCTCTGCACTGAACATTGTCAGATCTCAAAGAGGTCCGACGCGTATGTGCCGCAATATATGTGAAGCACTTTTATGCTTCAAACTATATTTTACTGATGAGATAATTTCGGAAATCGTAAAATGGACAAATGCTGAGATATCATTGAAACGTCGGGAATCTATGACAGGTGCTACATTTCGTGACACGAATGAAGATGAAATCCATGCTTTGTTTGGTATTCTGGTAATGACAGCAGTGAGAAAAGATAACCACATGTCCACAGATGACCACTATGATCGATCTTTGTCAATGGTGTACGTCTCTGTAATGAGTCGTGATCGTTTTGATTTTTTGATACGATGTCTTAGAATGGATGACAAAAGTATACGGCCCACACTTCGAGGAAACGATGTATTTACTCCTGTTAGAAAAATATGGGATCTCTTTATCTATCAGTGCATACATAATTACACTCCAGGGGCTCATTTGACCATAGATGAACAGTTACTTGGGTTTAGAGGACGGTGTCCGTTTAGAATGTATATTCCCAACAAGCCAAGTAAGTATGGAATAAAAATCCTCATGATGTGTGACAGTGGTACAAAGTACATGATAAATGGAATGCCTTATTTGGGAAGAGGAACTCAGACCAACGGAGTACCACTCGGTGAATACTACGTGAAGGAGTTATCGAAGCCTGTGCACGGTAGTTGTCGTAATATTACGTGTGACAATTGGTTCACCTCAATCCCTTTGGCAAAAAACTTACTACAAGAACCGTACAAGTTAACCATTGTGGGAACCGTGCGATCAAACAAACGCGAGATACCGGAAGTACTGAAAAACAGTCGCTCCAGGCCAGTGGGGACATCGATGTTTTGTTTTGACGGACCCCTTACTCTCGTCTCCTATAAACCGAAGCCAGCTAAGATGGTATATTTATTATCATCTTGTGATGAGGATGCTTCCATCAACGAAAGTACCGGTAAACCGCAAATGATTATGTATTATAACCAGACTAAAGGCGGAGTGGACACGCTAGACCAAATGTGTTCTGTGATGTCCTGCAGTAGGAAGACGAATAGGTGGCCTATGGCATTATTGTACGGAATGATAAACATTGCCTGCATAAATTCTTTTATTATATACAGCCATAATGTTAGTAGCAAGGGAGAAAAGGTTCAAAGTCGCAAAAATTTTATGAAAAACCTTAACATGAGCCTGACGTCATCGTTTATGCGTAAGCGTTTAGAAGCTCCTACTTTGAAGAGATATTTGCGCGATAATATCTCTAATATTTTGCCAAATGAAGTACCAGAAGACAGTACTGAAGAGCCAGTAACGAAAAAACGTACTTACTATACTTACTGCCCCTCTAAAATAAGGCGAAAGGCAAATGAATCGTGCAAAAAATGCAAAAAAGTTATTTGTCGAGAGCATAATATTGATATTTGCGAAAGTTGTTTCTGACTGACTAATAAGTAAAATTTGTTTCTAATATGTATAAGATATGCTAATTATTTATTTTATAATACAACATGACTGATTTCATAGTACAAAATAATTTTATTTTGTAAAAGAGAGAATGTTTAAAAGTTTTGTTACTTTATAGAAGAAGTTTTAAGTTTTTGTTTTTTTTAATGAATAAATAAACATAAATAAATTATTTGTTGAATTTATTATTAGTATGTAAGTGTAAATATAATAAAACGTAATATCTATTCAAATTAATAAATAAACCTCGATATACAGACCGATAAAACACATGCGTCAATTTTACGCATGATTATCTATAACGTACGTCACAATATGATTATCTTTCTAGGGTTAAGAACGCTCTCTACTGGAGTTAAGCAATTTTTTTTTGTAACTTATTAAAATGCTAAGTTTAATTCACTCGCGAATGGGGCTCTCACGTCACTGTTGACAGTGTTGACTACGAAATGGTAGATACTTCCGCATATTTTGGAACCTGCATTAACAACTATAACATTGTCACTATAACATTGTTCAACTCAAAATAACTTTTGCCAAATACAATGGAAGAAAATAATAGACCTATTGGTCATTAAAGATGAAAACAACGCAGTACTTTTCCATTGCAGTTAAGTAGGTAATTGAGAAGTATTGTCCTCTCTCGACGAAAAATATCAAACACTACAAGTGAGTCATCATCCCCATTCTGCTATATGGTGCAGAAGCATTGACGATGCGGAAGATTTATGTTCCTTTGCTCATTGGCAACGGCGAATACCGCAGTCAATAGAACGATGAGCTGTACGAGATATACGGTGACATTAACATAGTTGTGATACGGAATCTCACCTCACGATGTGAAATGTTAATATTTTTAACAGTTCTCTCACATACTCCACCAGTGAGTATGAAGAGAAATAATATAAGTATGTACGGCATATGATGCCATAGCATGTACATACATATATTGAATATCGAAGAAAAATAAGTTCTTTGATATTCCATTTTTAACAGCTAAAAATGTGTACAAATACAGCTCTCTCACATACTCAAGAATATGAAGAGACATAAATATATATTCATATGTATGTATGCATGCTCCTTATGATACTCCTAGCCACAGCATTGTAAGCAGAGATAAAGAGATGTTTAACTCCTCTCTCACTGGAAGTGAGAGAGCAATTGTTAAACGTCAAAATCTACTGAACTTTGACAGCTAATCGAGTTCAGTAGGTTTTGACGTTTAGCAGTTGGAAAAGAGGGACGACCAGATTGAAATTCCGCCAAATTATTATTCGAATGGAGACATTTTTCATTTTTTTGTCTCCATTTGTAACGGCCATTATTTCGAAGAATACCGAAGGTGAAACAGCACGCAGATTGAAAGATGTGAGTATATTTTAATTTTTATTAAGTAAATTTGCACTTATTTAATACTTTTTTTTATTTTATTTTACAGACAAAATGCCGAAAACAACCAGCAATTGGAAGAAATGTGTTGTTGGCTGCAACGAGGGAGGAAGGATATTTAGTTTTCCAAACAGTGGAACGGACCTCGAACATTGAGTGAAAAACATTAAATAGTGCAAAAAGTGTTTTTAAATTTGTGAAAAATTTCGAATAAATAAGTGTTTCTATTGTGCAATTAAAATAGTAATTTTGAATAATGAAATTGAATTTCCGCGTGTTTTTAAGTGTGATGTGCTGAACAAGTAGAGCGCGACAGACTGCAAGCGACATCTGTCAAATATTAAAATACACACGTTCTTATGGCCACAGTTATGTAGTCGTGCAGCTGCCTCAATAACTTTGTCCTTAAGAACATGTGTATTTTAATATTTGACAGATGTCGCTTGCAGTCTGTCGCGCTCTACTTGTTCAGAGCGTAACTGTCAATTTATTGTCATTGCCGTTAATTAACTAAATAAATTGTTTTAAAGTAACGATTTATCATTGAATATTTATGGTAGTCATAAAAAATAATTTTACTTCTAAATATTCATTAAATATGCACTTTTTGCACTATTATTATTATTAGTATACATATTTTATAATTATATATAACATTTTGTATTTAATTTTGTTTCTTTTAATAGGCGTAAATGTTGGCTCAAGCGTTTAGGTGTTTTTGAAGATCAAAGTGAAGAAACACCTAAACACATTTTTGCGTGCGAGCGGCATTTTTCAAATGAAATGCGTAACGAAAAAAAATTGCGTCCGAGGGCCGTTCCGGACATAAATTTAATAAATGAGCCAATATTTAACGCCCCAAATTCTGCTAATATAATTGAAGTAGGTGTTGAAGATTTTTTCCCCCAAATGGAAGGATCTGCCTCAAATGCAAACGGTGCATCGAGGCAGCTGCTTCCGCTTTTAGAAAGGGAAGACCGCGAAAATATTTTAGAGCCTCTGCGACTTCTTGAGGAGGAACTACGTAAGAGTAGCGAAAAAGCCGCGCAAACAGGTAGGGGTCTGACAGCAGGGACAGATAGGAAAAAAAAATTGAGAGAAGAGAATAGGATTTTAAAAATAAAATTAGACGAAAAAGAACAGGAGAATAGGAGTTTAAAAGCTCAGTTGGTCCAAATGGCAACTGAATTAGAAAGATGTAGGGAAATGTTAAGAAACAGTTCATTTAGGGAAGAGTCAGATCCTCTTGAGATAGTTTGCAGCAAAGTTCCTCCTCAGTTAGGTGCTTGTATTAGGAGTAGTTTTTTAAATAGTAATCGCCAAAGTCACGGTCGGCGATACGACACTTTTCTTAAAACTTTAGCTTTGGGTGTATTTTTTTTATCGCCAATCGCTTATCGCTACCTAAAGCACCAACTTAGTTTTCCCTCAGAAAGTACCTTACATAATTTTGTCGCAGATTGGCCTCGTTTCCCAGGTTGCACCCAAAGCAGCATAAAGTCTTTACAAATTAGGAGTAAGGGATTTTCTTTCGAACAAAAGTTCATATCAGTTTCTTGTAATGAAATGTCACTGAAATGTCATTTGCAGTATGATAGGAAATTTGATAGGGTGATAGGTCTTGAAGATTATGGCGATGAAAATCGCACATCTAGAATAGCCACAACTGCAATGACCATAATGGTGCAAGGTATAGGTGGAGAGCCTTGGTCCCACCCGTTAGCTTATTTTTTTATTAAAGGCTCATGTAAAGGGGATGTCCTCAAGAAATATATTCTTGAAGCCATTACCCAACTTCAAAATATAGGGCTAGTTCCTTGCCATTTTGTTTGTGACCAGGGTACCAATTTTCAAAATTTAGCTAATTTGTTAGGTGTTTCAATGTCACGGCCTTTTTTCAACGTTAATGGTAAGGAAATATGTTTTTTTTACGATAGCCCCCATTTATTAAAATGTAGTCGAAACTGCTTACAAAATATGAAAAATAAAGTAGATTTTAAAAATAGTCGCGTATGTTGGTCTGACATAGTCCATTTTTATAAACAGGACTCTAAGTCGAGTTATCGGTGTGCGCCTAAATTAACCGATGCTCACATTTACCCCAATACCTTTCAAAAACTGAAAGTTAAATTCGCGTCTCAAGTTTTAAGTAATACGGTCGCTTCAGGTATGCTTTCTCTTTACAGCTCGGGAGCCTTAAGCTCAAATAGTATGAGCTTCATTAATACCGCGGATTTCGTTTCTTTTTTCAATAAATTATTCGATATCTTCAATAGTAGTTTCACTGAGGCCATTGTATCCACTAAAAAAGTTTTTATAAGTTCCCCAGAGCAGAACCAGTTTTTAGATGAGGCAGAAAAAGTTTTGAAAACAATTCGGGTCGTAGATGAGTTAGGAAACGACACAACAAATAATTTTAATTTTATAAAGGGGTGGTTAATTAATATTAATAGTTTAAGACGATTGTGGCGATTGCTGTCACACTCAGGATTTCCTTACCTGAAGACAAGACGACTATGTCAGGACAGCTTAGAGCATTTTTTTGGTCAGATTAGAAGTAGGGGAGGTACTAGAGTAACACCTTTCATGTTCTCTAGTTTATTTAGGAAGTCATGGGGTTTACGTTACGTAAATATCGTAACAAAAGGTAACTGTGAGCTGCCTTTAGAACCCGAAGCCACAGTTATTTCAGAACATAGCCATAATGTTCTTCTTAATGTGTGCAATGATTCCGTTTTAAGTGACCTTTCTTGGCAGGATTTCCAGGGTTTACCACGGCCCGAACACTTCATTGTTAGATCAGTTACTTTAGATAGTAGTTTAGAAATTAGCTTTTTAAAGGAAAATGCTTTTAGTTATTTTTGCGGCTACCTTTATTTGAAAATTTTTAAAATGCACACATGCCTCCTGCCATTACCCTATTTAGGAGATGAAATTCCTTCTGATGAATTCATCTTCATACATCAAAACCAGATCGATAAATGCAACTTAGTAAAGCCGCCTCAAGAATTTGTTGCATTTATTAATAATTTAGAAATAAAATTTGTTGAGGAATTTGACAGAAATTGTCATAAAATAGGATTAGGAGAAATTCTTTTTGACAAATTAAAAGATATTAGGCCCTTCTTGTGTTGTGAAGACTGTGACCCAAAGGTAGTTATTGCTCTATTTATTAGAATTAGAATTTATTTTGTGACGAAATTTTTAAGTAGAGATTTATCTTTACCCAATTTTAAGAATAAAATTTTGTGTGTTTCACATTTGTAGATTTTATCTTCCTTTTTTAGTGGTTGCAATGAGCTAAATATTTTATACCAAAGTAAGATTTTTTAAGCAGATTCGTATTAAGAGGCTCTAAAGTTAGAACGTTTAATAGTTTTTAATAACAAATTAGAATTTGGGCTTTAAATATTGGCAGTTGTATATATGTATATTTATTTTTATAGTTTTAAGTATTATACTATTATGTGATATGAAGTGATATTGTTTTTGTTAATTTTTATACTATTATATATGAATTGTTATTGTTTTGTTTTTTTCATTTTTTTATGTAAATAAATTTTTAATGGGTGATATAGGCCTACTGGGGAACCGAGCACCCAAAAATAACTTCGGTAACGCGCCCTTTTGCATACCTCATAGGTGGTGTGGAAAATGCGAATTGGGTTTTTGAATTAAAATGCCCAAAAAATAGCTTTTTTTCTGATCTGGCTACAATGAAAAATGTCATAAAAAACGCTAATTTTGAGGCGCTCTCACACTGGAATAAGTTGGACATCCCTTTATTCCTGATTGTAAGTATGTACATATGCTTTTGTGTTTTGCCGTCGGCATTTCCATATTGGCATGTAAAAATAATTATGATATGAGGTATAAATGCATGCATAATAATATTTATAGTCAATTTGGACTTGCATATTTAATAATTTTATTTGATTTTTACATAATAATGTATACTATAAATATTTTTGTATTATATTTCTTACTAATAGAAGTTAAATTTATCACAAAAATATATACATACATATGTATGTATGTATGTACATATTCTATCATATTAATCTTATGTATCTGCACATGCTCATATGAATGCATGTATACGCATGTGCGTGTTCAGAAATTCAAATCATGGTTTTTTCACTTATCAATATATTACATGTGCGCGCATTGATCTGCATGTTCATACATTCATATATACTTATATGTGCATATATTTGTATACATTGCCGAACAAATAATGCACAAGCATACAAACATATGCGTACACATGTGAATATTTCACCAACAAAAAATTGAAGCATTGTTCTACAAAAACAACAACTGCTCAAATAGCATAAGCATGCAAATCAATATGGCAGCCGAATTGGCGAAGCCCAAATGTAGTAAATTTTACAACAAAAACGATTTCATTCAAAGCAAAAGCTGCTACAGGGGCAAGGGAAGCGGTGACAATTGGCGGCCATTCGTTTATTTTTTCGGCACAGCTTGGATTTCCTATCATCACACAAGTTCTGAACACAATGAGCGCGACAGACTGCAAACGACAACTGTCAAATATTAGAATACACACGTTCTTAGGGACACAGTTATTGAGGCAGCTACACAACTACATAACTGTGTCCTTAAGAACGTGTGTATTTTAATATTTGACAGAACAGTCTGTCGCGCTCAATGTGATCAGCACTTGACTCTTTGACAGAACGCCAGTTTCGGCCATTGGTTGATCGTGACAACGGAGATGCGAAAGATGCGTGCGACACTTGTTCTGATTTTTTTTTTTTTTTTTTTGTGCAGTAGGAGGAAGCATCGAAAGCCGGAGTGCGGGACTTTAATCCGCTAAATCTAACCTACTCCCACCTCATGTCTCTCCCACGGGACCACTGGACAAAGTATTACTTCATGGGAGAGAAGAAGACGTTTAAGTCTCCTCTAATGCACGGACTGACTGACGCCTAATCTGTTCTTAATGTATCAACTTTGTCATAATTAGATTTGCCGCTCTGCTGACAGCTTTCCACTTTACAGAGGACTCACACATATGTGCAGTCAAATTTTCCACCGTGATACTACCTCCCAGGGTGGTTTTCAACATTTCCCTTATACTTGAAAACCGTGGGCAATAAAAGAACACGTGTTCAGAGTCTTCTATACACTCTGTACACGCCGGACAGTATTGACTTAAGTCATGACGATATTTGAATAGATAGGTTCTGAAGCATCCATGCCCACTGAGTACTTGCGTAAGGTGGAAATCCAGGTCTCCATGTTTCCTACCTATCCACGAGTGTATGTCTGAAATCAGTCGGTAGGTCCACCGTCCTTTGCATGAAGTTTGCTACCGCTGCTGCCACATTGCAATGCCTTTTATTCTCTCTTCTTTTTTGCTGTAGTAGACTTCTCTGCTAAGTTATATATTCGCGCGAATTCGTCACCCTAGATGTCAATCGGTGCCATACTGGCTAATACCTCAGCAGCGTCATTTGAAATGGTTCGGAAAGCACTTATCACTCGTATTGCTGAAAACCTATGCACAGTGTTAATTGGTCTAGCATATGATTTTGTTTCTAGCGCCTGTATCCATATTGGAGCCGCATACAGGATCACTGAACTTATTGCCTTAGCTATTAAACATCGTCGGCTGGAACGCACACAGCCTTTATTTGCCATCATTCTAGACAACGCATTATATATTCTATTTGCTTTACTTGTCGCATTTTTCAAGTGCTCTTTGAACTTGAGTCTTGAGTCCACTATTACCCCAAGATACTTCAACTGCGGCTGTGAAGTAATCTCACATTCACCGATGGTCAGCGATATTTTCTCCTCAATTTTCATTGAGCTTATGAGCAAGACTTCTGTTTTCTGCTCAGCCAGCTCTAGACTCATGGTAGTAAACCATCGGCGTAGACCATTTATGCTGTCATTGCACTTGATCCGGAGGTCATCCAGATGTTTAGCTACAGCTACCACTATGAGGTCATCCGCATAAGCGATTGTTTTCACATTTTTTGATTGCGGTATTCTTAACACCCCATCATACATCAGGTTCCATAGCAGCGGGCCTAAAACCGAACCCTGCGGTACTCCACTGGAGATAGTGTAGCTCTGAGTTCCCTCGTCCGTCTCGTATAGCAATCTCCTGTTTTGATAATAACTCATTATAATATTTATCAGATACTGAGGAGCGTGTATATCGTGTAGAGCTTTTATTATATTTGCCCACTTTGCGGAGTTAAACGCATTCTTCACATCTAGGGTTATTAGCGCGCAGTATTTTTTCCTACCACCTTTCCATCTTTTTCCGCTTATTGCACATTTTGCAGTATCAACTATTTCTCTTAGTGCGTCAATAGTGGACCTCTTTTTAATGAAGCCGTATTGTCTCTCTGATAATCCGCCGGCTTTTTGGATTGCTAACTCCAAGGGGTTTCTTACAATGCTTTCGTACACTTTCCCAATTGTGTCGAGCATGCAAAGAGGTCGATAAGATGAAGGTTCTTCTGGTGGCTTTTTTGGCTTTGGGAGTAGAACCAGACGCTGTATCTTCCACGGATCACCTCTTCTAATATACACGCATTGTACATGTTAACAAATAAGTTGGGTCTTAGAGTTATGGCTTCTTTAAGGGCTCTATTTGGTATACCATCTATTCCGGGCGCTTTAGAGTTTTTGATTTTTTTCGCAACAGCCAAAAGTTCGTCTTCTGTGACTAATAGGGGTGGCTCCATAGCTTCGTTTCGTTTAGTATAGGAAATGGAGGCATGTGTCGGGAATAACGCTTCGATAACATTTTTCATAAAGGATGCGTTCTTAGGTTGCTGAGACTTATGTTTAAACTTTGACATACAAATTTTGTATGCCGTTCCCCAGGAGTCTATGTTCGCTTCTTCACAGAGCTTTTCGAAACAGGATCTCTTACTACGGATAATGGCTGACTTCAGGAGCTTTTTCTGATATTTAAATGATTCTCTGAGGCTGATATCGTTATCACCTCCCTGGTTACGCTGGTGGCGGCGTCTAGCTGAGTGACAGAGCTTCCTCAGCTTGGCGATTTCGTCGTTCCACCAGTATACCGGCTTCCTATTTATATTGTATCTCGTCCTGCGCATAGTTGCATCGCATGCTGCAACTAGCTCCTTCTGCACAGCGGATACTAAGTGGGCGGCGCCTTCGCCTGATGCCTTTGCCACACTCCAAACACTCTCAAAAACGCCAGTATCAAAGTCTTTTTGCCGCCAGCTTCGTTTTCGACAAGTATTTCTACGACAGAGTTTCGTTTCCTGGGAGAGCGAAACTTCGGCAATTATAGCCATGTGGTCGCTATTTGTATACATGTCTGACACCTTCCACATTATATGCCTGCTAAGCGCGTCGTTAGCAAACATTAGGTCTATTATTGATCCTTTATTTCCCTTTTGAAAGGTATTTTGTGTCCCACTGTTTATAATCATAAGGTTTGTTTGACTCAAGAATTCTAAAATGAGGCGACCACGATGGTTTGTAATTCTACTACCCCAAGTAGTAGACCATGCGTTAAAATCTTGTTCTGATGAATGTATATACATATGTATGTGGCTCGCATTTACTTTCGTAAACATACAGACAAATGTGCCAAAGAAATAATATGTACATATGTACATATATGTATGTCATAGAAATTCTATTGGTGCAAATATGGAAATGATAACGAAATAATGCGAATATGCATATTTCATTAAGGTCATCAATTTTCTTTGAAGAAATGAAAAGAATGAACATATCTTCATTTTATAATAGTCGAAATTAATATAATATAATAGTCAAAATTAATGTAATTTTTGATATAATAATTTATTTAAAATTATTTTTTATTCAATTTTATAATATACAATTTTTACCATTTTTCGAAAAACAATGGTTCTTATATTATACTACAAAATAATCGCGCATATGTGACAATGGTTCATATGTATAATACAAAATAAGCATGCATACATATGTGACTCAGAGAATGCTTTTTACATTCTCTGTATGACTTTGTACATATATTTTTCTACAAAGCATTTCTGTTTATTCATTCTCGCATGAATTCAGTCGTTTTACATATGTATGTTTCTGCCTTTGAAAGTGCTCATTTCTGCTAAATAGCAGCGGAATGGTGAAATTCCGTGTCACAATCTTATAAGTTCTGTTAGCCGTCCAATCGAACATCATACAGATTTCGATTTGCACCTTCTCTATGTTTTAAGTTCTCTGGTTCAATGAACTAAAAGACAAGAGAAAGAGGAAGACCTCTACTCCGTTGGAAAGACCATGTGCAGAGGGACCTACATTCTCCAATTGGCGCCACGTTCCGAAAAGAAGAAACGACTAGACCGCTGTTGTTAACTCGGCTATAACCGCGTAAGCGGTGTCTACGACAGTAAAAAAGAAGATATTTGTATGTATAATACACTGACACACCCATAATCATTAGGTGCTGTTTATATGAGCAGTATCGACCCCAAAGGATTAAAATTTCACATACTAAAAAACCAATCATGTGAAGTAAAGTCAGCCAGATGTTCGAAAATCCTGATATTAGTTATAAGGCGTTAGATCAAGTTTTCGCTCTATTTTCAGCACAAAGATACACTGTTATGAGTAAAACATGCTCTCTCATTTTCATTGAGATAACTAACATAATGCCCGCTATATGCGGTACAAACTCATTCGGAAGTTCGAAAATCTGTATATTAGGTATAAGGGGGCTAAGGGAGGTTTTGGCCCATTCAATCCTTTTTTAACATACAAACTTACCATTGTCAGGGATAGATTATTTCTGAATTTTAATTATATATCTCACACATTGACCAATTTTTCAAATATTCGGTACCTAGGGGCTTAAACAGTTTTTGTTGGTTTTGAAAAATTTTTGGTCATAAGATGGCATACACTAGAGGCAATACTCATGTGAATTTTTATCCGTTATACTAATTTCTTCTTGATTGGTGTACTGGAATGTGAAAGAACCAAAAGAAATTTAAAGTTGTGCTGTATGTAAAGGAGGCGTGGTTGTTGGCCAATTTCGTTAATTTTCATGCCGTGACATAGGAATAAAAGAGGAATACCACCTACTATATGTTGTCGAAATTGATCAGTCGGGACCCGAGATATGGGATTTCACCAAAAAGTGGGCGGTGTCACACCCATCATCCAACTTTCACTTCCCGCTCCTATGAAGCCCACTCATGTCATTTCGGAGAAAAATGTATTGTCTTAGGTATATTTGGTTATTGATTTATTGCGATCTTTGTGGTTTTTATAGTTTTTTTCTTCCATTTCATTCATTTTCATATCATCCGTAGGACTTCTTACGATACTTGTGCCGGGCGAATTTGGTTTTGGTAGTTTTATTAGTTTAGGAGATAGATACATTAAACTTATTGGAGGGCGGGGCCACTCCTATTTTTCGCCCACAATTGCCTTTTTCTACTATGATTTCTAGTGCCAAATTAGAGTTACGAAATTCTACGATTACGCAATCTACGAACTCGGAGTTTTTTTGCACCAAGGAACCTGTATACCAAGTTGCATCAAGATATCTAAATATTTACTCAAGTTACAGCTTGCACGGACGCACGGACAGATAAACAGTCACTCTGGTTTCAACTTTTATCGTCATCGTGATCATTTATATACATACATATGTATGTACATATATCTAACCCTATATATTTCGATTAGTTTAAGGTAACACATACAACCGTTGGGTGAAAAAATCTATTACATTCTGTAGAAACAGGTTAAAAGAGTAAACAAATTTTAACATAACTATACTAACTGCCTTTTTCCCAATAAACTCTTGCAATATTGGCAGACTGGCTGTTGGGTCTTTTCCAATACATGCTTGTGTTAGTCTGGTGTGATTGAGTTGAAAGTCTGTATGCATATATAATAGGGCAATTCAGAATCTTGTGCATCTGAGTTTGCAAAATTATGCAATTGAAAATATTTACCATCAACAATGAACGTCTTTTTTGTAGTTTCTGTGCAACCCTTGCAAAGACCATTAATTCACAGCTGATAGGTGAAAAAAAAACATTGTTTGTGATCAAAATTTTCACACAAATTGGAAAATGTGGCGAAAAGAAGTTTTAGGTGACGCTTTATATCATGAAGCTGCTGAAGAAATTATGAAGGTAAAAACTACTTTTATGCGGCACATAGCACATAGCACAAATTCCAAAATCCTTAATTTTTCATTTAGAAAAATTTCTCCATTTCTTCTCTTTGTTTTTAGTATTTCTATTTTTGAGAGCAGGTTATAATTTGCAAACCAGTGTTGCAAATAATACAATGACGTTTTAGTGCTGCTTATTTGCAAGGGTGTAGCAGATGCATCGCTGTACATTTTGTTAGTGTAAAAGCAAAAATATGCTTGCTAATTTGCAATTGCAAATATGCAAGACCATTTGCATCAGATTCTTAATTGCCCTAATATATAGTTTTAGGAAAGATTGGAGAACAACGGTAGGTATTTATGTTTTTGTAGTAGTGCTAATACGAGTATCTGGCCCAACATTCTTTTTCGGGTTTTTGGCCACATTTCTGATGTCATTTTTGTTAATGCTATTTCTAAGTTTTAAGGGATATGTAGTTGCTAGTTTTGCTTCGCAGTCTGCTCGAGTATTGTCTTGTATGCCAAAATGAATAGGTATCCATGAGAATTTTATTTTTAAAACATTGGCGGTAAGAATATCTCTGCTTTGGCAAATCGTTTGGTCAGAAAAATTTACGTTAAGGATAGCTTTGAGCGATGATAAGGAGTCACTAGAGATTATATGCTTGACACTATTATTATTAAATCAGGTTATTTTCTGGCATTAATTTGGAGGATGGAGTCATGTGTAGAAGTTCACGTAAGTGAGGAAAGTTTTCTGATCGCTATTCACTTGGGAGTGGCAAGAAACGATTCTTTTACATATGACTTAAGCAGCTCACGACTTCCGGTCTTTGACCAAGTATCCTCTGGGTAGCCTAAGAACATCCGTTTGAAGGCGAGCTAAAGTAAGAAGGCGAAACACCCCTGCATAGGGTTGTGCGCTGAGTTTGGGACCCGCCACGTAAAAAAACCCCCCCAATGAAAGGAAAAAAACAGCCTCGGATGAGAGCCCCCCCTTTTGATGACGACCATGGCAATCGAAATAAGGACTATGATTTGAGGGCATGCACCTGGAATGTCCGGTCCCTTGATTGGGAAGGTGCCGCTGCATAGCTGGTAGATGTCCTCGTAAAGATAAAGGCTGACATAACCGCCGTCCGCCGATGCAGCAAAAAACGCACGCCAACAAACACAAGGATGGTTCGACGTCGATAAGCTGCAATCACAACAGACAGCCGAACGTTTTTCTACTCGGCTTGCACTCCTGCTCTCTGAGAGCACTCGTCAACAACTCGGTATAAGGGAACTGTGGGACGGCATTTCAAACTCCTTACGTACAGCTGCAACCGAAACCATTGGTTTTCGGAAAGTGCAGAAGAACAGCTGGTACGACGAGGAGTACCGTGTCTCAGCGGAGAGAAAACAGGCTGCCTACCTCGCAACTTTCGGATCGACCACAACACTTGCGGGATGGGATAGATACCGAGAGTTGAAGAGGGAAGCGAGACGCATTTGTAGACAGAAAAAGAAAGAGGCCGAAATGCGTGAGTACGAAGAGCTTGATAAGCTGGCCGACAGGGGTAATGCTCGAAAATTCTACGAAAAGATGCGGCGGCTTACAGAAGGTTTCAAGACCGGAGCATACTCTTGTAGAACCCCCAAGGTGATCTAGCCACCGATGCCCAGAGCATACTTAGATTATGGAGGGAACCCTTCTCCAGCCTGCTGAATGGCAGTGAACGCACAACACCAGGAGAAAGCAAACCTCATACCCCAATCGATGACGATGGAGCAGACGTTCCATTGCCCGACCATGAAGAGGTTCGAATAGCAATTGCCCGCCTGAAAAACAACAAAGCGGCAGGGGCCGATGGATTGTCGGCCGAGCTATTCAAACACGGCGGCGAAGAGCTGATAAGGTGCATGCATCAGCTTCTTTGCAAAATATGGTCGGACGAAAGTATGCCCAACGATTGGAATTTAAGTGTGCTATGCCCAATCCACAAAAAAGGAGACCCCACAATCTGCGCCAACTACCGTGGGATTAGCCTCCTCAACATCGCATATAAGGTTCTGTCGAGCGTATTGTGTGAAAGATTAAAGCCCACCGTCAACAAACTGATTGGGCCTTATCAGTGTGGCTTTAGACCTGGTAAATCAACAATCGACCAGATATTCACGATGCGCCAAATCTTGGAAAAGACCCGTGAAAGGAGAATCGACACACACCACCTCTTCGTCGATTTCAAAGCTGCTTTCGACAGCACGAAAAGGAGCTGCCTTTATGCCGCGATGTCTGAATTTGGTATCCCCGCAAAACTAATACTGCTGTGTAAGCTGACGTTGAGCAACACGAAAAGCTCCGTCAGAATCGGGAAGGACCTCTCCGAGCCGTTCGATACCAAACGAGGTTTCAGACAAGGCGATTCCCTATCGTGCGACTTTTTCAACCTGCTTCTGAAGAAAATAGTTCGAGCTGCAGAACTCAATAGAGAAGGTACCATCTTCTATAAGAGTGTACAACTGCTGGCGTATGCCGATGATATTGATATCATCGGCCTCAACACCCGCGCCGTTAGTTCTGCTTTCTCCTGACTGGACAAGGAAGCGAAAGAAATGGGTCTGGCAGTGAACGAGGGCAAGACGAAATATCTCCTGTCATCAAACAAACAGTCGTCGCACTCGCGACATGGCACTCATGTTACTGTTGACAGTCATAACTTTGAAGTTGTCGATAATTTCGTCTATCTTGGAACCAGCGTAAACACCACCAACAATGTCAGCCTAGAAATCCAACGCAGGATAACTCTTGCCAACAGGTGCTACTTCGGACTAAGTAGGCAATTGAGAAGCAAAGTCCTCTCTCGACAAACAAAAAACCAAACTCTATAAGTCACTCATAATTCCCGTCCTGCTATATGGTGCAGAGGCTTGGACGATGTCAACAACGGATGAGTCGACGTTGCGAGTTTTCGAGAGAAAGGTTCTGCGAAAGATTTATGGTCCTTTGCGCGTTGGCCACGGCGAATATCGCATTCGATGGAACGATGAGCTGTATGAGATATACAACGACATTGACATAGTTCGGCGCATTAAAAGACAGCGGCTACGCTGGCTAGGTCATGTTGTCCGGATGGATGAAAACACTCCAGCTCTGAAAGTATTCGACGCAGTACCCGCCGCGGGAAGCAGAGGAAGAGGAAGACCTCCACTCCGTTGGAAAGACCAAGTGGAGAAGGACCTATCCTCGCTTGGAATATCCAATTTGCGCCACGTAGCGAAGAGAAGAGACGACTGGCGCGCTGTTGTTGACTCGGCTATAATCGCGTAAGCGGTGTCTACGCCAGTAAAGAAGAAGAAGAATATGATATTATATATTAGTCGAGTAATAATTTGCTTTTACCATTTCTTAGCATCGTAAATCTTAGCTGTTGTGATAATTTGATGTGTTATAAAATTTGCGTGCTTTGAAGTAATTAGAAAACTTAATTGCAATCAGTTTCACTTCATTTATGCCCATTGAACACTAATAGTGTTTCAATAATAGTTGAGCTTTGTTCATATGAACATGTTAGAAATGGAAGTAATTAGAAAACTTAATTGCAATCAGTTTCACTTCACTTATGCCCATTGAACACTAATAGTGTTTCAATAATAGTTGAGCTTTGTTCATATGAACATGTTAGAAATGGATTTTGCTTACATACTGTTGTACGATAATCCTGGGCTTTTATATTGAAATTATGATATTCAGTTATTGTATCATTGTTTTATAGAATAACTCATGAAAAATTTCGTGAAGACATCTCGTCAAATAAATATCTTTTTTACAACTTAATTCTTATTGTTCAGTTTGTATAACATATATTGTCGTCCTATCTAAGGAAACATATTCAGATACTGTAGGAATGTATGGGATAATAATTTGTGCAAAGTTTTGTGAGGATATCTTGTCAGATAAAAAAAATATCGATACGACAACTTGATCCCGAACGTTCAGTGTGTAAGACAGCTATATATATGGTGTATTCCATACCAAATCGATTACTTTTGAACCCAACCCCTTTAGAGTTTGCTGAAACTTGGTGATTATATTCGTAAATTAAGTCTATAAATTGAGAATATTATATCATAAAATTGTTAAATTATATTTTCTACGTATATGACAGAAATAAAGTTTACGGAATTTTTTTTTTTTTCATTTTCGAATATTGAAAATTTTTTTTAAATAAATAAAAAAATCGACCCACTCCGGGATTAGCAGGGATAGTTGTCAAATTAATTGAAGTTTTTTTTTAAGGAAAAAAATAAAAATGGCGAACTTCCAAAAAACTACGATTTTTCTTAAAAAACCCGATTATTTTATATAATTGGTCTTGTTAAATTTTTTTCGTGTATTTTTTCGAAAAGTTCATTCAAAAACAAAAATTAAAAAAATTGTCCCCAAAAGTCAATTTCTAACGGGTGGGCCATCTAACGTTTTAAATTTGAATTATCCATATTTTGACATTGAAAACGTCAAATACCATTCGGAAAGTGATAGATATTCAGTAAAAAGTCTAAAATTTACGAAATGGGTCGCTATTCAGTAGAAGAAAACTGGGAAATATTGACAAAAAAAACCGAGGATGGTCAATTTTACCGAAAAATCATCTTTTCGGACGAGGCTCATTTCCGCCTCAATGGTTACGTTAACAAGCAAACGCTACACTCAATCTTTTACGCTCCATCTTCGAAAATCGCATAATCAGCAAAAGAGGTGATGTGAATTGGCCTCCCAGAAGCTGCCTTTTTTGGTTTTTTGTCCGCTTTTCTACTGCACGATGTGGCAAATAAAACGAATATTTGCCTTTAATGATTTTAAATTTTGGTCTAAATGGAGGTATTCTTTTACGACCCTATCATATTCTCGTTTCAGCTCGCCTTTTTTAAGTAGGCTTTTTCCCATACTTAAAAACTTTTGGATAGCAAAGGTGCGGGAATGACCTAAGGCGAGTGTGTGGGGAAATTCTGGGTTTAGTGATAGTCGTACGACGTACAAGCAATGTAAAAAGTAGTTGTGGTTTTGTAAAAATTCTCAAAATCCCGATATTCAGGGATTGTGATTGATACGGGCGGTGGAGTTCTTCTAATTCCCAAAATTTTCTTAATTGAGTCTATGCCAATAAAGAAGAAGAAGTTAATTATTTGGCACTTTGCACATTTTTTCAAATAAACGACCAAAACGCAACTATAATTGAAAAGTGTTTAACATATGCTCATAAAAAATAATTCATTCAAAGACCATTCACAATTGAAAAAAGGATAGAATCTGTTTTTGATTGTTTAGTTTAAATGGCAGTTATATGCTTTAGTGGTCCGTTGATTATTTATTTGTTATACATATGCATATGTAGATTTTTGAGGGTATCTGACGTTCCGTTCTGGGTGTCACATATATCGTGGTAAACTAAATATCAGGTTATAATGGGATGATGAAATATAATTTTGTGCACCGCTTAGAAAAAGCGTTCATTTGAGCACCAAAAGTTGTCGCGTGTTTGTCTAAGAAAGTATTGTGGTAGTTGAATGGTTTAATATTAGAGAAAATAAATATGGTCCAAAACTTTAATCGATAATATCAATTAAATTAAAAAAGCAACCGTTTTAACACATCCGATAACTTAGAATATATATTGTTACTTCTCGTAAAATATTTGCATGCATCATTTCTTTTGATGACGACCATGGCAATCGAAATAAGGACTATGATTTGAGGGCATGCACCTGGAATGTCCGGTCCCTTGATTGGGAAGGTGCCGCTGCATAGCTGGTAGATGTCCTCGTAAAGATAAAGGCTGACATAACCGCCGTCCGCCGATGCAGCAAAAAACGCACGCCAACAAACACAAGGATGGTTCGACGTCGATAAGCTGCAATCACAACAGACAGCCGAACGTTTTTCTACTCGGCTTGCACTCCTGCTCTCTGAGAGCACTCGTCAACAACTCGGTATAAGGGAACTGTGGGACGGCATTTCAAACTCCTTACGTACAGCTGCAACCGAAACCATTGGTTTTCGGAAAGTGCAGAAGAACAGCTGGTACGACGAGGAGTACCGTGTCACAGCGGAGAGAAAACAGGCTGCCTACCTCGCAACTTTCGGATCGACCACAACACTTGCGGGATGGGATAGATACCGAGAGTTGAAGAGGGAAGCGAGACGCATTTGTAGACAGAAAAAGAAAGAGGCCGAAATGCGTGAGTACGAAGAGCTTGATAAGCTGGCCGACAGGGGTAATGCTCGAAAATTCTACGAAAAGATGCGGCGGCTTACAGAAGGTTTCAAGACCGGAGCATACTCTTGTAGAACCCCCAAGGTGATCTAGCCACCGATGCCCAGAGCATACTTAGATTATGGAGGGAACCCTTCTCCAGCCTGCTGAATGGCAGTGAACGCACAACACCAGGAGAAAGCAAACCTCATACCCCAATCGATGACGATGGAGCAGACGTTCCATTGCCCGACCATGAAGAGGTTCGAATAGCAATTGCCCGCCTGAAAAACAACAAAGCGGCAGGGGCCGATGGATTGTCGGCCGAGCTATTCAAACACGGCGGCGAAGAGCTGATAAGGTGCATGCATCAGCTTCTTTGCAAAATATGGTCGGACGAAAGTATGCCCAACGATTGGAATTTAAGTGTGCTATGCCCAATCCACAAAAAAGGAGACCCCACAATCTGCGCCAACTACCGTGGGATTAGCCTCCTCAACATCGCATATAAGGTTCTGTCGAGCGTATTGTGTGAAAGATTAAAGCCCACCGTCAACAAACTGATTGGGCCTTATCAGTGTGGCTTTAGACCTGGTAAATCAACAACCGACCAGATATTCACGATGCGCCAAATCTTGGAAAAGACCCGTGAAAGGAGAATCGACACACACCACCTCTTCGTCGATTTCAAAGCTGCTTTCGACAGCACGAAAAGGAGCTGCCTTTATGCCGCGATGTCTGAATTTGGTATCCCCGCAAAACTAATACTGCTGTGTAAGCTGACGTTGAGCAACACGAAAAGCTCCGTCAGAATCGGGAAGGACCTCTCCGAGCCGTTCGATACCAAACGAGGTTTCAGACAAGGCGATTCCCTATCGTGCGACTTTTTCAACCTGCTTCTGGAGAAAATAGTTCGAGCTGCAGAACTCAATAGAGAAGGTACCATCTTCTATAAGAGTGTACAACTGCTGGCGTATGCCGATGATATTGATATCATCGGCCTCAACACCCGCGCCGTTAGTTCTGCTTTCTCCTGACTGGACAAGGAAGCGAAAGAAATGGGTCTGGCAGTGAACGAAGGCAAGACGAAATATCTCCTGTCATCAAACAAACAGTCGTCGCACTCGCGACATGGCACTCATGTTACTGTTGACAGTCATAACTTTGAAGTTGTCGATAATTTCGTCTATCTTGGAACCAGCGTAAACACCACCAACAATGTCAGCCTAGAAATACAACGCAGGATAACTCTTGCCAACAGGTGCTACTTCGGACTAAGTAGGCAATTGAGAAGCAAAGTCCTCTCTCGACAAACAAAAAACCAAACTCTATAAGTCACTCATAATTCCCGTCCTGCTATATGGTGCAGAGGCTTGGACGATGTCAACAACGGATGAGTCGACGTTGCGAGTTTTCGAGAGAAAGGTTCTGCGAAAGATTTATGGTCCTTTGCGCGTTGGCCACGGCGAATATCGCATTCGATGGAACGATGAGCTGTATGAGATATACAACGACATTGACATAGTTCGGCGCATTAAAAGACAGCGGCTACGCTGGCTAGGTCATGTTGTCCGGATGGATGAAAACACTCCAGCTCTGAAAGTATTCGACGCAGTACCCGCCGCGGGAAGCAGAGGAAGAGGAAGACCTCCACTCCGTTGGAAAGACCAAGTGGAGAAGGACCTATCCTCGCTTGGAATATCCAATTTGCGCCACGTAGCGAAGAGAAGAGACGACTGGCGCGCTGTTGTTGACTCGGCTATAATCGCGTAAGCGGTGTCTACGCCAGTAAAGAAGAAGAAGAATATGATATTATATATTAGTCGAGTAATAATTTGCTTTTACCATTTCTTAGCATCGTAAATCTTAGCTGTTGTGATAATTTGATGTGTTATAAAATTTGCGTGCTTTGAAGTAATTAGAAAACTTAATTGCAATCAGTTTCACTTCATTTATGCCCATTGAACACTAATAGTGTTTCAATAATAGTTGAGCTTCGTTCATATGAACATGTTAGAAATGGAAGTAATTAGAAAACTTAATTGCAATCAGTTTCACTTCACTTATGCCCATTGAACACTAATAGTGTTTCAATAATAGTTGAGCTTTGTTCATATGAACATGTTAGAAATGGATTTTGCTTACATACTGTTGTACGATAATCCTGGGCTTTTATATTGAAATTATGATATTCAGTTATTGTATCATTGTTTTATAGAATGACTCATGAAAAATTTCGTGAAGACATCTCGTCAAATAAATATCTTTTTTACAACTTAATTCTTATTGTTCAGTTTGTATAACATATATTGTCGTCCTATCTAAGGAAACATATTCAGATACTGTAGGAATGTATGGGATAATAATTTGTGCAAAGTTTTGTGAGGATATCTTGTCAGATAAAAAAAATATCGATACGACAACTTGATCCCGAACGTTCAGTGTGTAAGACAGCTATATATATGGTGTATTCCATACCAAATCCATTACTTTTGAACCCAACCCCTTTAGAGTTTGCTGAAACTTGGTGATTATATTCGTAAATTAAGTCTATAAATTGAGAATATTATATCATAAAATTGTTAAATTATATTTTCTACGTATATGACAGAAATAAAGTTTACGGAATTTTTTTTTTTTTCATTTTCGAATATTGAAAATTTTTTTTAAATAAATAAAAAAATCGACCCACTCCGGGATTAGCAGGGATAGTTGTCAAATTAATTGAAGTTTTTTTTTAAGGAAAAAAATAAAAATGGCGAACTTCCAAAAAACTACGATTTTTCTTAAAAAACCCGATTATTTTATATAATTGGTCTTGTTAAATTTTTTTCGTGTATTTTTTCGAAAAGTTCATTCAAAAACAAAAATTAAAAAAATTGTCCCCAAAAGTCAATTTCTAACGGGTGGGCCATCTAACGTTTTAAATTTGAATTATCCATATTTTGACATTGAAAACGTCAAATACCATTCGGAAAGTGATAGATATTCAGTAAAAAGTCTAAAATTTACGAAATGGGTCGCTATTCAGTAGAAGAAAACTGGGAAATATTGACAAAAAAAACCGAGGATGGTCAATTTTACCGAAAAATCATCTTTTCGGACGAGGCTCATTTCCGCCTCAATGGTTACGTTAACAAGCAAACGCTACACTCAATCTTTTACGCTCCATCTTCGAAAATCGCATAATCAGCAAAAGAGGTGATGTGAATTGGCCTCCCAGAAGCTGCCTTTTTTGGTCT
This sequence comes from Bactrocera correcta, assembly GCA_027475135.1. Taxonomy (NCBI): domain Eukaryota; kingdom Metazoa; phylum Arthropoda; class Insecta; order Diptera; family Tephritidae; genus Bactrocera; species Bactrocera correcta. Next base: position 45,382,964 of record CM050322.1, on the reverse strand, counting down.
TTTGTCCGCTTTACTACTGCACGATGTGGCAAATAAAACGAATATTTGCCTTTAATGATTTTAAATTTTGGTCTAAATGGAGGTATTCTTTTACGACCCTATCATATTCTCGTTTCAGCTCGCCTTTTTTAAGTAGGCTTTTTCCCATACTTAAAAACTTTTGGATAGCAAAGGTGCGGGAATGACCTAAGGCGAGTGTGTGGGGAAATTCTGGGTTTAGTGATAGTCGTACGACGTACAAGCAATGTACAAAGTAGTTGTGGTTTTGTAAAAATTCTCAAAATCCCGATATTCAGGGATTGTGATTGATACGGGCGGTGGAGTTCTTCTAATTCCCAAAATTTTCTTAATTGAGTCTATGCCAATAAAGAAGAAGAAGTTAATTATTTGGCACTTTGCACATTTTTTCAAATAAACGACCAAAACGCAACTATAATTGAAAAGTGTTTAACATATGCTCATAAAAAATAATTCATTCAAAGACCATTCACAATTGAAAAAAGGATAGAATCTGTTTTTGATTGTTTAGTTTAAATGGCAGTTATATGCTTTAGTGGTCCGTTGATTATTTATTTGTTATACATATGCATATGTAGATTTTTGAGGGTATCTGACGTTCCGTTCTGGGTGTCACATATATCGTGGTAAACTAAATATCAGGTTATAATGGGATGATGAAATATAATTTTGTGCACCGCTTAGAAAAAGCGTTCATTTGAGCACCAAAAGTTGTCGCGTGTTTGTCTAAGAAAGTATTGTGGTAGTTGAATGGTTTAATATTAGAGAAAATAAATATGGTCCAAAACTTTAATCGATAATATCAATTAAATTAAAAAAGCAACCGTTTTAACACATCCGATAACTTAGAATATATATTGTTACTTCTCGTAAAATATTTGCATGCATCCCATAAAATGGACCTACCTTGACGTAATACTATTTTGGCAATGTGTTCAGAGCAGCAGTTGAAACAGTACTCTGAATACTTTTATTTGTGCCCATATCAACTTTTTAAATCATCTCTTCATTTTGTGAGTTTGTGATTACTTTTTGGTATGCTGCAATATTGGATTTTTTTAGATTGTTAAGGACCACTGGTGGTTATGTGGGCAATTCATTTATACCACTCCCAAGCTGGTTGTAATGTTCGCTGATCTCCATCTCGCATCATGTTATTTTGACCTACTGAAACTATAAAACTGAAGTTTAGCTGAGAAGGTCTTCTAATTTTGTAGATACGGACGCCGGCGTCATGCTGCCATATCTAAATATGTTTTGCTTATAGCCCACGCAAGCAGTTGCGATTTATAATAAGCCTGTGTAAATTTTCGTACGAACTTTACCTGATGATTGAAAAGATGATAATATGAATAGTATAAGGACGATTGATATATCAACAATCACAATTATATAAAAAATGTGATATCGCAGATACATTCATAGTTTCTGAGAATGTGTTGTATAATGCAACTTGTCTCAAAATATTATAAATAAAAATAAGTTGGGGTTTTGTCTGTTCGCTATAACTGGCTAAACCGTTGCATGAAATGAAAAATGAAGTGAATCACTTTGAAGATAATCCAATAAGGATGGTTCAAAATCAGAAAAAATTATTTTTTAACCGGCTTAAACTTCCAAAAAGTGACTTTTCCATACAATTTGTTTTTGTTTTGTTTTCCTATAGAATTATTTGTAAATTATTTTAATCCTTTACTTCTTTGAAGTTGGTCGCCTTGTCGTGGAAAAGGGGCTTAAGTAAGAGTAAAGTGTGCATCCCAAAGGAAACGCACTCTAAACTTACGAACTAAGAGGGACACCTCACAATTCCCACAATAGTGATATGGATGAATAAACCCTATGTTTTAAGCCCATTTCCTATTGTGGAAGTATGGGGATACCCGCACCAACACCACTCTAAGCCAAGGTGTCGAGGTACCCGTGCCGAGGGCTGAATGGTCAGCGGTGGGTAATAAATAGCTGATCGTGAACGGTCCCCTCCGATGCCCGGGCGAAGTCGGAGGTATAAAAGCCTTCTCTCCGCATACCGGCTCTGCGGACGAGTGACTAAACCTTTCCGACTAACTCGTGGGACCAAAAATGAACGAAAACAATAACGCAACAGGACATGAACTACAGGATTCCCATTACGGAATCCGAAGAAGACGAATTATTCGCCTCCAGCCAGGACACGAGTAAGAGTACTGCCGGACATACCAACCAAAGCATACCGGTGGATACAACAGTGAAAACAGCAGATTTAAAGGAGGAAGCGTCCACCTCCAAAGCTGCCATGAGCACCAACCAAAGTGCACTGGCGGCTAAAGAAAAAATCAAAAAGAAGCGCAAAAAATCCCATAATCAGCTGAGGAAAAACCGATACCAGAGGGCAGTCTTCATATTCGGGTAGATAGGCAAAGACCAGGCAGCCGGTATCCCAGTTAATGAGGCAGAAACAAATCGCCTCAAATCAATAGTAGAGGAATATGCTAATAAGCTACCTGAAAAAGGAAGCAATCAGAACCTTTAAAAGAGAGCAAACAAGAGGCCACTTCACAAAAAAGGAATCGCTCTACTACAGAAATACCAGAAACTTTGCCCACGAAACCAAGGCGAAGTGAAGGTGAACACAGCAGCACAACAACGGCAAAGCATTTCTGCGATGTAGTCAGGGATAGCCTGCAAGATGCCAGCATAGATGGAAATTCCTCCTTTCCGAGCACTATACAGAAAATATGGGTGGAGATCGACGTCAGATTGTCGAGCACGGTGCTAAGCTTTGTGTTGCCAAAATAAGCAACGCCTTTGAAGGCCACCAATTGGGGCTTATACCCCCAGGAACGCACCGAAGAGATCTCGTGCTCGCATTTGGCCACCCCATCAAGAGGAGCCGGGCGAAAAACTCTTGAGGTGTATTAAGCTGCAGAACAAATCTATACCTGGTTTAGATGAGTGGCAGCTGATCAAGGAGCGAAAACCCAATAAAGCAAGTAGACCAATAATGGTGGCCATATACAATGAGTCCATTAAGGCTCTCGAGAAGACTGACTACAAAATAAGCTTCGGGATTCGCAAGGTTAGGTTAAAAATCTTCTAAGGCGACAGAGCGACTGATGAAGACGACACGGAAGGGGTCGACGACGCCAGCCAGATGCCCAATAACTTAAGATGCGTACAGATAAACCTGCAGCACTCTAAGAGCGCAACTGCGAATCTGGCAACCTTCATGAACGAGGGGGGCAGAGATATCAGCCTAGTACAGGAGTCCTGGGTCAAAGAAGATACCATTAAAGGGTTGAACAGCAGCAACTATAACCTATTTTACACACGGAACAAAGGTAAACCTGGGGCATGCATACCTATCAATAAAAGTATAAATTTCTTTGTCCTAATTACAGCACAGCAGATATCATAGTGGTAAAGGTGGAACAGAAAAAAAGCCCTTTTTCTTGGTCTCGGGATACTTGGCCCATGACGAAGACATACCACCGGCGTCGCTCACCAGACTAGTAGAAGAGAAGAGGAAGGAAGATATCCTAATAAGGTGTGATGCAAACGCAAGGCACACCGTTTGGGGTAGCTTCAGTATAAACACCAGAGGTGAGTCATTCTTGCAGTATATTCTGAATAGTAATCTAATTATACGAGTATGCAACAAGAGCGATAAGCCAATCTTTATTTTCCCAAGCCCTGATAGGCTTTCCGGGGTGGGAGGAAGTGCTTGGCCTTACGCTATCATCAGACAGTCTCGTTGTGGATAACTGGAGAGTATCCGTTGAGCCTTCCCTGTCGGATCAGTCCTAGATACTCTTCAGCATCCGCAAGAAATACAGTGACTAAGCGAACAAACATCAAGATAAGGAAAAGATTTAAAAGGTCATAAAAAAAACTGACACATACGAACGCCAAACCCTTTGGTGATTATACTATACTGACCTAGTACCCTTACTTGGAATTTATCATCCCCCAGACAATAATCCCAAGAATGTTCCAAAATTAAAAGGTCATAAAAAAAACTGACACATTCGAATGCCAAACCTTTTGAGGGTTTTACCATAGTGACTTAGTACCATCACCCTGACTTGGAATTTCTCACCCCCAGATTAGCTGTTGTACTGTGTTACGAAGCCAAATAGTAGACAAAAGCAATTCGAGTATGCCATAAATAGTTTTGCACGATTTAAAGCGGCAGATCCTAACGGGATTATGCCCATAATGGTGCAAAAGCTGGTAGAACCAATGATTCAAATAGCGTACATGCCAAGAATTTGGAAAAGAAGTAAAGTTGTGCTCCTTCCAAAACCAGGCAGAAGAACACACGAGAATGCCAAGGATTTTAGACCTATAAGCCTTATCTCCTTTATGCTGAAGGTACTAGAAAGGCTAATAGATACGTAAGAACAATAATGGCGGAGAAGTTATCGAAGTCCCAACATGCGTACATAAAGGGCCGATCAACCGAAACTGCCCTTCACGAGGTGATAAGTGTAATTGAAAAATAACTACACCACAAACAATACATCATGGCTGATTTTCTAGACATAGAGGGCGCCTTTAATAACATTGAAGTAAATGCGATAATTAATTTTCTTGCACATGGTGGCATAGATTACACTGTGTGTAGGTGGATACTATTGATGCTTGAGAATAGGAAGATTATAGCTTCAAACGGCGCTGCAACACAAACCAGTTATGTGAGTAGAGGGACGCCTCAAAGAGGGGTCCTCTCTTCGCTTCTATGGGTTGTAGCGCTGAACGAAATACCACTCCAACTAAACGGTGGAGGAGTGAAAGCATTAGCGTCAGCATTAGCTGACGATGTAGTGTTGTTGGTATCAGGCATGTTTCCTTCAATAGTCAGAGAAATTATGGAAAGAGCACTTCGAAGGTTAAACCTATGGGCTAAAAGCAATGGATTGGGAGTTAACCCGAACAAAAGAGAACTGATACTATTTACAAGCAGAACCAAAATTACTCAATTTTATCTTCCGGTACTAAACGGTACAACACTCACTCTATCCCGCACAGCTAAATACTTGGGGGTGGAGATTGACACCAAACTGTCCTGGAAAATAAATATAGAAAAAAGAGTAAACAAGGCATACATGGCCTAATATACTTGTAAGAGAATCGTCAACAAGAATTGGGTCGTCAAACCAAGTATAATCATGTGAATATACGGCAGTCATACGACCTATACTTACATATGGAGCTCTGGTATGGTGGCCAGCGCTAAACAAACAATACAACATTTAAAAACTAAACGAAATACAAAGAGCAGCATGTGCGGGTGTTACTAGTGCAATCAGGTCATGTCCGACTGATGCGCTTAATGTGATCCTGACTCAACTACCAATAGACATTTTTATTCACAAAATAGCAGCTATAGCGGCGATAAGAATAAAATAATTGCGAGGTTTTAATCAGCAGAACTACGGACATGGTGTAATCCTAAACAATCTCACCATTAATAAATCAGACTACATGCTCTCAAAGCTGGACTTCAATAGACACTTCCAGGTGAGGATACCATCTAGACGAGAATGGAGAAGAGGTTCAATAGAAGAGGAGGGTACCATCTCAGTCTATACCGACGGTTTCACGGGGGTATTCTCCGCTGATCTGGGCATATCTCTTTCTATACGTCTACCGAACTCGGCTAGCATCTTCCAAGCAGAAGTACTAGGCATAGAAAAAGCCTGCGAAGCTTTATAAGAAAACCACGGGAATATAAATAAAGCAACTATATTTACGGATAGCCAGGCGACGCTCCTGGACTTGTCTTCACCCATGACAAATTCCAGCATAGTTCACAACTTCAAGAGAGCACTAAGCCCAATAAAACAATAAAAGACAAGCTCCAACTAAACTTGATCTGGGTTCCCGGCCACAGGAACATTTTCGCTAACGAAAAAGCAGGCGAGTTGGCAAAGGCGGAACCTTTCCTCAACGAATCCGAGGCGGAGATAATAACAAGCCCGCGAGGATCGATCAAAGGAGAGATCAATATACAATTTCAACAAGTTGAAAATAACAGGTGAAAAAAATTAAAAAATGCATCATGACTAAAAAATTATGCCCAACATATGACAGGAAAAGAATCAACGACTTATTAAATAGGTCAAGAAAAAGTATTTACAGAGTAACGGCTACCAATATAGGGCACTGGCCATTTGGGGAACACGTATCTAAAATGGGTATGACCTACAACGACATCTGCCGTGGCTGCCGAGTAGCAGGGAACAAGCAAACAATCTTCCACTTTCTCTGCGTATGCCCAGCTCTAGCGCAGATCCGACGCAAAACACTTGAAATCCATAAAACACTGGGTGTGGATTTCCATTAAAAGCATATCAGACATAAATAGTTTCATCGAAACCTCAAAATGGTTTTAAAGAGAAGGTGAAACTTAATAGCAGATACAGGAGGTTCTGCGAACAGTGTATCAAAATAGCACATAAAGTGCTAATTGAGCCCGATAGGGCTACACTCCTACCTACCTACCTTAATCGTTTAATTTCGGTCGTTTGCTTTACATTATGTTCGGAGGATGGAGTCATGTGTAGAAGTTCACGCAAGTGAGAAAAGTTCTCTGATCGCCATTCACTTGGGAGTGACCAGAAACGATTCTGCCAGCTGGTTGATGTCCTCGTGAAAGTAAAGACTGACATCACCGCCGTCCAAGAAATGGACGGGACACGGACAGAAATATGTAGGTCCTTATGGCATTTACTACAGTGGCCTTATAAAGGAGCGCAAAATTGGTGTGGGATTCGTGGTGGGAGAGAGACTTCGTCGCCGAGTAATATCATTCACTCCGGTGAATGAACGTCTAGCCACAATCCGCATCAAAGCGAAGTTCTTCAACATATCGCTGATTTGCGAGAGAAGAACGATGTGACCAAAGATGCCTTCTATGAGCGCTTGGAGCACACCTATGCCCCCGCCACGATGTCAAAATTGTACTTGGCGACTTTAACGCTAGGGTGGGCAAAGAAGGTATCTTTGGCACTACGGTCGGTAAATTCAGCATCCACGAGGAAACATCCCCAAATGGGTTGAGGCTGATCGACTTCACCGGGGCCCGAAATATGGTTATGTGTAGTACTAGATTCCAGCATAAGAAGATACATCAAGCTACCTGGCTGTCTCCGGATCGAAGAACCCTACACTCCTGCTCTATGAGAGCACTCGTCAACAACTTGGTATAAGGGAACTGTGGGACGCCATTTCAAACCCCTTACGTACAGCTGCAACCGAAACCATTGGTTTTCGGAAAGTGCAAAAGAACAGCTGGTACGACGAGGAGTGCCGTGGCGCAGCGAAGAGAAAGCAGGTTGCCTTCCTCCCAATGTTCCGATCGACCACAATGCGTGCGGGATGGAATAGATACCGATAGTTGAAGAGGGAAGCGAAGCGCGTTTGCAGAAAGAAAAAGAAAAAAGCCGAAAGGCTTGAGTATGAAGAGCTTGATAAGCTGGCCGACAGGGGTAATTCTTCGAAAAAATGCGGCAGCTAACAGAAGGTTTCAAGACCGGAGCATACTCTTGCAGAACTCCCAAAGGTGATCTAGTCACCGGTGCCCAGAGCATACCAGAGCTAGCTGAATAGCAGTGAACGTACAACGTCAGGAGAAAGCAAACCCGATTCCCCAATCGAAGACGATAGAGCAGACGTTCCATTGCCCGACCAGGAAAAAGTTCGAATAGTAATTACCCGCCTGAAGAACAACAAAGCGGCGGGGGCCGATGGATTGCCAGCCGAGTCATTCAAACACGGCGGCGAAGAGCTGATAAGGAGCATGCATCAGCTTCTTTGTAAAGTAGGGTCGGACGAAAGGATGCCCTCCTTAACATCGCGTATAATGTTCCATCGAGCGTACTGTGTGAAAGGTTAAAGCCCACCGTCAACAGACTGTTTGGACCTTATCAGTGTGGCTTTAGACCTGGCAAATCAAAAACCAACCAGATATTCACCATGCGTCATATCTTGGAAAAGACCCGTGAAAGGAGAATCGACTCACCACCTCTTCGTCGATTTGATATCATCGGCCTCAACACCTTAGTTCTGCTTTCTCTAGGCTGGACAAGGAAGCAAAGCAAATGAGTCTGGCAGTGAACGAGGGCAAGACAAAATATTTCCTGTCATCAAACAAACAGTCGTCGCACTCGCGACTTGGCTCTCACGTCACTATTGACAGTAATAACTTTGAAGTTGTAGATAATTTCGTCTAGTTAGGAACCAGTATTAACACTACCAACAATGTCAGCCTGGAAATCCAACGCAGGATTACTCTTGCCAACAGGTGGTACTTCGGACTGAGTAGGCAATTGAAAAGTAGCGTACCGCGTTTTTTGCAACGAAAAGGCATATTATCCCGCCGACATAGCAGTCAAGCACAAGTGAACACGGAGAACCAAATTAAGTGAAGTTTACTATTCTACAAAGTTTATTATTATAAATTAAACACAAGTGGACACAGTGGTACATTTAATTGAACAAACACAGGAAAATCCCTCAAATCATGATTAAAAACAAAAATATCAACCAAGGATTAACCCTCTCATGCCCGAATTAAAATGGGCGGGGCTAAAAAATATTTGAGTACAGATATGTTTTAATCGCGACCTGAATATGAACTGACCAAAATTTCATAGTCCTAGGTGTCCTGGTTTGGGAGTTATAGGATGTTGCCTATAGGCAACATTGGGCAACGGTGTATAATATATATATATTTTTTTTAATTGACTTCTTTAATTGAAAATTGTGTATGATAGGACACAAACACATTACAAATTATGTTTGGTATGGTACGAAGCAATTTTTTTGTGGATTGCAGCACAAATAAACGTTGCATTTGCTACATTTAAATCTGAGAAATCCAGTGTGGCATAGCCTGCATCTGCCTTTTGATCCCCATTGCACCCAGTGATTAGACGTATCGAAACGCGTTGCTCTTGAAGGTTCTGCAACATACGCTCTTTTAGATGGGGTTCCTTCAGAGGCCATTGAAGGAGCCGGCGAGGACTGAGACGATGACATAGGTGATGAAGTAGTTGAGCTCATTGTTGCAAGAAGTGAAGGGCGTCCTCTTTTCCTTGGTACAACTGCTGTTTGACTTGCATTCAAAAGTTCAATCGCAATATCCAACTGAAATTTTATAAGAGACATATGCTTCAACTCGTCGTTCGTATTTTCCAGGTCTCTGCGGTATAGCAGCCAGCTATTGACTACAGCGAAATTTATACACCAGTACACTAAGCGCATGTACCATTTATTCGAACAGTGGTTGATTCTGTACAATTCCAACAGAATGTCAGCAAGATCAACCCCTCCCATGTATTCGTTGTAGCAATCTACTATATCTCGACGAGGGATACTTACATATTTCTTATCTTTTCGGCACTATCTCTTGCACTCACTCACGGGGTTTTTACCTGCATAGTTTGACACTAATTGCACACCTTTATTGTCGTACCAACGACAGGCAATCAAGTTGTTCGTTTCTTCGAATTGAAAATCGCTTGATCCGCGTCCTCGTTTTTGTAGCTCCTTATCATTTCTTAGAGCGCAATTTGTCAACCTGTTGCTTCGGATTGTACCAACGGCTAATATTCCTTTTTGTCTAAGAGCAATCATCAAGCTAATTGAAGTGAACCAGTTGTCAAAAAATAGCTTGAACTTTTGGTTTCTAGGAATATTGGATGACAAATGTAGAACAATATCCGATGATATGCCTAATCCGAAAGACTTGCACGTTCCCTCTCCTATGTAAAGGGTGAAATCATTAATAATATCAGATCCACCAGCTCTAGTAAACATTTTGAAACCCCACTTGTGGGGCTTCATTGGCAGATATTGCTTCAAACTATGTTGACCTATGGAAAGAACATGTTTTTGCATTATATAGAATTAATTACATCTTGTTCTTCTTATTACATATGTACAAATACTATGAATTACCTTTGAATGCAATCATTTGCTCATCAATGTTCTGATATTATTCCTGCGGAATTTCGCTGAATTTCTTGTTTATGAAGTTAAACAAAGGGAGCACTTTGTATAATTTGTCATAATCTGGTTGGCCTTTCTTAGGCTGCAAATTGTTATTGTTTAGATGAAAAAACTGTTTAACTTTCTCAAATCGGCTTCTGGGCAAAGCATTTGCAACGGCCGCTAGTTTGAAATTTTGAGCCCATACCATTCTATACGTTGGTATTTTCACCACTGCCAAGTATAGTAAAATGCCAACAAACTTTTTCACTTCTTCCACAGCACACATCAATTCGGTGCCTTTTTTTCGCAACGCATATAAATTCGTTTCGTCTCGGTTTTTTTCCAATTACTCACTTACCTTTCTTTATTTATATTATCAACGTTACTTAATGACGAAATAGTGTTTTTTAAGTTTTTAAGAACTTTTCCCAAATGCACTTTTTACAGGCACACTTAACCATTATTGGTTACACACACACACTCATATACATATATTTTATAAATCGAATGAAATATTAAACTCATAAATTGTAACGATTATACTAAACAAAGTATCTTTTAATTAAATGCCTTCGAAACCCCATACGTCGTTATACTCTCGACATCCTGTCGAGCCGCGACAATTAAAAGAAAAAGTCTTCGTGGGAATTTCACCAACAACATCAACGTTGGAATCCCAGAATCCAACCCAAAAGTTAAAATAGGGGACCCAACAAACAAAAAGCCTGTAAGCTAAATCAACAAATACCCAAAATAGTAACTAAAACCCAAAACAATACGAAATTAACAAAAAGTGGACAAAACTGTAAGTGCGACTCAAAGTTGTCAAAAAAGTCTTGCGGTATTTTTATTGAATCAATTCGTGTGGCACCCATACATCGAGCTTCTTAGTGACTTCAAGCTTCTTCAAATGGTTTATAACGGTTTGATGACTACTATGCCGGTCTCTGTCGACCAATTCAGCGATTTTATCGCAATTTTCGACGACAGGCCTTCCGGAGCGTGGCGCATCTTCGACCACCTCTACACCAGAACGAAAACGTTTAAATCATCGTTGTGCTGTGGAAATGAAAACTGTATCGGGTCCATAAACTGCACAAATTTTATTGGCGGCTTGAGATGCATTTTTGCCTTTATCGTAGTAGTAGTGTAAAATATTACGTATTTTCTCTTTATTTTGCTCCATGTTTGCGACGCTATAACTCACGACTTAAAAGAATGTCAATCAAACACGTATTAGCGCGTGAAATGACCTTTCCAAAGTGGTATAGCATGACCCGATGCGACGAATAAAACTAGAACTACGCGCTTTTAGCGCCAACCAGCGAAAACACCGCAAGACTTTTTTGACAACCTAATATTTGTCAAAAAATTGTGTCCTTAAGCATAATTTATTTGTTTTATTGGGTTTACAAAATTTTGATTTGCACTATTTAATTATATATATTTATGTACATACCTGCATATACTTACATAAGAGAAGAAGTGCAATAATAATATATATGCAAGTTAACGGCAGCAGCCACACAGAGACCTAATGATAAATGCAAACAAATTGTATCTTCCTACGGTATTACTGCTTGGTCAGCAGAATACTTTAATTAATAAGAAATTAATACATCACTTGTTTTGATAAGCAAGCTTAATTCAATATTCCATTATTTGTTTTGATAATGAGACTAATTGGAAATCAAATGCGCGGGCGTTTCATCACTTAATGTAATGCAAAAGCATCTTTACTATCTAATGAAAATTTAAAATCACTAATATCATCACATCCAATTTTAAAATTTCTTGAATATGATAAGGAATTTACTATTACAACGGATGCACGTGATGACGCAATAGGCGCAGTGCTTTCTCAACAAGGCCAGCCAGTGTGCTACATTAGCAGAACTTTAAATAACCATGAACAGAAATATGCTACAACAGATAAAGAATTTCTAGCTATTATATGTATATTCAATAACCTATTTCAGGCCGTACATATATGGCACAAAATGTAAAATTATAACTGATCATTGCCCGATAGTATTTTATATAATAGATATAAAGGAAAGGAGTTTTCACAACGTCACCAAAGGTGGCTATTGAAGCTGCAAGAGTTTAATTATGAAATTGAATATCAGAAAGGGAAAAATAATGTAGTAGCAGATTTTATAATAGAATTGAAAACTCTCCAAAAATCGACGAAAATAATGATAAAGAATCCAATTTAGAAATATCAGATACAATACATTCCGCAGAAGAGGAACTATTCGAACACTTCTTCATAAAAGAAGAAATTGTCAACAAGTATAAGAACCAAATTATAATAACATATAGTCCTAAAACTGAAGTTCAAATGATACATGGAAGGAAAGTAATTGAGATTAACCCTATTGATACGGAGAACATATTGAAAAATATTTTCCAAAGACATATTGACAAGGGTAAAGGGGCATACACGTAATGCAGACATTGAGAGGCTGCACTCAACTAAAACTAGAAAAACTTAAAGGAATTGAGGATCCAAGCCTCTCAACAGAAATGAGGATACAGATCGTTATAGTAACTATTGAATATTCTCGAACGTTCGACGAGTCACTCGCGGACAATGCGTCGAAAAAAGAAGTGTGTTAATAAATGAAACCACAAAGTTTGTGTTTAATAGATTATATTACAATGTTGGTTCTTTATTGGATTATCAAATATTACCTGTGATTGTGATTGTGGATATGCTGGTGATGGTGCCCGGTGGACGACGTCTTGTTCGCTTCGATCCTTTTGAAAAAGTGAGAAAAGGCAGCTAGCAGAATCCCTTGCTAAGCCCTTTAGTCTAATCTAGCGGGAGTTTTTAACGAAACCATTGCCAGTTGAGTGAAAGTTATTAACAGCTAACTGGCAATGGTTTGTTACATACTCACTAGGGTTGGTGAAAAAGAAATTAGGTACTGGCCTAAACATACCGGCCCCCTTGCGGTGAGCAACAAAAAAGAAATTACATGTCCATCTACCACCATGTACAAATTTATATCACTATATTAGTATAGATAAAATAAAAAATAAATCATATCGTATAAATTCATGTATTTATTATTATTATTTTTCAAATAAGGAATCAACTAGCGATGTATATAACTTAACTTAGTACCGGGCCGTACCCGAAAGCACCCAGCCGAAGATGGAGCCCTGCGCGAGCAGCTGCTCAAACATGTTGGGTCATGATGCAGGAGTAGACATCGGCGCCGAGCACGAAGCGTATCGGCGTCGACTTGTAAAAATTGGGATCTGCCAGTTTGATGTGGGTGTACGGGGCTGCGATGTCGGAATCCAGTGTGGTGGTCGGGCTGATGCGCATATAATCATGCATTACCCTTACATTCGTGGAAATGCGGGTATTCGTCCCATGTCTGCCTCGCAGTACCAAGAGACAGCCGCGTTGATTGAAATGGCTGTCGTTGGCAGCAAAGAAGGAGCCACTATGCTGGCTCGATCCGTTAGCCCGGCTCCAAAGGAGCTAGCCCGGTGCAGCTGGAGAGACCTGGTCTCCAGGTCGGGTTGTGCGCTTGGCGGCGGTGCTGATGGCGCTTGTGCGAGCGACGTTCGTGTTGCAGAAGGGGGCGGAAAGTCCGAGTTTCCGTTTCCCCTCGCGGTGATGGGCGGAAAGGCCGTGTTTCCGCTCCGGTTTCAAATGATTCTCCCTCCTCCGGTTCTGGTTGGAGAGGCCTAGTCTCCGTTCCAGTGTCTGACGCATAAATTGATAGCGCGTCGTCGGAATCCATTTGTTCACTCCATGGTCGGTTTTGAGGCACTTTGGGGCGACGACGGGCATTTTCCCCGATGTGCAGCATTGTGTGGTGCTTCTCGTTGCAGCGCCGGCACCGCGCATTGCTGGAGCACTGTGGTTTACCGCAAGGCAGTTGACACAATATTTCCCTATGAGTGCCTCCCGTAAGCGCTCTTCCGGGTTCTTGGCTCGGAAGGTCGAGCAGAGCCGTAATGGGTGCTTTCCCTTGCATAGCGTGCAAGAAAGTGGGTAACAATTTGGGTGTAGCGCCGCAGTCTTCTTCAGGGTGCTGTAGCGAGTCATCTTCCTGAAATTATTTTGTTGACGATTTTGTGTTGTTTGGTTTCGAATATCATCTAAAACTGATTGGGTGGCGAGAAAAAGTGAATAAATTATATTATATATATTGCATAGTGGGAAGGTGGCCTTATGTGGTGTGAACTGCCTTACATTACCATAGTGTGTAGGCGGCCTTATGTGGTGTGAACTGCCTTACCTTACCATAGTGTTGCATCAAATTTATGTTATCGTTATTGTTTTATTTGTCGTATGTTTTCGACAAAGTGACCTGCCACCAAAGGAAATGTTAAATACAATTTGGTTTAATAATTATTTTCAATTCTTACTTGTCACTAAAATGCTTCTTGCTCAGTAAATTCAAGGGCAATGCATACATGTGCTTCTGTAGAAGGAGAGTTTAGGTTTGCAACTTTGCTATTTGCTAGCAAAACATGGCATTTGCAAAAAAAAAAATTGAATTTAAAAACCATAAGCATGAGTTATGCCTCATAGTTTGAGAGACAACAGTTTTAGATTCACTGTTGTAAAATTTTTTAAGGCGAATTAAAAACTGACGGCATGGCATCACTGTATGTCATGAATGACATTTCTATTGTATGTTGTGATTTCACTTGCACGTGAGCCAATATCAAGAAGGTCATGGTAAGTAATGAAAACAATGTTATTTCCATATTTATTTAAATATTTTCTTTCTCTTACAGATGTTGAAGACGATATTTTGCAACAAAACGCCCAAAGCGAGGTCCTGCACAAATTTAACGCAAGTGGAGATTCGAGGTCCTAACATCGACTCGGACCACTATATTGTTGCAGCCAAAATACGCACCCGCCTCTGTGCAGCAAAAAACGCACGCCAACAAACACAAGGATGGTTCCACGTCGAGAAGCTGCAATCACAACAGACAGCCGAACGTTTTTCTACTCGGCTTGCACTCCTGCTCTCTGAGAGCACTCGTCAACAACTCGGTATAAGGGAACTGTGGGACGGCATTTCAAACTCCTTACGTACAGCTGCAACCGAAACCATTGGTTTTCGGAAAGTGCAGAAGAACAGCTGGTACGACGAGGAGTGCCGTGTCGCAGCGGAGAGAAAACAGGCTGCCTACCTCGCAACGTTACGATCGACCACAACACGTGCGGGATGGGATAGATACCGAGAGTTGAAGAGGGAAGCGAGACGCATTTGTAGACAGAAAAAGAAAGAGGCCGAAATGCGTGAGTACGAAGAGCTTGATAAGCTGGCCGACAGGGGTAATGCTCGAAAATTCTACGAAAAGATGCGGCGGCTTACAGAAGGTTTCAAGACCGGAGCATACTCTTGTAGAACCCCCAAAGGTGATCTAGTTACCGATGCCCAGAGCATACTTAAATTATGGAGGGAACACTTCTCCAGCCTGCTGAATGGCAGTGAACGCACAACACCAGGAGAAAGCGAACCCGACACCCCAATCGATGACGATCGAGCAGACGTTCCATTGCCCGACCATGAAGAAGTTCGAATAGCAATTGCCCGCCTGAAAAACAACAAAGCGGCAGGGGCCGATGGATTGCCGGCCGAGCTATTCAAACACGGCGGCGAAGAGCTGATAAGGTGCATGCATCAGCTTCTTTGCAAAATATGGTCGGACGAAAGTATGCCCAACGATTGGAATTTAAGTGTGCTATGCCCAATCCACAAAAAAGGAGACCCCACAATCTGCGCCAACTACCGTGGGATTAGCCTCCTCAATATCGCATATAAGGTTCTGTCGAGCGTATTGTGTGAAAGATTAAAGCCCACCGTCAACAAACTGATTGGACCTTATCAGTGTGGCTTTAGACCTGGTAAATCAACAACCGACCAGATATTCACGATGCGCCAAATCTTGGAAAAGACCCGTGAAAGGAGAATCGACACACACCACCTCTTCGTCGATTTCAAAGCTGCTTTCGACAGCACGAAAAGGAGCTGCCTTTATGCCGCGATGTCTGAATTTGGTATCCCCGCAAAACTAATACTGCTGTGTAAGCTGACGTTGAGCAACACGAAAAGCTCCGTCAGAATCGGGAAGGACCTCTCCGAGCCGTTCGATACCAAACGAGGTTTCAGACAAGGCGATTCCCTATCGTGCGACTTTTTCAAACTGCTTCTGGAGAAAATAGTTCGAGCTGCAGAACTCAACAGAGAAGGTACCATCTTCTATAAGAGTGTACAACTGCTGGCGTATGCCGATGATATTGATATCATCGGCCTCAACACCCGCGCCGTTAGTTCTGCTTTCTCCTGACTGGACAAGGAAGCGAAAGAAATGGGTCTGGCAGTGAACGAGGGCAAGACGAAATATCTCCTGTCATCAAACAAACAGTCGTCGCACTCGCGACATGGCACTCATGTTACTGTTGACAGTCATAACTTTGAAGTTGTCGATAATTTCGTCTATCTTGGAACCAGCGTAAACACCACCAACAATGTCAGCCTAGAAATCCAACGCAGGATAACTCTTGCCAACAGGTGCTACTTCGGACTAAGTAGGCAATTGAGAAGCAAAGTCCTCTCTCGACAAACAAAAACCAAACTCTATAAGTCTCTCATAATTCCCGTCCTCCTATATGGTGCAGAGGCTTGGACGATGACAACAACCGATGAGTTGACGTTGCGAGTTTTCGAGAGAAAGGTTCTGCGAAAGATTTATGGTCCTTTGCGCGTTGGCCACGGCGAATATCGCATTCGATGGAACGATGAGCTGTACGAGATATACGACGACATTGACATAGTTCAGCGAATTAAAAGACAGCGGCTACGCTGGCTAGGTCATGTTGTCCGGATGGATGAAAACAATCCAGCTCTGAAAGTATTCGACGCAGTACCCGCCGCGGGAAGCAGAGGAAGAGGAAGACCTCCACTCCGTTGGAAGGACCAAGTAGAGAAGGACCTGGCCTCGCTTGGAATATCCAATTGGCGCCACGTAGCGAAGAGAAGAAACGACTGGCGCGCTGTTGTTGACTCGGCTATAATCGCGTAAGCGGTGTCTACGCCAGTAAAGAAGAAGAAGGAGATTCGACGCCTTGTACGGCCGTATCGGTATATGAAAGAGAGATAGCCACAGTTGGCGAAGATGGTCGATTGAATATTATGCATTCGTGTCAATCTCTGGCTGGCATGGTGATAACATGCTGGAAGCATCCACCAACACGCCATGGCTCAAGGGATGGAAAGCTGCACGTAAGTTGATTCCAAAATATTCGTGTATCACATGGGCAACAATAGGATAATAGAAATTTATGCAGCAACAACAGCGGTCGTCAAACAAAATTTCCTTGTTTTATATGTTCTGTGTTGTTTGCCATGCATAAAAAAAAGTTATTGTAATACTACAAGTAACACATACGCTGCATAGAACTATGTACATATTTCCATTAATGAGAAAAAGCCTGAAATTTTCTTCAAAAAATATATACACATAATTATTTGAAAGTAAATTGCGATATAAAGTAGTTGTATTTCCCAAAGGTGAAATTCTCGTTACATGGTAGTTAAGAAAGTATATTTATTTATTTATTATTATGATTGGAAAGAAACACTAGCTACTGAGGCTTTCGGCTTGAAAGTATATTTAATTACAATATAGTAATTACAAAAAAGGAAAAAAGGTAACGAAACGGAAAACCAAAATTAAGTTATTTAAAGTAAAATAGAGTCGTAGTGTACAGAAAAAACAGTCTTTGCTTAAGTCTGCACTGTGAGAGTTCACTTTTGACTCTGATTTTCTTTATTAAAATTTCTTCCCTCAATACATTTCCTATTCTAATTTCTTAACTATGTATATATGTATATGTGTGTATGCTTAGTGTGCATACACATGTGTAAATATGTATTATATTTTTATTGCATTTTTACAGATACCAACGCATTGATATTTTATAGTTTTTTAGATTAGTGCATCTAACGCACTTATACACATACGCTTACACACGCTTGATACTTTCTTATCTGTTGCTTGTGTGCATTAATATTTCGAGTATGTATATTTTGTATTTTAATATTAGTTTTATGTATACTCTAATTTATGAGTTTTCTTTTATGTGCAATGATTTTCACATTTTTGTGAGCAAGTCTCATATTACAATTTTGTTGCTTACCATTGCACTTGACATTTAGTGGACTGTATATACTTTTTATTTAATTTATTGTTTGCATGTATATTTTTATGTATTAATGTAGTTGTGTTAAAAATATAATTTTGTATATATAATTCTATCTTAAGGTTACAAAACTTTCATGTTCATATCTTTGTGAACATTCTGCCAGGGGCCAAAGTTGTATCTTAACTTTACTTGTATATTATGTTTTATTATTAATATTTTTTAATTATGTCTAACTGGAAGTTCAAATGGAACAGTCACAGTTCTTGTTACACATTTGGATCTTATATATAAAATAGTAATGATTAATGCTATTATCAAAACTAATGTTAGCGAAACGTGACCACTTACGTGATCAAAATTTATACTTTTTAATTTTATATTTTCTGTTTTGAGGAGTTCTATTTGTTGTTTAAGATGTACGATATCTTTGGTATTGTTTATTAATGTTGAATCAAAAGGTTTTATTTGTAGTTATGGAATATCTTCAATATCTTTAACCCAAGAAGGAGATAGCAATTCTTTTTTAATTTCAGATTGTACGTGATGAGATGCTGTTATAGTTACTCCTTCATGCCGGACTGTGCATCCTTCTCTTATTGTCATAATGCCTTGACTAGGGATTTCCATATAGTTAAGTATGTTAAGCGAGTTCTTTATTTCACAAATTGAAACATTGAACTGACTTATTCTAATTACACTGAAATGCGCATAGCCTACTTAAAGCGAATAGCGGGTGGAGTGGGCGAGATGATAATTACTGCAATAGGAGATGGGAGACAAGGAGAAATAGAGATTAAGTGTTGAGAAGCGTACAAAATATGGTGTGTAGAGTGAGGGGAATATCTGGATACATAACACCTCCACTCTTAGGAAATTTGCGTCTCTGCAAATTATTCATATTACATAAATTTCTTTAAATGGTTTACAATTCATACATTTAGTTTTAAACATTTTTTATTTTTTTCATTTGTCATCATTCATTTTGGAATTTATATTTGCGTTTCAATTGTGTTTTATAATATTTCGTTCTTCTTTTATTTGATGTGTCTATTACATAATTACCATGACGCTCATATTTATCAAATTTTTTGTATTTAGGTGTATTCTTTGCAATTTGTCTGTTAACTACTACGTTATCCAACTGAATTGACTCATGGTGCCTCTTTTTGTTAAGCTGATTGCTTCTTTCAATTTTTTCTTCTTCGTATTTTCTAGATAAATTCTGAATCGTTTCTTTGTCAAAATTTTTAATTATAAAATCAATTGGCCTCATTTTTGTTGTTGAATGTATTGTGTTATTGTACGAGTTAAATATTTTGAAAAGTTTGTCACCTAACTCTACTGTCTTATTGCCTTTATCTGCTTCTATTATTCTCAAATGTTCGTTTAGGGTACCGTGTAAACGTTCGATGTCAGAGTTACCTGTTTTATGCCATAGGGGGGTTTACATGTGTCGCAATGTTTTCCTCTTCCAAAAACAATCTTACTGCGCTGTGCAATATACAGCGTTCGTTATCAAATACTAGTTTCCGCATTTTGCCTAAAAATTGTATACGTTGCTTCAAAGCTGCCAAGATCGCAATCCAATTCCTGTCGTTAAGTTTATGGAACGTTGCGTATTTTGAAAATTTATCTATTGTTGTAAGATACATTACATTTCTGTACGGAAACCAAATATCTATGTGGACTAAGTCGTTGAAATATTTTGGAGTTTCTGTTATTTGATAAGGATGTTTAACTGGATTTCTGTCGTGTTTTGCTATTTTACAAATTGAACAATTATTAATGACTTTGGTTATTATTTTAAATAATTTAGGGTAAAAAACTTTATTCTTCAATTCAAGAAATATTTCTTGTATGCCTCTGTGATTGTTACGAAGGTGTTCGTTTTCTATTATAGTTAGTATTTCATTTTTGTCCGTAATTTCCATTAGTTTTGTCTTTGATCTATACAATGTTAGATTTTGAATTTGAAAATTCTGAGTATAAATGTCTTGAAATTTAAGAAAAAGTTCGTCGTTCTCAAAAAAAAATGCACATTAGCCCCTTCTCTAACAATACTTTTCGCATTATTTCTTTTAAATTTGACTTTTCTGTTACAACAATATGTGATTGACACTTATTGTGTACAATTTTTATAAAAAACTTTCGTTTTCGCCATATCGAAGATAGATTTGATTTTTGAAATAATTAATGGATTTCTCTGTAAAAAAAATGTATTTTAAATTATCTTCCTGCGCACTGTGAACCGTCCCGTTCGTGGACCATGTCTCTAACTGTTCTTCACTATTATTGTTTTGAATAGTTTCGTTATTAAATACTATTGCTGTTTTGCAATCCTCATTCTTTACGTATCTGCTTAAGCTATCCGCTACCATGTTGTCTTTACCTTTTATATAGGTTATGTCAAAATCGTACTCGTTAAGAAGAATTTTCCATCTTTGTAACTTCATGTTAGGCTCTTTGAGATTGTTTAACCACGTCAAAGGTTTGTGATCGGTTTGAATTGTAAACTTGCGACCGTATAGGTAGGTTCGAAAATATTTTACAGACCACACAACAGCAAGAATTTCTTTTTCTATAGTTGAATAGCGTATCTCATGGTCTGATAAAGTACGTGATGCAAAGGAAATTGGATGGCCGCTTTGGCTAAGCACAGACCCGATGGCAAACTGAGATGCATCGGTTGTTAATGTGAATCTTTTATTAAAATCCGGTGGTTGTAAAACTGGTTCACTTGTAACTAACTTCTTCAATGTTTCGAAAGAGTTTAAAAATTCACTGTCTTTAGTGTCAACAACGCAATACTTTTTTAAATATCGAACCATTGGATAGGCAACCTTTGCATAATCACGTATAAATTTCCGATAATACCCTGTGATACCCAAAAATTGTTTAATTTCTTTAGTGTTGGATGGTGGTGGCATCGCTGCGATTGCTATAATTTTTGATGTATCCGGTCTGATGCCGTCAACTGAAACAACATGGCCTAAAAATTTCGTTGTAAATGCTGCAAAGTGACACTTTTCGCCTTGAATTCTCAAATTTGATTCTCTTAGTTTCTTAAAAATTTTCGTTATAGAGTCAATATGTTCTGTAAAGCTAGTAGAAAAAATTAGAATATCGTCCAGGTAAACGACGCAAATTTTATTGACATAATCTCGTAAAACATGATTTATTAGTCTTTGGAAAGTCGCGGGAGCTGTTTTTAGCCCAAAGGGCATACGATTAAACTCGTAGTGGCCACTTGCTGTCGAAAATGCCGTCTTGGGTCTATCGTCTGGGTGTACTTCGATCTGGTGGAAGCCTTTAGCAAGGTCGATTGTGCTAAAATAGTTACACTTTCCCAGTTTGTCGAATATGTCTTGCATATTCGGAATTGGAAACTTGTCGTCCATCGTCTGTTCGTTTAACTTCCTGTAGTCTATTACAATTCGCCACTTTTGTTCGCCACCGTTGTCGATTTTCTTTGGTACGACCCATAGAGGCGAATTATAAGGACTGTTGCTCGGAACAATTATTTTCTGCACTAACATCTCATTTATTTGTCTGTCTACTTCGGCACGATGCACAACCGGGTACCTATAAAGTTTGGTATAAATTGGCGAATCTGTCTTAGTTCTAATCCTATGTTGTATAAGACTAGTAAACGGTAGGTTGCTTCCTTCCTCGTAAAATATGTCTCGGTAATTGTTCAGCAACTTTTTTAATGTCGATTCGTCCTTTGAATTTAAATGTTTTGCAAATGTGCTATTAAGTGTTCTGTCGCGTACTTTTTTTTGGCAACTAAATACTTGCAAATTTTCATTTTTAAGATATTTTTCTACTTCGTACTCCTCATCTTCACAAAAATAAATCGGTAGTGTCGCATTTTCTGTAACAAGCTTCCGAGTTTTATAATTGACTATGCAGTTCAGGCTAAGCAATATATTTTTTCCCCAAATATACCGTCGAAGTAATCGTGAAATGGTAGTTCAAAAAAATCGACAAACTGATTTTCTTTCCGAAATTCTTTAAAAAGTGGTACGCTATACCGTATGTTTGTTGAGACATTTCCATTTAGGAGTTTAATATTGAAGGTGGGCGACATTGTTCTCCATTTCGGATTGCAAAGCTTTGGGTTTATTATGCTAAATTCGGCGCCAGTATCAATAATAAATTTTAGTTTTTTCACCTTCGTATTTATGACTATATAGGGTAATTTCCTTGAGCGCCAAATTGAAAATTCTGATTGCTTTCATTCATGCTTATATCCATTGGCTCAAGTGCAGGTTTGAGAAGGGTTGCGATATTGGTTGCTATGAAGATGTTGGTTACGTCCAGTTAAATGATTGTATTGTGTACTATGGTTTGTTTGTTGGTTGTGATTTTGTGTTCTGGGGACTGGTGGCTAATGTTGTGCGTTTGTCTCGATTGTGTAGAAAAATTTGGCTGTCGAGTGTTATAACTGTGTTGTTGTCTATGTTGTTTTTGGAATCTTTCGTTATTGTTGTTGTATCTTCCCGTATTTCTGTAATTTAATGTCTGTTCGAAATTTCCTCTATTTCTATCGTAATTTTGTTGTAGTCTACTACTGAAATTATTGGAATTCGAGACTTTATAATTTAAATAGCCGTTTGATTTTATAATTTCGAAAGCGTTCTTTAGACTTGTTGGGTTTCGACTTACGATTATGTTTTTGACAGGTTCCGGTAACCCGTATTTAAAAGAATTTAGGGCAATTCTGGCATTGCTTTCGCTGTTTACTTCAGGGAATCTGTTTTTACTGAAATGAAGCGCATTGTTCAACCGACATAAAAGTGTTGCTAATTTATTATAGACGTTCTCAATTGAAGAGTCACATCGACATGCTCTAATCTTGTCGATTAATTCTTCAACTGAATCTTTCTCGCCATGATAATCAATCAAAACCTGTTTAATTGATGGCCAAGTATCTAAGTTTCCATTCATTAGCAGAGACCTTCTTGCACTACCCGTAATTTTGTCTTTAATGTTTCCCATTAACAATATTTTATATTCGGATGGGAGAGGCTCCAAAATAGGCACCATTAAGTCAATTCTTTCGATAAAATTAAGTAGTGCGTCTCTATTACCATCATAATGCGGAATCGCATTTAGATTACTCGAAATGAGCTTAAATCTGCTTCTTATGTCCAACTGATCCATGTTTATAACTTATTACGCAATTTAATTTATAAATCGAAAATTTACAATAATTTTGAACTTAACCAACAATACCTCTAATTCGCTTCTGCGTTACAACTTGTATTTATCAGTATTATACTTCTCAATAAGGAAGAAAAAAATGAATTCTTAAGCTATCGATACGAATCGTAATATTAACTTCTATTATACATACATACATACATTTCATTCTGTAGAATAGAATAATAATTAAAATGAAGGAAATTATGTTCTTGTTGTTGATGCTGCAATTGGTTCTGCTAAGCTTCCAATTCGACGTTTGCAAGTGTTTGCTGCCTGTAGCTGCTGAAGCTGTTGCTGTTTTTATTGCTGTCACTGTTGCCGCTGTTGTTGCTCGTGTATGTGATTTTTATTTACTTTTAAGTATGTTGGTTTTATGCAACTGTACGTTTTTCTACTTTTCTTCACTGGTCTAACTGTTAAGTTTTTTTTTCTTACTTTTAATTTCAGTTATTATTGGTTTCGCATGTAATTTTTCTTGTTCTTTTTGCTTTAAACTTTCTGCAACTGTACTCACAATTGTACGTTTTTGTACTTTTTTTTCTTCACTGGTCTAACTGTTAAGGTTTTTTTTTCTTACTTTAAATTTCCAATATTATTGGTTTTGCAAGTAATTTTTCTTGTTCTCTTGTTCTTTTCGCTTTAAACTTTAATTGTACGCTTTTGTACTTTTTTTTTCTTCACTGGTCTAACTGTTAATTTTTTTTTTTTTGTTTTCTTCTTACTTTAAATTTCCGTTATTATTGGTTTTGCATGTAATTTTTCTTTTTTTTTTCGCTTTAAACTTTAATTGTACGCTTTTGTACTTTTTTTTTTCTTCACTGGTCTAACTGTTAAGTTTTTTTTTTGTTTTCTTCTTACTTTAAATTTCCGTTATTAGTGGTTTTGCATGTAATTTTTCTTGTTCTTTTCGCTTTAAACTTTAATTGTACGCTTTTGTACTTTTTTTTTTCTTCACTGGTCTAACTGTTAAGTTTTTTTTTTGTTTTCTTCTTACTTTAAATTTCCGTTATTATTGGTTTTGTATGCCATTTTTTTTCGATTTAGACTTTACGCAACTTTACCCACAATTGTACGTTTTTCTACTTCGAACGAAATGCACGTTTGACTTATGCGCGCCGAAATTTACTCTCGCGCCTTTTATTAACAATAGTTTTATTTTTTTTTAAAACCCCGAAATTTTCTTTTAGGTTTTTCTTTGCACACGCTCTTAAATTTCTTTTCCAGAAAAAACTACGCGTGGTTCGCTTCCGACTGCGCCAGTTAAGTATGTTAAGCGAGTTCTTTATTTCACAAATTCAAACATTGAACTGACTTATTCTAATTACACTGAAATGCGCATAGCCTACTTAAAGCGAATAGCGGGTGGAGTGGGCGAGATGATAATTACTGCAATGGGAGATGGGAGACAAGGAGAAATAGAGATTAAGTGTTGAGAAGCGTACAAAATATGGTGTGTAGAGTGAGGGGAATATCTGGATACATAACAATATGCATTTGTTGATTATTATCACATTCTATATATATCATTGCTTTGCTAAATAATTTGTAAAGCCACCGATTTTGAGAAGATAATTTTATCCAAACGTTTTCATTTGTAGAAGATTTGAAATCACATGCTTCATTTTCTAATTGTTTTAAAGCTGCTACTTCACATGAATTATCCGTAGCTGATTTCCAAGCTAAATTTCCAGGACATTGGTAATGATTCTCTGAGTTAGTAGAACATTTATCTAGATCTACTTGGTTTATAAGTGAATATTGATTCAAATCAAACTTTTATATTAAATATTCTGCCTTTATTTCTGGAATAATGATATTCCCTTTGTAATTTATTGGAAGCGGATTTAATTTATATACGTTTGACGGTTCATACGATATTAAGGGAATTTCTAGGTTTATGACTAGCCGTGAATCAACAATTAAACCTTTAGCAGTCATCGATTTATAAATTTTTTTTAATTCGTTACCCGAATGTCTTCCAGGTAGTATTAATTTGCGTGGTAGTTTGTTTCTAATAAATTCAATTTTTTTATTAAGTTGCGAAGGCTTTAATAGTTTTGGATTTATGCGACCATGATTTATGTCAATTAGAAGATTAATTATTGAAGTTTGGATTTCTTCACATTCGTTCATAACTATTCCTATTGAAATGGTTAATATTTGAAACATCAAGGTCATTCATTCAGCATTTTGATCTTTTATTAGTTCGTTATAAAATTTATTAAGTTGTTGATTCATTTTCTCAAAATTACGGTTAAATTCATCTGTTGTCTTTTTTAATATATTTATGGTAGAATCAACTACCGATGTCTGCCTTTTAAACAATTTTGCTATATCTTTTTGGTTGTCGAAAATATTTCTAATATTTGATTCCATATTTTCTCGGTCATCAGCATCCATAATTTCGAATAATATATGGTAAATTGAACCAACGAATTCGAATGGTGCTCGCTTTTTTCTATTTTGTTTTTTCATAAACAATTCATTATTTGCTTTAAGACTATTATATTTGTCATTTAAAGTTGCAGTAATCATTATGCAGGCATCTTCGTAATAGGTCAATATTTTGCATTAATTTTCAAGTCTGTTAATAAATTCTTGTATTTTATGCATCCGATCATAATAAGTACCTAATTCGTAATAGACTATTAAATTCCATTTTGAATTTATTATGTCCATTTTACTAATCGGTTCCAAATATATTGCTGTATTATTTTTTAGTTTAGTCACTGAAGCTCCTGATTTAGCTGTATCATTAATGTATAATGACTTAGTTTGTGTTGCTAGCATGAGTATCGTTAAGAACCACATCATCAATTTGCTTGATTTACTCGGTCGTTCTGAGGTTGCAGAATTTTTTGTTATTATCGAAGTCAGCAAACTTGTCACATGATTTGCTTCCTCTGCTCTACTGCTGTTTGTTACCTCCAGTGGGCATAATTTGTGAACGGGCCGTTTAAGTATGCCATTTTGTAATTTTAGAGTTACAACTCTTATATTTCCATCCTTTTCCCCGGGTGAGTTTCAATAATTTTTCCTAATGGCCATTTGGCTGGATGAGTTTCTTCATCTTTAATAATAACTATTTGTCCTTGTACGAGATTAGCTTGTTTGGTTTTCCACTTCATGCGTTGTTGCAACATTACAACATTACAACATATTCGCTTTCCCATCGTTTCCAAAAGTCTGTTTTAAGTTTTTGTATTAATTTCCATCTATCTAATGAACCTATTTGGTTATCATTAATTGCTTCAGGACAATCTATTATTGGACATCCTATTAAAAAATGGCCAGGCGTTAAAACGTCTATATCGCTTTCACTATCTATCGCACATAAAGGTCGTGAATTCAGTACTGCTTCAATCTGTGATAGCAAAGTAATCATTTTTTCAAATGTCAATTTAGTTTCGCCTATCACTCTTTTTAAATGATATTTCACCGACTTCACTCCTGCCTCCCAAATTCCTCCGAAGTGAGGAGCTGCCGGGGGCCCGAAATGCCATTGAATTTTATCTGCTTCTAATATGGGAGCTACGGCTGAATTATTTTTGATAGCCATTTTAAAAACTCGGTCTAATCTTCTACAAGCTCCGACAAAATTTGTTCCATTGTCCGAATATATATGTTGACTTTTACCTCTTCTAGCAAAAAATCTTTTCAAAGCAGCTAGGAACGCTTCGGTTGTTAAATCACTTACTGCTTCTAAATGAATAGCTTTTGTTGCCATATAAACAAATACAGCTATATATCCTTTAAATGTTTTTTGTCTTCGTCCTTTTGAACATTTCATATGAATCGATCCTGCATAGTCTATACCAACGTGTGTAAATGGAATTGACATAGATACTCGGAATTCTGGAAGATTTCCCATTAATTGTTTTGCTACTTCGTTGCGGTAATTAGTAATTCCTTCTAATCATTGATTCCATTAACTTGTTTCCTCCATGTAAAGTTATTTTATGAATATTTTCAATTATCAATGATGACAAATGTGACTTATTTAATATTATTGGGTGCTTTTGATTAAATTGAAGATTTGAATTACCCAATCTATCTCCTACACGAAGGATTCCCTTATTATCCAAAATTGGATTTAAGCTTGCAATGCTACTTTTATGATTAATTTCTTTTTTTATTTCTAAACTCTGAATTTCCTCTCTAAATTGTAATTTTTGCTGATATCTTATTAACATTTCTTCAGCTTCCTTCATTTCAGATTTAACTAAGTATTCAGGGCATTTTTTCCCTCTTATTCTTTTTTCAAATCGCAAAAAATAAGCTACTACTCTTATTAATTTGCTTAAACTAGAATATTTAAGTATTACCTTATCCAAGAAATGTAATTCCTCTGAGGTTGTCACATACGTTGCATCGATTTGAATAATCTTCTTTATTGGCCAATGATGTTCCTCTTCTCGCAACCATTTTGGTCCCTTCCACCATAGATCGTGTTCTATTAGTTTGTTCGCCAGTACCCCTCTGGTTGCTACATCAGCTGGATTGTCCTTTGTTCCAACGTGTTGCCATTTCGCATTGGAAACAAGTAATTTGATTTCTTCTATTCGTGTTCTAATAAATCTGTCTTTATTTTGGCAATTATTTATCCATACTAACGTTATAGTTGAATCGCTCCGAGCAAATATTTTCATTTCTCTGTTGATGACTGTTTTTATCTTTTGCAGCAATTTAGCAAGTAGGTGAGCCGCGCATAGTTCCAGTTTTGGTAACGTTTTCTTATTTTTAATTGGATTCACTTTAGTTTTACCAGCAACAATTGTTATAACTGATCCAACTTTAGCATATACAACTGCTGCATAAGCTTTCTCTGAAGCATCTGCGAATCCATGTAGTTCAAATTTAAAGTTGTTTTTAGTTTCAAACCATCTAGGAATTTTTATTCGTTTTTGTTAAATTCTCGTCAAGTAACTCGTCCCAGTTGAGTTTCATCAACCAAAGTTTCTGTATAAATAACTTTGCTATAACGGTTGGGTCGAAAATTCGCGCTAAATCAGACAAAGCTTGTCTTTTTGTAACCAGCTTTTGCGTTGAAAGATTCGTATTAAATCCAAACATGTCTTTGGTAGGATCCCATTGAATACCCAATGTCTTTATTGTTTCGACTTCTGCTATTTTTATTACTTCATTCGCGTTATTTACCGGAATTGTTGCTATGATTTCACTGTTGTTTGACATCCACTTCCTTAAGTGAAATCCATATTTTTGTAGTTGTTTCGATATTTCATAC
Organism: Bactrocera correcta; assembly: GCA_027475135.1. Taxonomy (NCBI): domain Eukaryota; kingdom Metazoa; phylum Arthropoda; class Insecta; order Diptera; family Tephritidae; genus Bactrocera; species Bactrocera correcta. The sequence continues at coordinate 45,354,324 of CM050322.1, read as the reverse complement.
TGAATGGCCTTACATTCATCTATTGAATCTGCTCCTGTCATTAAATCGTCCATGTAGAAGTCGTTTTTAATGATGTTTGAAAGCAAATAGTTGTGGGGCTCGCATAGTTTGGCAATTTCTTGTAAAGTTCTCGTTGCCAAAAAAGGAGCTGATGCTGTCCCATATGTAACTGTTTGTAGTTTGTATTCTTCTATCGGCTCTCCTTTTGTTTCTCTCCACAATATACGTTGGTAATCTTCATCACTATCTGTCATTTTAATTTGTCGAAACATCTTTTCAATATCACTAATTAATACATATTGCCAAAGTCTCCATTTGATTATAATGTTAAATATATCTCTTTGAAGTCTCGGTCCTATGAAAGGGATGTCATTTAAACTTCTTCCATTTGTAGTTTTTGCAGACGCATCGAAAACTACTCGTAGTTTAGTCGTTCTACTGTCTTCTCGAATCACTGCTTGATGTGGCAAATAGTATTTTCCGCATTTATTTTCACTTGCTTTTTTCATGTGGCCCATTTCTGAATATTCTTTCATAATTTGCACATATTGTTGTTTTAACTCTTTATTTGTAGCGAACCTTTTCTCAAGATTAAGAAACCTCGCCATAGCTTGTTTGCGAGAATCGCCCAATTCTTTTTCTTGTTTAAAAGGTAGATTGACGACAAATCGATTATTTCCATTTCTTACTGTTGTTTTGTCAAAAATTCTTAGGCATTCATCATCATCTGCTGTATCTGCTGGAGTTGTAGTGTCTTCTATTTCCCAAAACTTCTCCAATGTTGTAGCAACCGCTGCTAAAATTGTATTGTTTTTTTTCGGTTGTTGTAAAACTCCCGACAATATCCAGCCCAATTTCGTAGCTTGACCTAGTATTCGATCCTTTTTAAATATACCTTCTTCTAGTATGTCGGCATATATGTCACTTCCAATGACAATATCGATTCGATCTGATTTATTGAAATTGGGATCAGCTAAAGTGTAGTTTTTCAATTGTTCTACATCCCATTAAAACGTTTTGTCTGGTTGAGCACTCGCTAATTTCGGCAAAATTAGTGCTTCGACATTGTACGCCTCGTTGCTTAGGAATCTCGGCTTGATTTTAATGTTGATTTTAAATTTGGACACTCCCACTGTGGTATTTCCTAAACCTTGTAGTTCAATTACTTCTCTTCTTCTTGGTAAATGAAGTATTTGAGATGCTTCTTCGCAAATAGTAGTTTTTTGGGATCCTTGATCGATTAGAGCTCGCAATGTCACATACTCCCCATTTGCTGCCTTCACCCTTATCTGTGCTGTTGCTAGGAGTATCGCCATTTCCGAATGTTTCGTCATCATTGTGGAAGATGTTTTTGTGACATTTTCTTCACTTCCTCCTTTTCCTTTTTGGAATTCATTGAAGTGCAATAAATTATGATTATTTCTTTCACACTTATTGCACTTCTTTTTTTTATTACATTTTCCTTCATATACGTGATCAAGGCAAATGTAGCATAACTTGTTGTTTGTTATGAGTCTTCTTCGATTCATCGTAGTCAATGTCTGAAACTTTCTGCATTCACCAATTTGATGCCCAGGAACCTTGCAGTATACACAATTATTTTGTGCAGCTGTATAAAATGTAGGTGTTCGCTGTGGCTGCTTTTGATTGTTCCATTTAGTTGGTTTTCTGTGGCGAATTGCTTCTAGAGCTTGATATTGCTGTTCCAGAAAACTGAAGACGTCATCTAGGCTTTGTATATCCCTACTTTTTTTTACGTTTTGCTCGTATAAGCGTAGACTTTCTTTGTCTAGTTTTCGAACCACTATCCGAGCTATGATGGCTTGTTTGTCATTTAAATTTAGATTTAGCCCTTTTAATGCATAAATGCATTCTTTGGTGGTATCTAACAGCTGCTTCATGCTTTGTGCACTTTCTCCATTTGCTGTCGGTTGATCAACAAGTCTGTCTACTTGTGCTGTAAATTGTAGTCTCATACCTTTCCCTGAGAATTTGCCAAGCTGCTTCATAATTTGTTGCTGTTACTGGTAGATGTTGAATTAATCTACCAGCTTCTCCACCTAATGTCTTCAATCGGAACATCTTTTCCACTTCTGTAAAGTGCTTCGAATCATGCACCAAACTTTTAAAAAGATAGTGGAATGACGACCATTGTTTCATTTCACCGTAAAACATCGGAATTTTAATTTCCTGCAGTTTTATATTGGAATACATTGTTTGTGGTGAATTATAATTATTTAATTTCTCTGTTATCCTTTTGATGATGATTTTGTATTCTTGACGAAATACATCTATTTGTTCCTCAATAGATTCTTCAGTTGTTTCAACTAATTTGATATTTTGAGTTTCAAAATATGATTCTTCAACATTTTCAAATTGTATTTGAAGCTTGGTTTTGAATTCTCTCATTTGCTCGAGAGAATCCAATGCATTTCTTCGTATTTCATCCATCGTGCTTTTGAGCATTTTTGCTCGACGTTGATATTTTCTTTCAACGCCAGACGTGGCTTCAGGTGGTGCGACCTGAATAGTTTGTGGCGTAGATTCTATTTGCCACATGCTGCTCACTGCTGAAACACCTTCGGCAGTACTTTGAATTCTTAAATTCTGAATAGAATTCTCCATTGTTTGCATTACATGCTCGAAGTAGTTCTTCGCAATGTATTCCTCAGCTTCTTGACTCTTCTTAGCCATTATTTTATTATGATTTGCAGTAAACTCTTTCATAACAGTCTGAATATGATCCATATATTCCAGACATGAAGCCTTTCTTATTTTTCCGCTCAGGATTTTCTGCTCCTCCAACGCAGCTAGATCTCCCAACTCCTTCTGTCGTGTTAGCAAATTCTTCATATTTGCTTCTTTATAGATGGTTTTGTATATATATATAAATTTTTTTTTGCACTATTCTTGTTGTTATAGCCACAAGGACGCTTTTTAAAATATATTTTTTTTTTAAACTCTGATTTTCTTTATTAAAATTTCTTCCCTCAATACATTTTTTAATTCTAATTTCTTAACTATGTATATATGTATATGTGTGTATGCTTAGTGTGCATACACATGTGTAAATATGTATTATATTTTTATTGCATTTTTACAGATACCAACGCATTGATATTTTATAGTTTTTTAGATTAGTACATCTAACGCACTTATACACATACGTACACACGCTTGATACTTTCTTATCTGTTGCTTGTGTGCCTTAATATTTCGAGTATGTATATTTTGTATATTAATATTAGTATTATGTATACTCTAATTTATGAGTTTTATTTTATGTGCAATGATTTTCACATTTTTATGAGCAAGTCTCATATTACAATTTTGTTGCTTACCATTGCACTTGACATTTAGTGGACTGTATATACTTTTTATTTAATTTATTGTTTACATGTATATTTTTATGTATTAATGTAGTTGTGTTAAAAATATAATTTTGTATATATAATTCTATCTTAAGGTTACAAAACTTTCATGTTCATATCTTTATGAACACGTAGGAATCGTTCATTCTATCAATTAAAAGATTTCGCAATAATATTATTAAATAAAAAAATACGTGCAAGGGAATGCAGACGAAATATTTCAAAATTACAATCAATGGCAATAAAAAGTAGTAAAACTTTGAAATTTTTTCTCAAAATAAAATCCGTTTATTTTAATACATACATGCACAAATAATTAGAATAACGTAAATTTGCTTTAAAAAATGCCAACTTCGACTAGTGGTCTAGGGTTTTTTGTTTTTCTTTTCGAGGATTTTCTGTCAGGTGGAATTTGCAATATTTGTATGGTAGTAAGTGTGTCGGAAAGCTAGGTTTCCGATGTGGCTAGGGAACTGTGGTGTAGAGTAGGGTGTGCATCCACGTTTCTCTCCTCGTAGGGCGGTAGTAAGACCAATTTGGCAAGCGGTCTTGTAACTTAGCCTTTTTCAGTGATGATGTCAATTACTCGCACTCGGGTATCAGCACCTGGGTGTATGTTGACAACCCTACCCAATCTCCACTCGTTCGGTGACAAGTTGTCTTCCTTGATGACGACAAGCTCACCTGTTTTTAAATTTGTTTTTGCATGTTTCCACTTGATGCGTTTCTGCACTTCATTCAGGTATTCAATTTTCCACCTTTTGCAGAAGGATTGATATAAGGCCTTAAGTTTTTGCCATCTATTTACGATAGAGGCACTGCTTTCATTTATATCCGGTTCTGGTGGGGCCATCAGATGTCCGCCGACCAAAAAGTGTCCTGGAGTAAGTGGCTCCAAATCAGTAGGTTCGTTTGAGGCTGGGCTTAATGGTCGCGAATTAAGGCAAGACACAATTCGGCATTAGAGTGTGTTAAACTCTTCAAGAGTGTATTTGTGCCCAGACGCAATCTTCCGAAAATGACTCTTAAAGCTTTTCACACCTGCTTCCCAAAGTCCGCCCATATGAGGAGCTGCAGCAGGTATGAAATGCCATGTGAGAGCTTGGTGGCTATACTTTGAGATAGCATTGTTGCGAGCATCGGCTATGAAGGCTTTAAGTTCGGACCTTAGGGATCTCGATGCTCCAACGAAGTTTGTTCCGTTGTCTGAATAAATATTTTTGGGGCAACCTCTTCTTGACACGAATCTAGAGAGTGCTGCTAAAAACGATTGTGTCGATAAGTCGGCAGTGGCCTCCAGGTGGATGGCCCTTGTTGTAAAGCAGACAAACAGACAGACATACCCTTTGGATACACGGCATCCTCTTCCACGGTAGCTTTTTATTTCGAACGGACCCGCGAAATCTACCCCCGTGTTCGTAAAAGCGCGTGAAAAAGTGGATCGTTCGGACGGAAGTGCACCCATAAGTTGCGTCTGAGCACGTTTTTTGAAGATCGTGCACGTCTTACAGTTGTGGATAATAGATCGGATCAAGTTTTTCACCCTTGGAATCCAATACTGAGCCCGCGATAGCCGTAACATCAGCTGATTTTCTCCATGTAAAAAGACTTGATGAATAAACTGGATTATTAGGCGAGACAATACGCAGTTGTATGGAAGGATAATCGGATGGCGCTCATTGTATGACAAATGGAGAGACGCACCGAGACGGCCACCAGTTCTCATCACTTCATCTTTATCGGGGAATGGATTAAGAGAGAGGATTTCACTTTTTGCCTCGATGGGCTTACCGGATTTCAAACAACCATACTCTTGACCATATTTCTGCTTCTGCGTATTTATTATCAAACGTCTTGTCGTTGCTTTAATTTCTTCGGATGAAATTAAGCAAGACTTTTGTTGAAAAGAGGCCTTTGTGTTTGGATGAGTTCTTCGAGAGAATCTCATAACGTATGATAACACTCTCAAAGCTCTCAGCAAACTAGAAAAACGGTCAATAATGTCGTTAGAATTCCCCTGTATAGTTGTACAAGCATGTACACGTACCTGTTTTTCTTCTATTGTCGTCTCGTAGTCGTTTTGTTGTAATGGCCATTTGCATTGACCTTCTTGCAGCCAAGAAGGTCCCTGCCACCACAAGGTGTTTTCCACCAAATCCTGTGTCATAAGTTCCCGACTGGCTAAGTCTGCAAGGTTAGATCCTGAATCGACATGATTCCAATTTGCGTTGCCGACCTTTTCTATTATTTTTGTCACTCGATGGGATACAAACGTTGACCATGAACATGGTGGCTTGCGAATCCATGCGAGAACGATGGTCGAATCCGTCCATAGTTTAAGGTTAAGATGAGTCAGCTCCAGGTTGCTGACGCCAGATTCAACTGTTTCGGCCAGTAATACGGCGCCGCACAGTTCCAGACGTGGTAAAGATACTGTTTTGACAGGCGCTACTCTGGTTTTTGCCAATATTAGGCTGACGAAAACTTCGTTGCTTGTCTTTACGCGCAGGTAGACAGTTGCTGCGTATGATTTCTCTGACGCATCGCAGAATCCATGAATGGACACATCGTCCGTTGGCGAAAAGTGGACCCATCGTGGAATTTTAATGTTGTTTATGTACCGGTGGTTATCCATGAATGTATTCCAACGATTCATTGTGGTAGGAGATACAACCTCGTCCCATTGTGTCCCTTCTAACCAAATATGTTGCATTATCATTTTGGCTGTGACTGTTATCGGTGATTCTGGGCTGAGTATAGGTTTTGTTTTAAAATAAAAGAAGTCAGTAAGCGCATTCCACCTTATCCCAAGAGCCTTGACATCACTTGTGTCTTCGAAGTCTAAAAACTCCTTGTTAAGCAAGTGGTCTTTTGGAAGGCCTTGTAAAATTTTCCCACAATTGGCTGTCCATTTTCTTAATGGGAAACCTGCCGACTCCAATGCTGTTCTTAACTCATCTCTAGATTTAATTGCAGCCTCTATAGAGTGTCCACCTGCTAAGACATCATCAACATACATGCACTTCCTGAGTATGTTTGAGGCTACTGGCAGTCAGCTTTCAACGTCGTCAGCTAATTGAAGTAATGTCCTTATTGCCAGATAAGGAGCGCAGTTGATTCCGAACGTTACCGTCTTCAATTCGAAAATATTGGCTTGTTCGGTCGAACGGTTGCGGAAAACGATTCGCTGGTACTTCGTTTGATCAGCCTTCAACAGGATTTGGCGATACATCTTCTCAATATCGCTATTGAAGACATATTTAAATAATCGCCATCGCAGAATTAAAATGGTCAGATCTGCTTGAAGAACTGGACCGGGGAGAAGGATGTCATTCAGCGAAGTGCCGTTTGCAGTTGCTTGCGATGCATTGAACACCACACGCACCTTTGTCGATGTGCTCTCTTCCTTCTTTACGGCGTGGTGAGGCAGGTAATAGTTGTCACTAGAGTCGGCCGTTTGACTGGTATGTATCTTTGCCATATGACCCAGCTCAACATATTCATTTAATACCCTGTTATATTCTTTTTGCAGGTTTTCGTCTCTTGACAACCGAGCTTCATTGCGATAAAACTGGGAGTACGCAATCTTTAAGGAACTACCTAGACTAATGTTGACCGGATAGTCTTTCCTGAATGGTAGCGATACAACGTACTTCCCGTCTTCATTTCGCTTCGTTGTCTTCTTATAAAGCTCTTCGCAATACCTGTCCTCCTCGCTTAACTTCCTTTCCTTGGACATCTCTTCCAACTCCCAGAACGAAGCTAACTGCTTTTTCAGCGATATTTCGTTATAATACGAGACGCAAGTGTTGGTTGGCTTAGTTGTATTAGCACGCCCTGTGACTATCCAACCGAACACTGTCTCTTGCGCAAGAAGTGATCCCAGCACGTTCTTGCGTATGCCATCCAGCATAATCTGGGGATAGACGTCATCACCGAGTATGACGTCCACGGGTTCATTGACGAAGAACCTCTTATCCGCCAACGTGAGATCTGCAGTTGAATGCACTGGTGCATTGCGACACTAAGTGCCCAAAGCCGAGGCAATTGATGCAGCGATTGTTGCGCTTAGCGAACTTGATCCTGTCCGCCGATTCCATGTTAAGAAACATGGGGCAAGATCTTAATTTGTGATCTGCGCTTTTGCACATCAGACATGTCGATTTCTCAACGCTTACTTGGAAGGCGCCGAGTCTGTTCTGAGGGCTATTGTTGTTGTATTTATTCTGTGTGGGTGCACCGACAGGCTTTACGGAATTGGACGATTTCTTGGCACGTTCTATTGCCTCTAAATCACGGTATCTATCCGTGAGGAAGTTGTCCAATTCCTCCCACTTCGATGTCTTTGTCTTGTTCTTTACAGACTGTTCCCACAGGGCCAATGTTGCTTGTGGCAGTCTCTTAGAACAAATGCGGATTATGATTGGGTCCCAGTTCCCAATGTCCACTTTATTGGCTGTCAGGCAGGAGATGCAGCTGTTGATCTCCCGCTGTAGCCACTTTATCGAGCTTGAGCACTCCTTGTCGATTGACGGTAAGTCGAGTAGTATATCGACTTGGGTTTCGACAAGAATTCGCTCGTTCTCGTACATATCTGTCAAACCCTTCCATGCCATCGCAAAACCATCATTGGTAAGAGGCCATTTCGACATAATAACCTTCGCCTCCCCTTGCGTCTTTTTGTTGAGGTGGTATAATTTCTCAACCGGTGAGAGACAATTGCTCTTGATGTATACGGCCGTGAACATATCCCGGAATGTTGGCCATGAAAGGTAGTCCCCTTTGAAAACATCTGTATCGCAAGGCAGAAGGGAGTGGTTATTGTCTACCTCAACAGATTTTTCTGTGTCTTTGGGGGTTGAGAGGATCTCAGACATATCCTTCATTGCCCCCATGCAACGCATGTAGCACTGACCACCTAACTTAAATTTCTTTTTTATTAGGGCATAATCTTTCGACGACATGTCCCTTTTACTGTTTAGGTCGTCATGGGCAGCTTTCGCTTTGCACCACATCTCTTTCAATTCGTCTTGTTGCATCACAAGAGCGTTCTTCGAGATGTCCTTTGATGCGGCACTGAATTCAGACTCGTATTCGACAACGTAGTCTACTAAGCGCGTGAAAGCTTCCATGGTTTTATTGATATGAGTGACAAGGAAAAATTGAAAATAGAATTTAAATTTAAAAGAATAGAGCAATACTCAAGACTAAACAGATTGAAAATAATTCCCCGCGATTGGAATTTTTTATTTGCAGCACACCACTGCCAACCAAACGAGAAAAAAAAAATTTTGACTTTTGTAGCCGATATCGCAATATAGCTGGCTTATTGTACTTTATTTAATATATGTGAGTTGTAGCACACCACTGCCAACCAAAACGAGAATATATGTGTAATCGTACCTAAGTATGTATATATATGCGACACTTTATATGGCTCGCCAGCCAAGATACGCCACCGAAAATCAGTTTGTGACAAAAAAGTGTTTGAAAGTGAAAAAAGTGCAAAGTCTCAGTGAAAAAAAAGAAAAACAAAAACAGAAATTTCGTGACCAAATTGAGAAAAAAAATTAAAAAACCGTAAGTGATATATGAAAAAATATTACCGCACAAAATCGAAAAATTGAGAAAAATCATAAATTAGTGCCGTAAGTGATATGTGAAAAAGTATTACCGCACAAAATCGAAAAATTGAGAAAAAATCAAAGATTAGTGCCGTAAGTGATATGTGAAAAAGTATTACCGCACAAAATCGAAAAATTGAGAAGAAATCAAAAATTAGTGCCGCAAGTGATAAGTGAAAAGGGGTATTATTGCACAAAATCAAAAAAAAAATCGAGAAAAATCAAAAAATTAGTGCCTTGAGTGATATGTGAAGAAGTATATGAGAAAAGTATTACCGCACAAAATCCGGTAAACGTAACCGTGCACTTACGGATTATTTTGCTTTTGTAATTATTTCACTAAAACACTAAAAACACTTTGTCACTTTTCTTATAAAAAAGATTTATAATTGTCACCAATATTAAACAAAAATGCGATTAAAAAACCAACTTTTTTTTTACAACGATTTATATCAAAGTTTTATGAACAACCAATCACGTACCTGGTTTGCCTGAGTTGGTGTGAAGTGTATAGTGTTAAAAAAGAGTTGCTGGTGTGCAAGAAAGTGGTGGTGGCCGTCTCGTGAATCCCGGTGGGTGGTGTCAAAAAACTTGCTGGTGTGCAGCGCCTCGTGAATCCCGGTGGGTGGTGTTAAAAAACTTGCTTGCTTGCTGGTTTGTGAAATATAGTCGATTAGTATCCGGCTCGAAGGACCATGAATATTCTCGAACGTTCGACGAGTCACTCGCGGACAATGCGTCGTTGGTTGAGAATATGAAATAGGAAAAAAGAAGTGTGTTAATAAATGAAACCACAAAGTTTGTGTTTAATAGATTATATTACAATGTTGGTTCTTTATTGGATTATCAAATATTACCTGTGATTGTGATTGTGGATATGCTGGTGATGGTGGCCTGTGGACGACATCTTGTTCGCTTCGATCCTTTTGAAAAAGTGAGAAAAGGCAGCTAGCAGAATCGCTTGCTAAGCCCTTGAGTCCAATCTAGCGGGAGTTTTTAACGAAACCATTGCCAGTTGAGTGAAAGTTATTAACAGCTAACTGGAAATGGTTTGTTACATACTCACTAGGGTTGGTGAAAAAGAAATTAGGCACTGGCCTAAACAACTATAATGATTGCTATCACTCTACCATAAATTGACCCAACCATTTTAAAAAATACAATAGACCAGAAAAAACAACTAATAACACACAATAGAAATAGGTACAGAGAGGACTATATGGAAACAAGAGAAGAAGGTCCAATATAAAACTACAAAAAAGTACGATTGATCTTTATAACCGTATTACCGAACTAGTCCACTACAGAACGTTCATCCGACGAATATTAAAAGACCAATAAAATTGGCAAATTGAAAACGCAAACGAAAGGGATGAAAACGCATTGTTTAATTAAAGGGCATTTAATGGGGATAATAACGCATAAAAAAACGGTTATAAAATAATAATTTTATTTTTACAGATGATGGGGATAATTGTGTTTTTTTAGTAACTATGACATTGGTGGCAGCACTCCTACAAGTGACACTAATAGTTGAAGAAGCAGGATACACCATGATCCAACTCGACGAAGTAGAAATCGTTGACGAAGTAAATACGATACTTCATATTACACATTCGAAAGAGCTAACAAGTTTGGTAGAAGAAATGGAAGAAAACATAAGACAAGCAGACCTAAGTAAGTAACAAAGCACTTCTTTTTAACGAAATTAAAGTAATTAAAGCAAAAATTAGATCGATTACTCCCAAGGAAGAGGAAAGAAAGAAGAGAGGTTTAATTAATTTAGGAGGGACAATCTATAAATGGTTGTTCGGGGTAATGGACGATTAGGACCGATAGGATATAATTAGCCATTTAGAAGTAATAGAGGGAAATTCGCACAATGCTATTGCAAATATCAATAAGCAGATTATCATAAATGAGCATTTTAACGATTCAATTAATTTAATGAAAACAATAGTAAAGAATTACAGGAGTAAAATATAAAAAGAATTAAATCAGATACAAAAGGAGGATAGAGAGCTAGCGAAATTGGTTCTTTACAATGATCAAATGAATAAATTAAGACATAAAGAAGAGAAGATACATGAGGTTTAAAATAGTACAGCCGCCGCTAAAAACAATTTAATACATCCGGGGATGTTAACTAAAGAAGAAATAGATAGCTTTGACGTAGATTATTATAAGCTGAAACTGGCCAAAGTATGAGTAGTAGCTTTCAAAAATGAAGCAATTGTGTTCGCTATCCAAATACCAAAAAGTTTTTTAAAGTACTATATATGTAAAATTAATTATGCCTCTACCAAACAAACGAAAATTGCAAATAGTTCATGAGGATGAAAATTGTAACAATAAATAAAAAACATTATAAATATGAAGATAATACGTTACTAAAAAAAAATAAAATTAAGTAGGAATTGTATTTTTTAACGCTTGTGAATTTAAATATAGCAATACTACAATAATACAAGAAATAAGCGATGATACTTTGATCATCAGGAATGCAAAAAATTTGAAACGTATACAAAATTGTGATGACAAAGATTTTATACTACAAAATAACTATATATTAAATTTTGCGAAATGTAAAATCAAAATTAATGAAGAAAAATTTAGTAACAACTAAACTAAATCTATTGATAAACTAATACATCCTGTTAAGATGTTAAATCAAAGCGATGAGTCAAAAATAAACTTTGACGACATTGTACCAAACCATTTCAAGAATATTAAAGAAATAGAGGAACTAAAACATCACAAAAGCGTGTCTTACGTCATAAGTGTAATTATAATAATATTAATGAGTATAATTATTATTATTATTTACTTATGTAAACAAAAAATGGAAAAATAAGTTTATAAATAAGTTTATAAATAAAAGAAGTCAGGAGACTTCTCAGAGTAGCTCTGGGGGAGTTACATCTCAGGTTACGTCTGACGGCATGCAGTTGTGCACCACATCGCATGATCCGCCAGTACGTGACCAAAACAGCAGACTCGGCATATTTTGAGTCTGTTGGAAAGTGCGGTAAAAGAAGTCGTAAAGCTAGACGTAGTAAATGCTTTACATTGCGTACTGCACGTTTTGGCACGCATTCAGGATGACTTGGTCAGAGTTTTCCCTGCCACCAAATTCTGGCACTGCAAGAACATGGTAACAGATGTTGTTAACAAAGACGAGCAAAAGGAGATAGTAATGATGGAGCATGATAGGGCACATAGAGCCGCCCAGGAGAATGTAAAGCAGATTCTACTCGATCATTATTTCCCGAAAATGGGCAAAATTGCGGCAGAAATTATTGTGAACTGCGAAGTGTGTGAAAAGCCGAAGTATAATAGGCATCCAAAGAAGCAAGAAATGGGTGTTACGCCTATACCTTCCCGTGTAAGAGAATTGATCCACATTGACATCTTTTCAACTGCAGGAAAACACCTTTTCACAGCCAGCACTATCGCAGACGTAAAGGCGGGCACTTTTAAAATCATTAACATTTTACCTAAAATAGAAACTGTGTAGTGTGACAACGAGCCTTCATTTAATTCAGATACAATTCGATCATTGCTGAAAAGCCAATACGACATCAATATAGTAAATGCGCTACCGTTGCACAGTACGTCAAACGGACAAGTGGAAAGATTCCACAGCACCCTCGTGGAAATCGCCAGATGTCTAAAACTGCAAAGACAGGTACAAGACGTAGTTGAACTCTTTCTTCAGGCCGCCGTGGAATATAATAGGACGTTCCTTTCGGTAACACGCATGAACCCGATTGAGGTTATCCATGCCAACTTACAGACTATAGAAAGCCCACTAAGAACAGCTGGAGCGGAGTAATGCTTACCGCCAAACTAGAATCTTCGAAGTTGGAGAAAAGGTCCTGGTAAGGTCCAACAAGTGATTAGGCGACAAAGTCACTCCACTGCACGCCGAGGAAAGGATAGACGCTGATTTAGGAACAACCGTTCTTATTAAAGGGAAGGTGGTCCACAAGGACAACCTCAAGTGAAACTCTGGACATAATACCTTTTTTACATAGTTTTTATTTTGATATTTAGGCATGCGCCTATCTTCGCACGCGGACTACATACCGATCCTGGACGGTGCTGCAGTAATTTGGAACGAGACGAGGTACGTAAGGCACATATCAAACTTAACGGAATATGGGCAATACGTACAAGAAACCACAGACTTGATTAGCGTCTTACCACAATCACATATAAGGAAGATCCTAGAAGTAGACACCAGGCATTTTCCTTCTTTTATTAGGGGCACTAGGAGTACACCATAAGCATGCTCGGAGCCTAACCTTTTTGGGCTCCGCCCTGAAGGTAATAGCCGGCACGCCTGACTTCAATGACTTACTACAAACAAGACTTACGGAGCAAGAGCTAATACAGTCAAACAATAGGCAGATCGTCATTAATTCCAGAACTCAGGAGTAGATTTTCGCCCTAACGAATACGGTCAATAAAATTCTCAATGTAAAAAAAAGGAAGAAATATATTCATCGCACCTCTATGAAACACTTTTGACTAGAAACAGAATTTTAACACTAGAGATTCAAAATTTAATAATTGCAATCACACTGGCTAAATTTAATATAATAAACCCTGCTATTATTGATGCAGATGATTTGGAGGCGATTATGAAGGTGAGTTTCACAGGAGTTACAATAACCCAATTGTTTAGCATATCTAGAGTTAAGGTGTTAGCAAGTAAGAAAATTGTAAGTTTTATTATCGGTTTTCCTAGACCTAAGTTATTATCTAAGACGTTTACTATTTTTCCCGTATCGCATGCTGGCCGTATATTGCATTTACTGGAAAACATTATAGCTAACTGCGGAGGCAACATTACTGCTGTTATATCCTGCATTGATACGCCAATGGTAACGTTCTGTAAAAAAGCCGAAACTGAAAATTGCGCACGAAGCCTACACTCCGGCGATGTAGCACACTGTACCCCCAAACCCAACGACTTATTCCCATTGTCGTCATCGACGATGGTATAGTTTTGATAAACGATGCAATAGTCAAGGCAAGCATAGTTAATGGCCTTAAATGTGTATTAATGGCACTTATCTTGTTACATTCGAACGCACCGATTTTACCAATGGCACCAATAACGCTACTCTCAATGTTTACCCGAAGAGACTTCCACAACAGGCTGTCTCAGCACAGATCAACATAACCTCCCATCATACCCTACTAAGCCTACCATTTCTTCACAAGCTAAGTGAAGCAAACTTACGACATATCACTGAATTACGCATACGGACGATTGCTACACCACTAGTAGCCGCAGTTATTTGTGCCACCATCGCCGTAATCCTTGCTGGATCAATAATCTTACTAAAGCGTAGGCGGCGAAGAGAAACTTCAAAGGCGGTGCGTCAAATGTTGGAAAGATTGGGTATGGCCGAGGACGACCATGTTTTGAAGGAGGGAGTAGTTAACAATAGTTAACGTAATGTAGATCCCATGCTGCCAAAAATTGCAATGCATGCAGTCCGCATCGTTCACTTCATCAAATTAAATGTTTGGTCAGCTGTTGTAGTTCGATGATCAGCTCGATGCATGAGCATGGCACATGAGCGTGGGAAATGCTTATGCAAGCAATTAGAGACTGACGCTAACGACAGCAGCGACGGTAAGAATAGTAGGCTGGCAGTAAGCTTACGAATTATTAAATAAACAGATTTAAAAAGAAACTCAACGTGTTAACTCATCTCAAAGTAACTTTGGGTAATCGACAACACCGTCGCTACCGAAACAGGAGTTATAGTAAGTTAATCAAAAATAACTTACATACTATATACGAGCACAAGAAAACTCGCGGTTCTTAATTCTTGACGATAAATTTATTAAAATGGCGCCAAGCGCTGTGTGGATTTACTTTAAAAAAATAAACAACCGGTCGAATGCCCAGTGTCACTAATGTGGAAATTAAAATATAATAATAGTACGTCTAGCTTAATCAAACATCTCGAAAAATCACATTAACTTACCTTAACTGCTTCTAATCCTAACCAAAATCGCACATTGAGTGAAAAAGAGAGTGACGATGACATAATCGCAGCCGGTTAACGCCTGATCACTTAAATATGCTTCTGTTTTTAAGACCTGTAAACTGACAATAAGCTTATTGTTTTTTAACTATTTTTGTGTTTTATTTAATCGATTTGAGTTATTCATTCAATTTATGCCTTGTGATTTAAGAAATAAATTTTTGTTCTTTTAAGTTAAATCGAAGGAATCGATTCTTAGAATCAGAAAATATAAAAAAATAATCCGGAATCGAGAAAAAATTCGTAAACAATCTTTCCATCCCTAACTAGGAGATATTCAAGGTTATTATGCCTTTTCATACAGATGTCGCCATTTCAGATTAATAAAACCTGAGCGTGTATTTTGCGTTGTAATCTCCACCTGCTAGAAATCTTTGACCTAGTGTTACAAAAAAGTCTTTAAATTCGCTATGTGTACTTTTAAACGAGGTGGGCAGTATACAGCCGTAAGGTTTAAGTCACAACCCCGATTTTTAGCGTTTTTTTTGTAACTTGTAACTGTGGTGTAGCATGAGATTCTAGAGCATAGTGGTTTAAATAATTTCTAATCAACACTGCCGTGCTACCATGTGCTTTTCCATCCGGATGATTTGTAACATAGAGTCTAAATCCCGGTATATTGAAATTATTTTTATTTGTTAGATGAGTTCTGCTATAAGCTTACATCTATATCCTTTTCATTCAGAAATGTAATAAGTTCCAATTTATGCTGGAAGTTAGCATTCCATATACAAATATTTAGTAAGCTCATTGTTTATTTAATAAATTTCGGAGCATCTGATTTTGTGATTTTATTAAATCAGGGATCATGTTTGCATAAATTGTGTTATACACTGTGTAAGATTTATAATCATAGTTTCAATACCTCCATTTGGAGGATTTTGCGGGAGTTGCATTTGCACAGTGTTACCTTTCACCACATGTACATAGCTTTTTTGCATATTATTATTATTAGAAGTAATAGAATTCGAACTTACGGTTCAATAATTTCATTACGGGGTGTTTGTAACATTTGGTTACGATGAGCTGGAATGCCCTGTGAAAACTTCGATTTCAAATCTTAATATACAGGACAACTCCTGTAGTTAGCAGTGTGATTTCCTCCACAATTGCTGCATTTTTATTTAATTCGTCTTTCCTAAGGGTGCATTTTGAAGTGGGATATAAATCACCACATACCACACAAATACTGCGTAGAGTGCAATATGATTTACCGGACCGTTTCTTTTATGTGGTTCTTCAATACTTACGATGTAGCAAATATTTCAGATTGTGTATATGATGGGTTTAATTTTTTTTAGGTTGATTAGAATTCGGCAACAATTCAATTTTAAACATTGGCCGTGGTACTTTGTTTCTATATGTACAACAGTTTTAATACCAAAACCGCATTCTTCCAATGTTTTTTTGACTTCACTAGAGTCTACGGCGGACTCTATACCCTTAATTAAAACAACTAGACCCTTTGAGCTCTTCAGTTTATACGAACAATAATTCTCGTTTTTATTTGACAAAAACTTAACGATTTCCATAAAACTTTTTTCAGTTTAGGACGGAATTTTTGTTTTATATATATTGCCTTTTTTCAAAAGCACTGTATGAAAATTGTTAGTACCTACAAATTCACTTAATTTTGCAACAAGAGTATTACCGCTACGCTCGCACAAATAAAAGGTTGTCAAAAAAGAAAGCTCATTTCACGCGCTGATCACGTGTTTGTGAGTTATTGCGTCGCAAACATGGAGCAAAATAAATAGAAAATACGGCATATTTTACAGTACTACTACGATAAAGGCAAAAATGCATCTCAAGCCGCCAATAAAATTTGTGCAGCTTATGGACTCGATACAGTTTCCATTTCCACCGCACAACGATGGTTTCAACGTTTTCGTAGTGGTGTAGAGGTGGTCGAAGATGCGCCATGCTCCGGAAGGCCTGTCGTCGAAAATTGCGATAAAATTGCTGAATTGGTCGAAAGAGACCGGCAGAGTAGCAGCCGTAGCATCGATCAAGAGCTAGGCATGAGTCATCAAACCGTTATAAACCATTTGTAGAAGCTTGGAGTCACTAAGAAGCTCGATGTATGGGTGCCACACGAATTGACGCAAAAAAACATCTTTGACCGTATCGACGCATGCGAATCGCAACAAAATCGACCCGTTTTTGAAGCGTATGCAGACTGGCGATGTAAAGTGGTTACGATAACGTAACGCGCAAACGGTCGTGGTCGAAAAGCGGTGAAGCGGCCCAGACGGTGGTCAAGCCTGGATTGACGGCCAGGAAGGTTCTTCTATGTGTTTGGTGGGATTGGCAGGGAATAATCTACTGTGAGCTGCTCCCCTATGGCCAAACGCTCAATTCGGACCTGTACTGCCAACAACTGGACCGCTTGAAGGCAGCACTCATGCAGAAGAGGCCATCTTTGATCAACAGAGCCCAAATTGTCTTCCATCAGGACAACGCCAAGCCACACACATCTTTAGTGACGCGCCAGAAGCTCCGGGAGCTCGGATGGGAGGTTCTTTTGCATCCACTGTATAGTCCGGATCTCGCACCAAGTGATTACCACCTGTTTCTGTCCATGGCGAACGCGCTTGGTAGTCTGAAGTTGGCCACAAGAGAGTCCTGTGAAAATTGGCTCTCCGAGTTTTTTGCCAATAGGGTAGCGAGCTTCTATGAGAAGGGCATTATGAAGTTGGCATCTCGTTGGGAACGCGTCATCGAACAAAACGGCGCATATTTAACTTGAATCGCATTATTGTAACCAATTTTATGAATAATTGAAAATTCAATAAAAATACCGCAAGACTTTTTTGACAACCTAATAATATATGTATATTGGCATTAACGACTGTGGTGGTACCATTCGCATCGTCGTCTGAACCATTGCTTAGTATGGCAAATACGTTGCCATTTAAAACTTCCGTTGTATTTATATTTGGTGTGTCGCCTTGAAATTTTTTGGGATTGACCGCTGACTTTGAATGACTTAATTTCCTTTTTATATTAACGTAGCGGTCAGTGCCAGTTTGTATAGACGGGCCTTTTTTTACTGGTACATTTTCACCTTGCGTGTGATTTTCTTCATTGCATGCGTGCTTGTTGTTACCTGCAAACTGGTTGCTGTTAAGGCATTTGTAGTTGCCCGATTGCTGTTTTCTGCTGCTTCTGCTGACAGCGTCCTTTGCTTCGTTTCTTTTTCAGCTTTTTATTGCCAGTAGTTGTTATTGTTGTTGGGTCGACAAAGCTGAAGTAGGAATTTATATACAGGGTAGGCCATTTAAAGTTGACCCATCTGGCAACGCTGTAACTTTTAACAGCGCTGACAAATCGGCTAATGTCATAGCTGCGTTAGAAGCGTCATTCGAAGACAATTTATACCATGGAACAGTACACTCCAAAAGAACGCGCTGAAATTGTTCAGCTTTATATTCAAAATAACTTTTCAATTGTGTTAACTCAACGTGCGTTTCGCAAAAAAAATAAAGTGAAAAGTGCTCCAGTTAAGAACACAATTAAGTCTTTATACGCAAAATTTGTGAACACCGGTAATCTCAGTAATGCCAGTCATGCATCCAGACAACGCACAAGACGTTCTGATGAAAATATCGAAGCTGTACGAGCCAGTATTGAGACTCCATCGACATCGAGTTATCGCCGCTCTCAGGAATTAGACATCTCTCGCACCACTCTCCGACGCATAATTCATAAAGATTTGAAGATGTTTCCATATAAAATTCAAATGGCACAAAAACTAAACCCAGCTGATTATCCGCGACGCCTTAATTTTGGCAAATGGGCGAATGGGTCAACTTTAAATGGCCTACCCTGTATATGTTTTGTGCACTATTTGTTTATATTATTGTTAACAATTTGTGTGCACTGATTTTTATTCGATTGTTTGTTTTTATCTTATTATTTTTTTCAGTCACCGACTAGCAGTCAACGCGATCGGTCACGTTTGTTAAACGGTCCATAAATTGTTTTTCTCTACCATCAATTCTCTTTTCTCACGCGTCGCGCACCAGTGCACAGCGTATTTGTTTTCTTTCGCTACTTCTATACATCTAGTGCTTTGTAAACACACGTGCTTGACTAAACTTTTCTCGGGGACAATAGATTTGCACTATTGTCACCGAGGCCTCGTGCAAAAAGAAAAAAACCGTCAAACGGTATTGAAGAATTCCCAGAATTGCCCGTAACAAAAAAAGATAGCCCCAAATTTCTTGTGATAAAATCTAAAGACGAAAATAAGCCACTAAGTAGCTACTCCATTTTTGCGGTGCACGAATCACTTTTGGCTATAAGCATAGAAATAAACAAAATTACTCCTCTACGTGATGGAGGCTTATTGCTGCTGGTGAAAAATAAAGAAATTGCAAAAAAGTTTACTAACACCCATTCTCTACCGGGCCTTTGTCAAGTTTCATGTGAACTCCACCATAATTTAATTTGTGTTAAAGGGACAGTATACACGCCATTCTTAAATCAAGTTCCAGATGATGAGATTATTGAAGAACTCAAGCAATATAACGTCACTACCGTCCACAAATTTACGCGTATATCGGAAGGAGTCGTCAAACCAACCGGAGCAGTACTACTATCAATAGACATCTATTTTTTACCGGAAAAAATTAACATATCCTGGGAAATATGCACTGTGCGGCCATATTTCCCAAGCCCGATGCGATGAAAATCGTGTCAGAAACTTGGGCATACAATGAAAATGTGCAAAAACGCACCCGCCTGCGTCTCTTGCAACCTACCTCCCCACCAACCAGAAAACTGCATCAGAACATCATGTGCAAATTGTTTTGGAGAGCACGCAGCCTCGGCCAACACATGCCCCAAATATCAACAGGCCAAAGCTATTCTTAAAATAAAAACTGAAAAGAAATGTTCTATGCGCGAAGCGTTAAAATTACACAAAATACAAAATCCAACCGCAGTCACAAATTGCATTTCATTCGCCCAAACAACAAAAATACAAGACAAATCTACAGCACAAGTACTCGTAAATACACATAATCCGCCTGATTCCAACAACTCTACTTCAGAAGCTCGTAATATTACGCAAGAAACCGTCAAAGCAACTACTGGCAAAGAAAGTATACAAAAATTTTTAACAGAACTCAACGCTCAGCCAACAAATAAAACTAATCTGACAAAAACAACTAATTCAACAAAAGATCATACTATTGTTACATTAAATCAACACAACAACTACGGTAGCGAGAAAACGGCGAAAACAAAAACTGAAAAAGACACGTCTACGTCTACAACAAATACCATGAATAGAGCAATAAGCAAAGAGAGTCCCAGCGTACTGAGACGTTCACCTATCAAAAAAAAAAAAAAAAAACAACAGTGCCATGTAAACAACTTAAACTTAAACATGCTTTAGACATCCCAATTATCATTTATTTTACGAGTTATAGTATATTAGAATCAAGTGTTTAAATTTATTTTTGATATTTTATTTACAATAGAAATGTCATTAAAAATCATACAGTGGAATTTGAAAGGATATGGCAACAATTACAATGAGTTAGAGCAATTGATAAAGGATCTTAACCCCCATATAATTTTCCTTCAAGAGACCCACATCCCTTTTCAAGCAACTAACACTATAATCCCCAAGACGTATTACGTTACTTCTATAATGGCAGTAAAAACAGATATGCGAAGCAGGGGGTCGCAATACTAATAAAACGGAATATTCCGCACAAACGTATAGCCATACATACAAATATAGTAGCAATAGCCATAGAATTGCATCTCCTTACACTCTTCTCAATAATAAATGCATACACCCCACCAAGTCAAACATTTTCCGACAAAGACATAAGAGATCTCCTCCATCAGACCCAGGCTCAAACGCTACTACTAGGTGATTTCAATGCGTGGAGTCCCCTTTGGGGTTCAGCCACTACCAATGCTAGAGGTAAGCAACTAGAAAATGTTATATTCGCGGAGAATCTGATTTTGCTAAACAACGGGTCCGCCACGCACTTTTCTACACACAGAACGTTCACCCATGTCGATATCACTATGGTTTCACCTCAACTAAGTCCTAAATGTTCCTGGAAAATCCTTAACTTCCTTTATGGAAGCGACCATTACCCAATTCTGACAGAATTACAAAATAATTTGAACGTACAGAACCCGAAGAGATCTCCAAAATTCTTGACAGACTTTGCAAAATGGGATCAATTCCAGACACACTGTCTAGAGGCGATATAAGAGTGGCACCCTGTAAACATTCACCAAGAAGCATCCACAATTACCAAGATAATTAGAACAGCAGCCAACAAAACGATTCCTCAAAGCAACCCAAAGGGGCATAAATCACGCTCACCATGGTGGAATAACGAACTTAGTCTATTACGTACAAATAAACAAAAACTATGGCAAGTTTATAAAAACTCTTGTAGCATTGTCAACCTTATCGGTTACAAAAAGGCAAACGCCCAATTCAAAAAACGCGTCAAAGAAGCAAAACGGAAATCTATATCTGAATTCACCGAAACTATTAATCCAAACTCTTCGCCACAAAGGATCTGGCCAAGAATCAAGACGCTTACTGGTATTCCAAGAGCTCCCATTATTGCGATAAGTTATAATAACGCCTTTCTTTCTTCCTTCACCGTAATTGCAAATGCCTTTGCTTCTATGTACCTTGTGTAATTACGTTCAAGAATATAATACGTTAAAGCAGACAATACTGGCCGAAGTATATTACCCCAGCACAGTCTCAAAAGACGCTCTCTACCTAGAAACAGAATTCTCCCAAATAGAATTAGATGTCGCTCTGCACCACGCTAAAGGGAAGTCTCCAGTAAAAGACTGTATAACCTACGTTATGCTCCGCAATCTACCACTTCCAGCAAAACGTATCCTTCTGTCATTGTACAACAACATCCTCAACGGGGGACTTTATCCTCACACGTGGCTATCGGCCACCATACTACCAATCCCTAAGCCAAATAAAGACAGTACAAGTGGGTATCGCCCAATCTCACTAACCTCCTGTCTCAGCAAAATTTTTGAAAAAATGCTAACGAAAAGACTAATGTGGTTTTTCTTGAAAAATAATTTAATAAGTCGACGCACTCCTCCACCTACAACACTTTATCGCCGATGCGCTCTCAACCAAAAATCACATCATAGCGTTAGCCACTGACTACGATCGCATTGGCATTCATGTCATTTTAAATCAACTCAAAGAGTGGAAAATTGGGAAAAAGATATTTCAAGTCATAAAATCGTTTATGACTGGACGGGCATTCCAAGTTAATATCAACGGACAGCTTTCAAAACCTTTTCCACTCAATAACGGCATACCCCAAGGCTCCCCTTTATCGGCTGTCCTATTTATGATAGCTTTTGAGCAAATAAATAGAATAACAATAAACTACAAAAATATCATTTTAAATATTTATGCAGACGACGCCTTTTTTATACTAAAAATAAGGACTTACTAAGCACTAAAAATGCATTGCAACTCAAACAATGGGGATTAAGATCTGGAGCCACCCTTGCTTATGAAAAGTGCGAAATTTTGCACATCCGTCGAAAACAAGGCTGCCCCGCAATTGATATCAATGTTGAGCTCACTAACATTCAAAATGTAGAAAACTTAAAAATATTAGGCATTATATTTGATTCTAAATATTCTTTCAAAGAGTACTGTCAGCAGTTAAGAAAAAATCTAGCTACCAGGCTTAATATTATTAAATACTTATCATCAAAAAACCTTTGTATACATACTAACACTTTAATTAATATAACAAGATCAATAATGCTATCAAAAATATATTATGGACTCCCTATTTACGGGTGGTGCGCTAACACACATATAAAACTTTTGCAGGCGCCATACCATACAGCGGTTCGACGTAGTTTGAACGCTTTCCCCACTTCAACAGTCAAATGTATGTTAGCAGAAGCAGGTCTCCCCTCCTTTGTTGAAAGGCGCGACCTCGCTACGTGGAGACTGATCCCAAAGTTTATTAATACCACAAATAAAATGCTATTTAACATATTCCGTCTCGCTGCATCCCACAAACGCAACTACTCCACCAAATCTACTATTCGTCGGTGCATATCCTATTGCAAAGAATTAGAGATTCAAATACTCTCAATGGGCAATCAAATTTGTAAGCAAGCGCCTTGGTCGCTACCACAATCTTCTGTATCCGAGCTTTTACACACCTACCCTAAAGCACACACCAGTAACGAATGCTTTAATTAACTATTCATTGAGCACTTTAACAGTAGGCAGATGATCAACTGGATCCCTATATGTACAGGTGGATCAAAAACTGACCACAGTACAACGTTCGGTGTAGTGCACCAAAATGGAACACTCATAACAGCGGGTTGGCTCCCATTGCACTGTTCTATTTATACAGCAGAAGCAGTCGCTGTACTACAAGCCGCAGAATTTGCAACTAAAAACAAAGAGCACTTCGTTATTTGCACAGATAGTATGTCTGTAGTCTCAGCAATTAAAAATATTTACCACGATAACTCTATTATCGACCGAATTAGGGATAGACTTATAAAATACAAAAAGAAACTCCTAATCTTTTAGGTTCCTGGGCATAAGGGCATCCCAGGCAACAAGTTTGCCGACGAAGCGGCCAAAAACGCAGTCTCATCACCATGTCTAACTTTAAATGCATCGCCGAGCAAGGATTTACATAAAATGATAGATAGACACCTCCATAACAAACAAATTTCAGACTGGTCCCATTATCAGCATCTTCACTCGACCATTAATCGTGAATGTGCTAAAGCGCTTTACCCAGCGGATTTGTCAATGAAAGAAATTACCTATTTCACTCGACTGAAGCTCGGCCACACAGTGATCACGCATAGCCACATTCTTCAATGTGAGACTCCACCTGTATGCCCGTATTGTCCAAACCGCCTAACTGTCCAACACATGCTCGACTATTGCCCAAACCTATCGGCGCTTCGAGCAAAGATTTTTGGTGCCACTGTACCGTCAACTCTACTAAATGAAATTAACATCGGAAACGTTAAAAAAGTAATAAAATATATCAACGATATTAATCTGAGCAGAAAAAATTTAAACCAATTTTAAGCAAATAAAATATATTTCAATATCAATATGTTAAATTCGGAATATAAGAACAGCATTCGTATACAAAAAAAAAAAAATAAATAAATAAAAAAAATTGTAAACATTTAATAGCACCGTAGGCCCTGGTAGCTAGTGTGTATTTACTTAAATTAGTTTAATATTTCATATTACTCTAATAAATAATAATATTAATATGTAATAATCTTATTATTTTTAATTGTTTACGCTTGCAAATTATGAATACAACGATAAAGATAGGAGATCCTAACGAACCAGTCGACCAGTCGACATATGGATGGCGTCACCAGGGGGCGCTAGATTCAAAAAGTCCTATTTACTTTGAAACGCACCTTGTACATCTTAATTGAGTGCTTAGTCATGGCACATTACATGTTTTCGGTTAATGGCGATTTGTGGGCCACTGCCACGCTTCGATCTATAATACAAACTCATAATTTTTCCACGCTTTACTAGTGGGTGACCCATAGATAATACTACTACTACCATCTATACGATTAGTTAGATTATAACCATTAGTTAATAAGATATAGCATTTTTGTGAAGCAACTTTTGTTAGTTTACAAAATAATGGATCATAAAAGCATTTCATGTGTTAATAAAGCAATGCTTTTTGGGGAAAAATACTGTAGAATTTGGGCTCTGCACCAGTTGATCCGTTGAAAAGAGATTTGCTAAGTTGGAAAGAGGCGAAATGAGCACCGAGGCAATGAAGGCAGTAGTCGCCCTAAAGAGGAGAAAGCTCTGTGCAAAGTGGATGCCTCGCAAGTTCATAATCTAACAAAAACAACGAATGGCTGATTCTGAGGAGTGTTTGAGTGTTATTTAATCGTAATAAAAACGAATTTTTGCGTCGGTGTGTGACAATAGTTCCATCATTTTACACTAGAGTCCAATCGACAGACATTATAGTGGACTGCACATAATAAACCGGCTTTCAAGCGCGAGAAGACGAAAACGTCTGCTGGCAAGGTTATGACATCAGCCTTTTGGGCTTTATAAAACTGAAAAATAACAGTATTAGTTCACTAATCAATGGATGTTATTAAACACATAAACCTTCAATCATTCTATCTATTAAAAAAAACCGCATCAAAATCCGTTGTATAGTTTTTAAAGATTCAAGCATACAAAGGAACATAGGGAGAGAAAAATCGACTTTCTTTTATACTATGTATTGATATGTGCTTTCTGTCTGTCTGTATATATTTTATCTGTCTCTCTGTCTGTATATATTTTATACGAACTAGTTCCTCAATTTTGAAGATATCGTTTTGAAATTTTGCAAACGATATTTTCTCTTCAAGAAGCTGCTAATTTTTCAAAACTGCCGATATCGGGCCACTATAACATATAGCTGCCATACAAACTGATAAACTTTCACATTTGACAACGTATCTTCACGAAATTTGGTGTGAGTTATTGTTCATAGAAATAATGTAATATCGGAAGAAATTGTTCAGATCGGCTCATTATATCATATATCTACCATACAAACCGAATGATCGGAATCAAATGCTGGTATGGAAAACTTTTGCATTTGACAAGATATATTCAGGAAAGTTAGTATAAATTATTTTCTAAGGCACCAATGTAATCTCCGAAGAAATTGTTCAGATCGGTTTACTATAGCATATAGTTGCCATACAAACTGAACGATCGGAATCTAGCGCTGGTATGGAAAACTTTTGCATTTGACAAGATATATTCACGAAATTTAGGATAAATTATTTTCTAAAGCAACAATGTAATTTCCGAAAAAATTGTTAAGACAGAATAACTATAGCATATAGCTTCCATGCAAACTGAATGGATTACTGCTTAAGGTAATAATATAATCTTGGAAAAAATTGTTCAGATCGGATTACTATAGCATATAGCTTCCATACAAACTAAACACATTGTTACTAAAAGAAATGCACCTGTGAGGGTTATATTAGCTTCGGTGCAGCCGAAGTTAACGTTTTTGTCTTGTTATTTATTTATTTATTTTTGAATTTTTAACAAATGCTTATGATTTGAAATATAATTTTTGTATTTATGAATTGTATTGAATTTTAACAAAAAGAGATAAAGAGAGTATTCTATGTTCTTACCCTGGTTACAAGCTACTTCCCTACCAATTCAAATTGGCTTAGCCGTTCTGGAGTTATAAATGGTGTAACTAACACGACTGTCTTTTATATATGTATGTACATATAATGGGTTGTCCAAAAAGTCTTGCGGTATTTTTATTGAATCAGTTCGTGGGGCACCCATACATCGAGCTTCTTAGTGACTCCAAGCTTCTTCAAATGGTTTATAACGGTTTGATGACTACTATGAAGGTCTATTTTGACCAATTCAGCGATTTTATCGCAATTTTTGACGACAGACCCTCCGGAGCGTGGCGCATCATCGACCACCTCTACACCAGAACAAAAACGTTGAAACCATCGTTGTGCGGTGGAAATGGAAACTGTATCGGGTCCATAAACTGCACAAATTTTATTGGCGGCTTGAGATGCATTTTTGCCTTTATCGTAGTAGTACTGTAAAATATGCCGTATTTTCTCTTTATTTTGCTCCATGTTTGCGACGCTATAACTCACGAACGACTTAAAAGAAACGACAATCAATCAAACACATGTTGGCGCATGAAATGAGCATTCCAAAAAGGTATAGCATGACCCGATGCGACGAATAAAAGTAGAACTACGCGCTTTCAGCTCCAACGAGCGAAAATACCGCAAGACTTTTTTGACAACCTAATATTTAAGGTGCGTTCCAAAGTAAACAAGAATTTTTTGAACCTATCGCCCCCCTGGTGGCGCTATCTATATGCCAACTGGTGCGTTAGAATCTGCTATCTTTAGCGATTATCCAGTGAGAATTTCATAACATTTCATATATTGAAAGTGAAGTTGTTGCGTTTTAAGTGTCAGTACGTTTGTGTTATCGGTGCAAAAATGAGCTTCGAACAAAGAGCCAACATTAAATTTTGCTTTAAAATTGGTAAAACTTTTACCGTAACGTTTCAATTGATGAAGTAGGTTTATGGCGATGATTGCCTATCCCATAGCAGTGTGCACGAGTGATTCCTACGTTTTCAAAGTGGTCGTGAGGATATAAATGACGATCAACATGTGGGTCAATCAAAATCCGTGATCATCGGATTCCATCGAAACAGTGCGTGAATTCAGCAAAAATCAGTCGAAATCATTATTAAAATTCATGTAAACGCAATTGAACATCTTCAAACCATCTATTTATCGCATTTTGACCGAACATTTGCCCTTACGAAAAGTGTGTGCATGATTGGGTACTCGAACTCGAAACTCGAACAAAAATATGATGATATGATATATCATATACGACATACATATGTATTTGTACTGTTGTTTGTTAACATGTCCACCTTAGTATCTAGCTAGAAGTTGTGCAATGACTGATGAGTGCACTGTTTTTGTAAGATGCTTATTTTTTTTTTATTAAAACGCACCTTATTGGCGACTAGTAACGGTAAATTTGTTTTGAACTCGCTATACTGGCGGCTGTTTTTTTACGTTTGCATCGTTTTTAATTGATATTCATCATTAGCTAACAAAGTCGTTCGTGGTTAAGGTCAAGTGTACTTTATCGCATAATGGGATGAAAATTATATGTTTTGAGTTTTGCAAAACAGGCTGAAATAATTAAAGCGGTCAAAAAACTGAAACTGTTACGGCTCTATCAAAAAAATTCAATATTGCTAAGTCGTAAAAAAGAAAAACAAATTATAGAGTGTGTTAGCAACACGCTATAGGGCCCTGGAAACCATAAAACGCTCCGTGTTTCAAAACTTTGTAATTTTAAAAAACGTCATGGAATACGCCATATTTCAATCTGAGGAGAAAAATTATTTTCGCGACCGGAACTAGTAAAGCTGCTACAAGAAAAAATTCAGGAAATTATGCTATGTCTAAGGACCGGAAGTAAACAGACCTGAGCCAGCGGTTAAGCCGCAAAGGTTGCATGATGGAGAAACGTCACTTAGTAAAAAACCGCGAACGGGGGCTGCGCTTGCCTTTAGCGAAATCACTAAAAGCGCTGGCGCAATAGAAGTTAATTTGCTCGAACGCAGTAGGACCGTGTCATCTCCCACAACAAATGGAAGAGAATAGCGGCGGCTTTCTAAAGGTGGCCGAAGGAATCCCTGGGCCACTACTAAAATGTGTGAGTGCCAGTTGGCACCATGGGCTGCAAAAACCAACTAGATGTGTCGATGAAAGATCGGCTCTTTTATATAAGGAGTCAGTCTCTCAGGTGGGGACAAAGTTGACCTTCCTCTTTGCCCTAGGACTCGATTATGGCTGCCAGCCGAACCTTCTACTGCGAATGGGATTGAGGAAGTAATCAGGTACTGCAATCCGGACGGCGTTGGTGATGGTTAAACGACCAATAAAAACGACCCGAATCTATCGGATGTAGCGATTTATGAAGATGGTTAGTCGATCGGTGACTCCGTCTTCAGCATCGACCAATTGTTTCAGGAGGTACGGGTTGATTACGACATTGGCGCTGAACTATCGCTTCTGGAGTGTGATGCCGGCGTTGTCTGGCTAATTTTCGCGTACATACCTCACGACAATAAGGTGAAGCCACCTCCCTTACCGTTGATGAAGATTTTGGCTGTCATCATCGGTTCCGACCCAAGCTCGCGACGCGCAATCTTGGGTAGCTCGGATACCATTAATCGAGGTGGGTCGCTTTTTTTATTTTATTGTTAGCGACAATATTTCCATTTGCAATAGAGGAAACTCTCCCACTTTTGTGACCGCATGCAGGGAGGGGGCTCTTGGCCTCACTCTAGCCTCACACGAGATTGCCCCGCTCATCTCAAACTTGACTATTCAGCTGGGCGTTGTATAAAAGAATATACAAGTCCGAATTAAGAAAGGCTAAGAGGACATCGTGAAAGAACGTCTACGAAAAAGTGGAGGCCTATCACGAGTTCTCTGGGTTCAGGCGAATTCTCGCAAAAAACCCAGTGTCCCCGGGTTATCTCAAGGTTGCAAATGGAAAGTGGGCCCTGAGCAGTGAAGAACCCATTCAGATGCTCCTTGATGTGTTCACTTCTCGACCAACACGTCTTCTGTAGGGATATCTCTCGGAGTATTGCATAATGACTGCATGGCCTTTCTCGACCTTTTGGATGAGCGACACTTAACATAGGCGATCGATTCGTTTAAACTGTTCAAGTTTCCGGGACCGGACGGCATCGTACCAACGCAGCTGCAGCAGGCTCTTAAGGAGATGCATCTGGTTGGCACCTATCTATGCGAACAGCATACAGGTTACATCCCAGGAGCCTGAAGACCTGCCAGAGTTACGTTCATCCAGAGGCTGGCAAGGGCTCCCATGTTACGACCAAGGACTTCAGGCCTATCAGGTCTCTACTCCTTCTTTCTTAAAACTCTGGAGAGACGATGGGCTAATAAATAAGGAGGCGCATTCAGAGAGACTCAATATCAGGAGCGCAACATGCCTATCGTAAAGACAGGTCAGTTGATACTGCCCTGCATACTATCGTGCCATGTCTTGAGGAAGCCATAAGGTTAAGGATTTCCTTGATATCGAGGGAGATTTCAACAACGTGATCGAATGGGATGGTGTAACGCGCGCGGGCGGCGAAATGTTAGTGTGGGAAGTTCTTTCTCCTCTTTTAAGGATCTTGGTCGAAGAATGGATTTATTCACTAGAAGATATATGATCCCGGTGGCACCTCTGCCGCAAATGGGAGATATACGCCTGCAATGGGCGGATACAGTGAAATATCTAGGGCTAATCCTGAATAGAAAGCTTAAATGGAAGCCGAGTATCGAAGAGAGAGAAAAAAAGTTATCGATTGCCTATTCTGCTGTAGAGGAGACATTGGCAGTAGGTGGGGCCTCTCACCGAAAGTAGTCCTCTGACTCTATGATACCATAGTCAAGCCCATTATGTTCAATGGAGTCTTTGTGTGATGGAAGGCTTTAGAGAAGACCACACTTGCAAAGAAACTCGAGAGGGTTCAACGGGCTGCGCTCATCAGCATGTGTGGTTCACTAAGGTCCACTCCAACCATGGCACTTAACGCAATTTTGAACATAATGCCCGTGAACATCGCCGGAAGGTGTATAGCCGCGAAGGTGGCTATTAGACTCAGAGAATCTGGAGAATCTGGGTTCTTAAGGCAATTTTGAACATAATGCCCGTGAACATCGCCGGAAGGTGTATAGCCGCGAAGGTGGCTATTAGACTCAGAGAATCTGGGTTCTTAAAGGAACGCGTACACACTTTGACTGCATACCGAATCATCTGGATCATGGAGTCTCCTAATCGAACTCCGGCCTCTCCTTCTCTGCCTATATACCGACGAGGCAGTTATGGGTGGGAAGGAGCCGTTGGAGGAGAGCGGCAGGAACCTTCATTACGGATGGGTCAAAGCTTGGGGGAAGGTTGGTGGAGGGGTTTACTGTCGAGGGCTCTCTATCAACTCCAGTTTCAGACTTCCTGACCATTACAGTGTCTTCCAGGCTAAGGTTGCAGCCATCAAGCTAGCAGCAGATTAGGTGCTCGGGAGTGCGTCCCCCTTTAGAGAAGTAACCATTCACTCAGATAGCAGAGGGGCGATACAGCCTTGAACTTATTTACATTGCGTTCAGGGTTGGTGAAAGAGTGTCTAACGTCGCTATCATTAGCAGCGAATGTCTTTGTGATAAGACTGGTATGGGTTCCGAGTCACAGCGAAATCGCAGGTAATTGCAAAGCTGATGAGATAGCAAGAAAAAGCACCCTAGAATTATTATAAGTAGAATGGGAACGGTGCGGTGATCTCACATCACCTTGTGTTATACTACTGGATAACTGTGCCTCGGGGATGCTTGGTCAACGCTGGGCCTCTAATGGAACTTGGGTAGTCGCAAAAGCTTTTTGGCTCAAGAGTGGTCGCAGGAGATCTAGCTATTTCTTTTCCCTCAGTAAGGCTAGCCTCTTCCTAGCTGTGGGGCTTTTAACAGGTCATTGCCCTATTGGCGTATACGCTGTAAGGTTGGAAATCTTACCAGACGCCGTCTGCAGAAGTTGTTTGGAGGAAGATGCGGTAAAAACAAGTTAGCATTTCCTTCTTGACTGTCTCGCTTTAGGGAGGCCAAGATTTAGACACTTGGGGGCGCATACCTTCAGACATCCTATCGATCTGGCGAGTGTTGAAATTAAGCGCCTTTGCAAATTTTTATTCACTAAGCGTTTTGACAAAAATTTACAACGCAGAAATTTGTTCTGGACATAGTTAGGTTAAGTCAAAGGGCTTATAAATGTAGTAGTTTATGAAGCCATTGAAAATAAAAACTCCTGTGAATCTTTGTTATATTGGATGCTTCTTCCGGGAAAATCATACATTTCTAGAATAGAAAAAAGGCACAGGGAAATAAATCTGAAAAGCGAGTGCCAAAAACACAAAATTTACTTTTAATTGCAAAGCAAAAAATCCTGGAGTATTTGAAAATTGTAACTGCCCAGTACAAAAGTAAAAAGTCAGCCCATATGACATCAACTCTGTTCAAAATTAATTTCACTTTTCCTTTGTACTACAGGCAACTACAATACATTACAAACTGAATACGCTCTAACAATTATGTTCTATAGGTGAAATTATATTTGAAAGAGATCTGATTGCCTCAAAAGGTTATACTTCTTCTTGACAACTGCTCTAAACGAAGATGAAATAAAGTTTGAAGATGGTTCAATTGCAGGGATGTTTTTTCTCCCTAATGCCATTCCTTTTATTCAACTAATGGATCATAACGCAATAAGAATAACAAAGTTATAAAATTATTGTATTATCGAAATCCTCTGTTCGCAGCCATTTTCTCCGATGCATGAACCAATTGGAAGCAGAAGCCTGAAATTATAATCAAACTTCAACTTTTTTTATATTTATACTAACAAATAAATAAACAAATATGTTCTATTTTGGTCGACCATTTTTTGCCACCTTTCTACTAGATACATTGTTCCATCAGTGTAAAACTTTCATTCATTAGTGTAAATTGAAATTTCCAGAACGGGAGCGAGCGAACCATTTTTGTTCTATACGAACTGATATAAAACTAAGTGGTAAAATCAAACATAAAGAATACAAAATAACACAAAAAAAATGAAAGGAAAAGTTATTTGGAGTGTGTGAAAAAAAAATATTATTAATTAACAAACATACATACGTACGGCCTACAACAAATTTACCTACCTAATATTGCCCGAACAACAATAGAAAAGTAAAGAAGAGCTAAGTTCGGGTGCAACCGAACGTTTTATACTCTTGCGACTAACAAGAGTACTTTAAGGTGTAAAACGAATCATATGGAGTGAAGTTGGCCGAATGTTCGAAAATCCTGATATAAGTTATATAAGGGCTAGGCCAGTTTTTCGCTCAAGTGTATCTATTTGAGGCACAAAGATACGTTGTTATAAGTAAATCACGCTCTCTTATTTTTATTTGGGATAACTCACAAATTGGCCGATATTTGCGGTATAAAGTCACCTGGAAGTTCGAAAATCTTTATATTAAGTATATGGGGGCTGACGGAAGTACTGGTCCGATTCAACCCATATTTGATACGTAGACATACCAATATTACAGAAGGATTTATCTCTTAATTTGAGTTATATATCTCACAAATTTAACGACATTTTCGATCAAAAGTTAATATAGGTACCGGGGTCTAAATATGCGGTACCTAGGGGTTTGAACAGTTTTTATTCGACTTAAACAATTTTTAGTCATAAGGTGGCACACACTAAAGACTTTAATCGTGCAAAGTTTTATCCGGTTACATTAATTGTTTCTTAATTTGTATGCTGCAAACTGAACGATTCAAGTGTAATTTAAAATTGTGTTATATAGGAAGTAGGCGTGCTTATTGTCCGATTTCGTCCATTTTCACATATGTCCTAAGAATGTAAGAAAAATACCACGTACGAAATCAGTCGGGTCCCGAGATATGGGATTCATCAAAAAGTGGGCGGTGCCATACCCACCGCCCAATTATCACACCGGCTCCTATAAAGCTCTCTTATACAATCTCTATGGTTAAATTAAATGTCTCTGGCGTATTAAGTTATTGATTTATCGCGCTTTTAGTAGTTATCAACAGTACCGTTATACAAGTATGTATGGGGAGTACGTGGGGTTTTCCTCTGATTTCATCGATTTTTACATTGTCGGTAGAAGTTCTTATAAGATTTGTAGTCCGATTACGCCCATCTACGAATTCGTATTTTTGTTTGTACTAGGAAAGCCATATACCAAGTTTCATCGAGACAGACGTACGAGGGCATCGAAGGAGGAGCTGACGAAGATAAAAAAAAATGATTTTTTGAAGTGCTTCGAAGATTGGAAAAACCGTTGGCACAAGTGTATAATATCTCATGGGGAATACTTTGAAGGGGACAAAATATATATTCATGAATAAATAGGTAAATAATTTTTGAAAAAACACAAAATTCGCGATACTTTTTGAACACACCTCATATTCCTTGGTAAATTTTCTAGTTATAAAAAAGTTTTCAAAAACGTTCAACCGTGCTATTGCTAATTTTTCATAACATTCATTTGGCTTTTCGTATAATTGGAAATCGATATTTCATTCGCTTATGTCAATCGATCCCTAACATTCCGTTGCCAACCTTTATCGTTCTTTCGGGAATTTTAATTCAAAAATGAGCAATCCAAGGTCAACTAACCAACCTCGCTCCAAGTAAGGAATTGATCGACTTAAACTCATTAAAGCGTCAAAAGACGGTGGTGAAAACTAGAATTTTGGGCGTAAGGTCCTCTAGGGCCTAGTGAAAAATTTATAAATGTCAATCTAAAATTGAAGAGGTTGATGAAAACGATATGTCCCGAGGGAAGTTTGAGGACATAATTGCAGCCACAAAATCTATAATTTAAACAATTTTAGCCAAATATAGAGCGTCTATTGCTAAAACATTATTCGTAACATCACACAGCTCAAGCCTCTCAAAAATTAATATGCCGAAGTTCAAGGGAAAATATTAGAAATTTAAAAGTTTCATGAGTTTTTTGAGAGTTTGGTTCATAAATATCCCAGATACCTTAAAATTTAGCCATCTGGTTAATTGTCGATCTGGAAAGGCTCTGGGCACGGTAAATGCGTTTTAAATTTCGGATGAAAACTATCCGATGGCGTTAGCAAGTCTCAAAAAAGTTTACGACAATAAATGTTTGATATTTTTCAATACAGTTTTAAAACGTTTTGATCTGCCAACTATCCCTAACCCATCAGCCTTTTCATTGAGCGCGATTATTGATAAAATGTCGGCTATGTATGACTCAATGCTATAGCTGGACGATTAGGAATAAATTACAAGTAGGATAATTATGCACATAGTCATGACAAAAGTTGACTTATGTAAATGGAGCGAAGTCCGTTGCTGCAAACGCAAAGCAGCCGACGAGTCAGCCGTGCAAACCATAGACCACTATTTAGCAGCCTGTACCACTTTCAAAACTGTTTCTGTGCAAATGGGTGCTCTTTTAGCAGAAACAGTGGAGAACGTAGAACCGTGGCCCATATCAGCTGATACGACCTATCTTATAGGCGCGCAATGTAAGTGAACATTGAAAAACGCTACTCCCTTCTCTCTTTGACGTAGAATGGCGTGAGAATTCACGCAAAAACGTGTCAGCTGATTGCTCTGTTACAACGCAGGGTTGGCAATATCGATATACTGTAGTAATTATCAACTTTTATAATTCAATCTGTTCAATTTTTTCAATATGTTTGCAATTTTCATAAAATAACTCAAAATCAGAGTCGAATGCTATTATGTATAAATATATAAAATATTTTTAATAGTTTGTTTTCAGTTTTGGTATTTTATATTGTAAAAAATAGTAATTGAAAACATAGATGTGCTCAAAACTATATATGAATATTGGGCAATGGCAACATTGTTCAAATGAAAACAAACAAAGATGGCTGATTTCTGCGTTTTTACCACGGGCTCAACTGTTCACACATTTTGCTCGATAAGGAAGGAAAAGGAAGGAAGGGAGTAGCGGTTTTGACTGGTTCTGCTATTATGCATAAATTGTTTCCGTAAGAAACATACGGTATACGAATACAGAGCGGATCTAGGTCGCGTGTATAATCAGTCCCACCATATACTACCGCACCAATATCTTGTTTCTTTTGCTACTGAACATCATTCGTAACCAACAACAACTATACACGCAATGTATACAATGAGTGTGGCTGATCGGGTAATGTTGGCAACAGCAGTGATTCATATGAGATCAAGCTGTGGAAAATACCCGCCCGCAAGAGCCTTCCCCACTCAAGGTCACAAGTCAACATTATGACGAAGGATTTGGCTCAAAAACTGCGGTTTCGACTCCAAAAAAGGACTTAAGATATTATAGGAATTGAAAATTCAAGTATAAAAGTCGAGGCCAAATAAAACGCGTTTGTTAAGTCGCGCAAAAATAATTATGATTTCGGCGAAATTCTGGATTATGCGATGTATTCGGCTAATCATCCAGACCATACCATCAGTATAATGATATAATGATAAAGATCGATATGTTATTGGAACCAGAATCCTCTTTCCATCTGCTAGATGTTGTGAATAGCGATCAGTGAGTTTTCCTCACTGTGTAGAAACACATGACTCCATCTTTCTCCTTACGTACAGCTGCACCCGAAATCATTGGTTTTGGGAAAATGCAAGAGAACAGCTGGTACGATGAGGAGTGCTGTGCCACACGCAGTGGAGAGAAAGCAGACTGCCTACCTCGCATCGTTACCTAGATGGGATAGATATCAAGAGTTGAAGAGGAAAGCGAGACGTATTTGCAGACAGAAAAAGACAGAGGCCGTAACGCGTGAGTATGAAAAGCTTGACAGGCTGGCCGACAGGGGTAATACCTGAAAATTCTACGAAAAGATGATCGATGTCCAGAACATACTACAATTATGGAGGAAACACTTCTCCAGCTCTCTGAATGCGGCGGGGCGGCGAAGAACTGATAAGCAGCATACATCACCTTCTTTGTAAAATATGGTCTGATGAAAGCATGCCCAACGATTGGAATATAAGTGTGGTCAGCCCAATCCACAAAAAGGGAGACCCCACAATCGACGCCAACTACCGTAAGATAAGCCTCGTCAACATCGCATATAAGGTTCTGTCGAGCGTATTGTGTGAAAGATTAAAGCCCACCGTCAACAAACTGATTGAACCTTATTAGTGTGGCTTTAGGCCTGGCAAATCAACGACCGAACAGATATTCATCATGCGCCAAATCTTCGAAAAGACCCACGAAATGACAATTGATACACACCACCCCTTCGTCGATTTCTAAGCTGCTTTTAATAGCACGAAAAGGAGATGCGTTTTTGCCGCGATGTCTGAATGTGGTATCCCCACAAAACTAATACGGCTATGTAGACTGACGTTGAGCAACACAAAAATCTTCGTCTGGATCGGGAAGGACTTTTCTGAGCAGTTCGATACCAAACGAAGTTTGAGACAAGGTGACTCTCTTTCGTGTGACTTCTTCAATCTGATACTGGAGAAAATAACTCGGGCTGCAGTACACAACAGAACAGAAAGAGTTGAAGCAAGTTTTCGTCAATACAACTTCAAATCAGATAGCCCTTTAAAGCTGACCGTAACTTGTTCGGTCACTCCTATGAAATCGCAGTTCGGCGGTTTCAGGCCCTGGAGAACAAAACTTTAAAAGTTCCAGAACCTCGTGAAATGTATATAGACTTCATGAACGAGTATAAAGAGCTGGGTCACACGAGCCCAACAAATAATACGATCCCGAGTGAGCCACACTTTTTCATTTCGCATCCGTGCGTTTTGAGGGCCGAATGATCAACAAAAAATTACGAGTTTTCTTTGATGCCTCGAGTGGCACTTCTCAAACTTTAAACAAGAATTGTACACAACTTCTCTTCGTTCTTGCTTACATAAATACGCTTTAACGGCATACATTACTAAAATAATCATGTATGACGAAAACAAAACTTGTCAGCTCTCTGTGTGGAGAGAGCATCCCTCAGAGCATATTCAGATTTTAGACTTAACACCGTAATTTAAGGCACCGCGCCCGCTCTATTTCTCCCAATAAAGTATTTGAAAATGCTCAGTGATGCCATTAGATGTCAAGAATGCCCAAATTGTTCATTTCAAATTATTATCAAACGAATACAAAGTTTATTTTAAAATTATTATTGAACGAATTCAAAATTTATTTCAAAGAAAATTAAATTAATTGTATACGCCTGCTTGCGACTGCTTCGTTTGCTTGTTCACTCACCAATGCCTCTCACTCGTTAAAACTGTCTGTGATAGCTCGGCCTCTCCTGACATTTCGTCCTGCAAGGACGATTCGTCGTCTTCATCGCCATCTAATTCAGGGCTCAATGTACACCATGGTTTTACATGATATCCTCTACAAGTGTTACAATAATATCTTTGAGTCTGCGTTGAATCTAGTAGACCTTCAATGATGCATCTGTCGTAATTGTGTGCCTTCGTAACGTGGACCTTTGAATACTGGATCCAGTTTATGCGACTCGCCTGTCGCATTATGAAAATAATCGATAAAAATTAAGTCCCCTATATCGTATTTTCGTGGTGACTGATATCGTTTGTCGTAACGGTTTTTCCATTTGTTTCTCTCCGTCATGACGTTGCTCGTTGTCTCATCTTGTTTAATATCATTATATACGTTAGCTTTATCGTCATCAGTCAATGTTTTGCCAATGCCTTAAATTTCTACGGGTTTCCTCCGTAGTTGGTACATTTTGCCGCGATATGCCCAAATTCATTGCAATTGTAACATTTAATCAAATTCTTGCCCGTATTCGTATTTTGCGCAGAATAACCTTTGAAATTCGTATGACTCTCTACATTCTTTGGTGACGATAGTAAATTTGACAAGTTATCAAGTGACCGCAACAAATGATTGCACGTTGGTAAACTCATTGCCATAAGAGTTCGAGTTAAATTACTATCGTTTAAACTCTCAATAATGTACGCATTTATTGACGCTTCGTCAATCGTCGTTTGCGCTTCACGGAAATGCACCTCTGGAACAGACATTTTATTGCTTTCTTCATCTTCTTCAGCATCAACTTCTTTCGAACCGTATATTTCTATCAACTGCAAATTTTTCGCCGTTTTATTGCCCATAACCGTCACATCTTGGTTTTGTAACAATTTGTTAAGTTGATTAACCCGAAGCGCATAGAATTTTATCATCTTTCCCATATTTCCTTAAGCAGTTTAACTTTTTGCCACAAACGTTGAAAAAAAAATGATGAAATCCGTTTGCCTTCGTTATAAAACGCCGTCGCTTTTGTGACTTTATCCGTCGACTCCCAAAAATTGAATAATATGCTGCTGACAATTCTGTCTACAGTTTTTTTTTTTTTCAAAATTCTCAAACGTTGTTCCAATTGAAAAAAAGAAAAAACCTAGTTGCCTTTGTTTTTTTTCCAAAGCTTACTTCGATTACGTTGTATTCGTGTTTTCCCTTTAATTGTTGGGACTTTTTCCGTTGCCCTGGATAACTCTCTGCTGCCTTTTTTTGCGAAATTCTCTTAAAACATATAGAATCGCCTGCACTGAATTACGTTCACTCTTTGCCTCAACTCGCCTTTTCTATCTTCTTGGATTATTAAGGAAAAAATCTTAGTGCCAGAGCTCTTCGTCCAAACTATATTGGGGTGAGATGATTCCATTGCGCCTTGACACTAGCTGGCAGAATTTCAAAGCCTACCTACTGCAGATGTTATGAATTAGCATGCCTCGGTACGTAAACCAAGAGTCGAGTGCTAAATACCAAATACATGGCTTCTCCGACGCTTCTTTAACAACGTATGGATGGCACATATTGTACATACAAGGCCAATATGCTAGTAGTGTCAATTGTACCCTGTTTACTGCATAATCTAGAGTGACTGACTCTGAAATCGTATTGCATTGGGATAAAACGCATCCTTCTTCACTACACACAAATTAAATAGCCACTTGGAAATTGTTTAAATAATCACTTACACTTTTAAATATTTTTAGTAACGATGAATTTGTTGTTTCGCAGTCCTTCGGGATTCCTTATATCCTTTCGATATTTGTGGGTTTCTGGACCTTTAGAATTTCTAATTTCTTTAGCAGGTCCTTGGTACTTCAGAACTCCTATGTTCTTTTTGCAAGTCCTCGGCCTTCGAGTTGGGCGCCAGTTAAAAATGTAATAATTTTTATTTAGAAACCTTTATTGCTGATGTTTATAGTTTCACGTTTACATTACATCTACCCTAACTAAGCTTAAGCCCAAGCATATATTCCGCTGCTTTTCCATATTGATGCAGCAACATCTTACTTCTAGCTCCCTTTCTTCTGGTTCCAAGATAGACGAAATTATCTACAACTTCAAAGTTATGACTGTCAACAGTGACGTGGGAGCCAAGTCACGAGTGCGACGGCTGTTTGTTTGATGACAGGAGATATTTCGTCTTGCCCTGGTTCACTGCCAAACCCACTTCTTTTGCTTCCTTGTCCAGTCTGGAGAAAGCAGAACTAACGGCGCGGGTGTTGAGGCCGATGATATCAATATCATCGGCATACGCTATCAGCTGTACACTCTTATAAAAGATTGTACCTGCTCGATTCAGTTCTGCAGCTCGAATAATTTTCTCCAGCAGCAGATTGAAAAAGTCGCACGATAGGGAGTTGCCTTGTCTGAAACCTCGTTTGGTATCGAACGGCTCGAAGAGGTCCTTCCCGATCCTGACAGAGCTTTGAGTGTTGCTCAACGTCAGTTTACGCAGCCGTATTAGTTTTGCGGGGATACCAAATTCAGACATCGCGGCATAGAGGCAGCTCCTTTTCGTGCTGTCGAAAGCAACTTTGAAATCGACGAATAGGTGGTGTGTGTCGATTCTTCTTTCACGGGTCTTTTCCAAGATTTGGCGCATGGTGAATATCTGGTCGGTTGTTGATTAACCAGGTCTTAAGACACACTGATAAGGTCCAATCAGTTTGTTGACGGTGGGCTTTAACCTTTCACACAATACGCTGGACAGAACTTTATATGCGATGATGAGGAGGCTAATCCCACGGTAGTTGGCGCATATTGTGGGGTCTCCTTTTTTATGGATTGGGCATAGCACACTTAAATTCCAATCGTTGGGCATACTGTCGGCCGACCATATTTTGCAAAGAAGCTGATGCATGCACCTTATCAGCTCTTCGCCGCCCTGTTTGAATAGCTCGGCCGGCAATCCATCGGCCCCTGCCGCTGTGTTGTTTTTCAGGCGGGCAATTGCTATTTGAACTTCTTCATGGTCGGGCAATGGAACGTCTGCTCCATCGTCATCGATTGGGGTATCGGGTTCGTTTTCTCCTGGTGTTGTGAGTTCACTGCCATTCAGTAGGCTGGAGAAGTGTTCCCTCCATAATTTAAGTATGCTTTGGGCAGCGGTGACTAGATCACCTTGGGGGGTTCTACAAGAGTATGCTCCGGTCTTGAAACCTTCTGTAAGTCGCCGCATCTTTTCGTTGAATTCTCGAGCATTACCCCTGTCGGCTAGCTTATCAAGCTCTTCGTACTCACGCATTTCGGCCTCTTCTTTTTCTGTCTACAAATGTGTCCCGCTTCCCTCTTCAACTCTCGGTATCTATCCCATCCCGCACGTGTTGTGGTCGATCGTAACGTTGCGAGGTAGGCAGCCTGTTTTCTCTCCGCTGCGACATGGCACTCCTCGTCGTACCAGCTGTTCTTTTGCACTTTCCGAAAACCAATGGTTTCGGTTGCAGCTGTACGTAAGGGGTTTGAAATGGCGTCCCACAGTTGCCTTATATCAAGTTCTTGACGAGTGCTCTCAGAGAGCAGATGTGTAAGCCGAGTAGAAAATCGTTCGGCTGTCTGTTGTGATTGCAGCTTTTCGGCGTCGAACCTTCCTTGTGTTTGTTGGCGTGCGTTTTTTGCTGCACTTGGCTGCAACAAGATAGTGGTCCGAGTCGATGTTAGGACCTCGGAGTGCGCGCATATCTAAAACACTGGAGACGTGTCTTCCGTCTATCACAACATGATCGATGTGGTTGGTGTTTCTTCGATCCGGAGACAGCCAGGTAGCTTGATGTATCTTCTTATGCTCGAATCTAGTACTACAAATAACCATATTTCAGGCCCCGGTGAAGTCGATCAGCCTCAACCCATTTGGGGATGTTTCCTCGTGGAGGCTGAATTTACCGACCGTAGTGCCAAGGATACCTTCTTTTCCCACCCTGGCCTTGAAGTCGCCAAGCACGATTTTGACATCGTGGCGTGCGCTCCAAGCACTCATAAGAGGCATCTTTGGTCACATCGTCCTTCTCTTCCGTCGGGGCGTGGGCGCAAATCAGCTACAGTTGAAGAACCTCGCTTTGACGCGGATTGTGGCTAGACATTCATTCTCCGGAGTGAATGATAGTACTTGGCGACGGAGTCTCTCTCCCACCACGAATCCAACACCAAACTTGCGCTCCTTTATATGGCCACTGTAGTAAATGTCACAAGGACCTACTCGTCTCCGTCCTTGTCCCGTCCGTCGCATTTCGTGGACGGCGGTGATGTCAGCTTTTATCGTTACGAGGACATCTACCAGCTGGGCAGCGGCACCTTCCCAATTAAGGGACCGGACATTCCAGGTGCATGCCCGCAAATCATAGTCCTTATTTCGTTTGCCATGGTCGTCATCAAAAGGGGGGTCTCTCTTCCGAGGTTGTTTGTTGGTTTTCATTAGAGGTGTTTTTTACGTGGCGGGTCCCAAATCCAGCGCACAACCCTAAGTAGGGGATATTTCGCCTTCTCACTTGAGCTCGCCTACAAACAGATGTTCTTAGGCTACCCAGAGGATACTTGGTCAAAGACCGGAAGTCGTGAGCTGCTTGAGTCATATGTAAAAGAATCGTTTCTGGCCACTCCCAAGTGAATGGCGATCAGAGAACTTTCCTCACTTGCGTGAACTTCTACACATGACTCCATCCTCCCCTTTACCAAAGGTAAAATATCGTTTTTGATTTCAGATCTTACTCTTCAGGTGGTCATGATGTGAGCAGATTTATCATTGCAATTACAACTTCTGAAGGTACCGTAACACTTCAGTGTTTTACGCATCACCTTTCGAATGTCACCCATCAAAGAGTTATGCTGTTGCTGTACGCTCTTATTGGTGATGATAATGATAAGAGTAATGATATGCAAATGACCGTAGTAAGCATTCCAGCATGAAGAACCCAGCAGGAACGTGCGTAGCATTGAAAACAATTTACGTTATGCTAGCTGATCAGTTCATCTTATGTTAGTTGTAGTTTTAACCAGAGAATGTAAAGTATAGAGAAGGTGCAGGTTCGATGTCGAACATTTTATAGGATTGTGATACGGAATTTCACCTCACAACCACAGAATTCACGATGTGAAATGTTAATATTTTTAACAGTTCTCTCACATACT
This sequence comes from Bactrocera correcta, assembly GCA_027475135.1. Taxonomy (NCBI): domain Eukaryota; kingdom Metazoa; phylum Arthropoda; class Insecta; order Diptera; family Tephritidae; genus Bactrocera; species Bactrocera correcta. Next base: position 45,311,599 of record CM050322.1, on the reverse strand, counting down.
CCACCAGTGAGTATGAAGAGAAATAGGGAATATTGAAGAAAAATAAGTTTTTTGATATTCCATTTTTAACAGCTAAAAATGTGTACAAATACAGCTCTCTCACATACTCAAGAATATGAAGAGACATAAATATATATACATATGTATGTATGTAAGTTAATGACAGCCTCCACACAGCCAATTGACTATAACTGTAAACAATATTGAATCTTTACACTTTGTAGTTGGGTGGTCTCATAAATTTAATTAGAATTCGATATACTTTTTCCGTTCTCATTAGAATAACTGCTGAATATGAAATTATTGTAATTTGACTTTTTCGATAACTTTAAGTAAATAATAAGCAAATGTATAAATAAGAGTAACTGGTAAATAAATGTTAGATTTTGTCTCCGGCAATCCAGCCGATACCACGAGTTTTATTTTCTCTGTGCGTTGGCAGAAAAAATTTCCGCGATACGGGAATTAATTGGCGCCCAACGTGGGGCACGAAATCAAAAAGTGCCTAAAAAAGTAAAAAGAGAAAAATAGTTTGGCTCGACCTATTTGTAGAAGGAGAGGAAGAAAATTAAGAAGAAGGAACTCTGTAATTTTAAACTAAAATTTAAACAAACAAAAAATTGCCATCTTAAAAAAACTTTTTTTAAAACAAGCTGAAACGGACCAAAGCCATTAAAGTGATAACTTAACAAATAAAAAAGTAAAAGAAAAAGCTAAATAGAGTTAAAGTAAAAGCAGAATCAAGTGCTGTGATTTCAAACTACAAAAAGTTATTTTAATAATTTTTTTTTAAATATCGGCATTGGAAGCCAAACATGCAGCAAGCAATTCAACAACTTAACACTAAACGGAAATTCAGCGAATTGTGATATAGCGAAGGCGCAAAGTAGAAGTTAAAGCTTAAAAGAAATTTTTCAGAAAAGTAAATATTTTTGAAAAAATCAAAGAACTGAACATTACGAAGAAGTATAAAGATAAAGTTGTATAAGAAAAATACGACTTTATCGAAGACGCAGCAGGAATATCGTACATGACAGAAGTGACTTTAAATTGCAAAAAAACCTAAGTAACGGAGGCAACAACAGTAGCAGAAATAATTATAAAACAACAAGAACAATAAATAGCAGCAACAAAAGCAACAGAAGCAGAGAACAGCAAGAAAATAAAGGGATTTTGGAAGGAGACCACTCATCGTCAAATATATATATGACCCCTTAGCTTCAACAACGGCCTAGTGCGATTTTTCATGGAATTGACCAGCCTACTGTATCTAAAGCAACTATTATCAGCATCATCAGCGGAAATTTCGAACGAAACAGCGACGGAATATACATATTTGTAAGTTGAAATTAAAATTAATATGTTAAAGTTATATATATATATATATATTTATGGGGAACACCCAAATTAAACCTAAGTATATTAGAATATACTATTGTTAAAATTGCGGTGGGGATCACGAAGAGAAAAAGTGCCCCAGAAAAACAATAAAACATAATTTCTAGTTTGTGCAACTAATAATAAAATAAATTAAAGCTGCGATTCACCACCTTCGGGGGGACCCTCCAGCTTAAAATAAATAAAAAAAAAAACTCTGCGATTAACTGCGATAAAATACAAATATAAATTAAGGCTCGACCAGCCACATAACAAAATAAAAAGACCCCCATAACTTAGCTCAATTCTGCGAATCCTACATAAAAGGACCCTCCAGAATAGAAGAGCATCTCTTCCTAGAAGAGATTATACAAATATAAATTAAGGCTCGACCAGCCGCATAAGAAAATAAAAAGACCCCCATAACTTAGCTCAATTCTGCGAATCCTACATAAAAGGACCCTCCTGAATAGAAGAGCATCTCTTCCTAGAAGAGATTATACAAGTATAAAATAATAAGAAAGTTCTTTCTCTAAACTAAAAAAATAATAATAATTAATCATGATTAATGAGGCAGGATTAACGGTAGATTTAATTACGCGCCTAATTGCGGAAAGCAATATTACAATAAGGCAAGAAATTGACAGATTAAAAAATCAAGTTGAAATTGAAACACACAGAGTAACAGATTTTCAGACGGAAATAATAAATGACAACATTCAGTGTCATGAGTCACTAGATGTTATAAAATCCTTACCAGAATTTTCAGGAAAGATAAACGCTTATGTTAGCTGGCGCGAGGCCGCACATAACGTTATGAGCCTATATGTAAGAGGTAGCCGAAAGTACTTCGCAGCCTTTATGATTTTGCGTAACAAAATTACACTAGAAGCAAATGACACATTAACCAACCATGGTACTGTGTTAAATTTTGACGCGATAATTACGCGTCTCGATTTTGCGTATTCGGACAAACGTCCAATACATATCATAGAACAAGAAATGAGCGTTCTACGACAAGGCTCAATGACGGTCATTAAATATTATACATAATTTAGTTAACAAAAAACTAACGTTGATGATTAATAAAACCATTATGACTTATGGAGGGGCCGCACCAATAACAACAGAATTGAATAAAAAGAATAGAGACCAGGCTCTTAGAATATTTATAACTGGGCTTAACGCTCCATTAAGAGATATTATATTTTCCCTCTGTCCGGAAGATTTGCCCGACGCATTGGCCAAAGCTCAGGAATTAGAGTCCAATAATCAGAGAGCTCGATTTGCACAAAATTTTGCAAATGAAAGGACAAGAGTTAAACAGTTTTATCCAAGTAATAATTTACGATTTCATCAGAGGAGCAACATGCCAAAACCAGAACCAATGGATATAGATCCATCTATGTCTAGATCATACCGAAGGGAAAATTACCCAAAGCCCCAACTAAACAATAGCCATAAATACCAAAATTTTGGAAAACCATTGGCCAGTACAAGCCATCTAGCCAATATGGACCAACCAAATAGGTATATTCCAAATAAAAACATCCAAGGAATAAAACGACCAAGGGAAAGCAATTATAGCTTTCGCCCACAGGAGAAAACCCAGAGGATAAACAACATGAATGAAAGTCATTTTTTAGGCAAAGAGGGGATGAATTCCCCTATCTAAAGCTCTACGACTCAAAAATAAAGAAAAGTTTAAAAGCTCTAGTCGATACAGGAGCAACCTCTTGCTACATTAAGCCTGAGGTTTATAATAACAAAAATGAAGCAAACAGTATGAACATTTATTTTGAAAATAAAAAAGGAGAAAACTTAGAAATCGAGGAACAAAAAGATTCTGCACATTTAACCGAGGTAAATATCGGTATAAATAAAAAAATTAAGGAACATAAAGATTTCGTAAAACCAGCCGAAGCAACTACCGGCAATATTATATTAAAAAAATTTATTGTGGAACAAAGAAGTTCTACAACGCCAGCCGATGATAATACCGGCAAATTGAATAAAAAATTTATTGTGGAACAAAGAAGTTCTACAACGCCAGCCGATGATAATACCGGCAAAATAAATAAAAAATTTATTGTGGAACAAAGAAGTTCTACAACGCCAGCCGATGATAATACCGGCATATTAAATAAAAAATATATTGTGGAACGAAAAAGTTCTACAACGCCAGCCGATGAATTTACCGGCAACATAAACGATAACTATTCAATATTGGGTGAAAGCGGCTCAGAAACGAATGGTGGTAATGACAATTATTATTCGGTAAAGAATTCCGAAAATTCAAACAATGAAAATCAGGATGAAGAATTGCAGAATCTTAAAACACATATAAAAGAAAAAATTGCTCAAATGCATTCAAGTATCAATACAAACTTTCCCTTCATGACAAAAGTAAAAGCAGAAATAAGAATGAAAAATGAGGATCCGATATGGAGCAGACAATATCCATATCCCTTATCTGTAAATTCGTTTATTAATGAAGAAATAAAAAAAATTGATTAATGAAAATATCATAAGACCGAGTAAAAGTCCGTATAATTCACCTATTTGGGTGGTACCAAAAAAAGGTACAAATGAGAATGGAACACCAAAACTAAGAATGGTAGTCGATTACAAACAGCTAAACGAGCATACAATTCCCGATCGTTACCCTATTCCAGATACTAACGTAATATTGTCTAATTTAGGCAAGGCAGAATATTTTTCAAGCATCGATCTAGAATCAGGATTTCATCAAATTATAATGTCAAAGAATGATGTTGAGAAAACAGCTTTTTCCGTTAATAATGGGAAATATGAATTTTTGAGGATGCCTTTTGGTTTAAAAAATGCTCCTAGAATTTTTCAGAGGGCAATGGATGACATATTGCGAGAACATATTGGAAAAATTTGTCACGTTTATATGGATGATATAATTGTTTTTTCGGAAAATATAACTCAACATTTAAAGAATTTGGAAACAATTACGCAAATTTTAAAAGAAGCTAATATGAAAATTTCATTAGAAAAATCAAAATTTTTTCAGAAAGAAATAAAGTTTTTAGGTTATGTAGTAGCTCAGAATGTTATCAAAACAGACCCAAATAAAATAAAATTAATATTAAATTATCCAATACCAAGAAGTTTGCGCGAATTAAGAGGTTTCTTAGGGCTTGCAGGATATTATCGAAAATTTGTTAAAGACTATGCAGCGATAGCTAAACCTCTGACAAAATACCTATCAGGAAAAAATGGTAGGATTTCTAAAAATAAATCAAAAAAAATTTCAAATAACTCTAAATGAGGAAGGAATATCTGCACTAAATAAATTAAAGAATCATTTGGCTTCAGAAATGGAATTAACACAACCCGATTACTCAAAAATATTTGTATTAACTACCGATGCATCTAACTTTGCAATGGGTGCGGTACTATCACAAGGAGGTAAACCAATTACCTTCATTTCAAAAACTCTTAATAAAACTGAAAAGAATTACGCAACTAATGAGAAGGAGCTTTATGCCATTGTTTGGGCACTAAAAAATCTACGAAATTATCTCTACGGTGTAACCAATTTGGAAATACATACTGATCATCAACCATTAACATTTGCTTTATCACCCCGTAACCCGAATCCAAAAATGAAAAGATGGCACGCAATTATAGAAGAATTCTCTCCTAAATTTGTGTACCAACCCGGTAAAACCAATATACTAGCAGACGCACTTTCCCGTCTTCAGTTAAACCATTTATCAAACGAATCGGAAGATTCAGAGCACTCGGCACAGAGTAGCGAAAACCATCAAATACAGGAAACACAAAAACCATTAAATCAGTTTAAACAGCAAATTATACTAAGTAAAAATAGGTTCACTATTCATGAGGTGATCGAAACATTTGGGAATAAAAGGCATTTAATAGAGTATGACACAGTAGAAAATTTAATGACTATTTTGAAAGAATATACTTTTAGAAAATTTTTTAATATTCTTAGAAAATTTAATGACTATTTTGAAAGAATATATTCAACCAAAGTTAGTGACAGCGATTCACTGCACTGTTGAAGACTTGCACGAAATCCAAGAAACTCTGAAACAAACTTTTCAAAACAACAAACTTTTCCAATGGATATTATTAATAGAGAAGATCAGTCCGAATTAATAAAACAAAACTATGTTAAACAAAAGAGGGAAATAAATTACAACCTAGGTATAAGAAACAACATGTTAAAGAAAACTTGGGGAATAACATAATAATAAACAATAGAAATAGAATTATACATAAAGATAAAATAAAATCATAATTAATTATAGGTTTTCAAAATGATCCTTTCAATTTTCGCATTACTAATTGGCTTGACAATAGCTGATATCATAGATTATACCCGACAGGACTACCTACTTATCGAAAATGGAGACGTTTCCATTTATGAAGAATATGGAAATATATTTCACATCACTAATTTAACAATCTTTGAAAATATAATAACAGAAGAAAAAAGAAGTCTTTATAACAATATGAAATATGGAATTGATAATAATCATAATTTAGAAATTATCACTCAAGAAACAGAATCAGAAATATTATTAATTGAAACTTTATTAGGACAGTTAAAACAAAACCATGTTAAACAAAAAAGAGGAATAAATGCATTAGGTACACTTTGGAAATGGATAGCAGGAACTCCAGATCATGACGATTTCATAAAGATAAATGATATATTAAATGATCTAACTATAAATAACAACAAACAATTGACTATAACTTCAGAAATTTTTAAAGTAATAACAGAATTAACTGATACAGTAAATAATATAAAAAATGATAACACAGCCAGAAAAATCAAAAGAAGAAGAAATCAATACATTATACATGAACTACAAAATATAATAAATACAATAACATTTGGGAAAATAGGAATTTTAAATCCAACAATTTTACATTTTGATGAATTAAAAAATATAACCTATTACCAACATGGTACAATGACCATTACAGACTTAATGGACATTTCAAAATTTAAAATAGCACAAAAAAGAGATATAATTATACTTTATATCAAATATCCTAAAATAGAACTAAATGTAAGTACTACGATGTAAGAGCCATAGCTCAATTAGATGGTAAGCTTATTATTGACCAGAACATAATATACTGTGTTAATAAATTTTTTAATATTCAGAATTGTAAAACAGAAATTTCAAAAACCTATTGTAAACTAAATAAGAAAATCACATGTTTGTCAGAAATATTAAATAAAAAACAAGGAAAATGTAAAAAACTAAAAGAGAAAAATTTGAAAATAGAAGAAATAAAACCAGGAGCGATATTAGTTTCAGGAAAAAATATTGTAGATAATCTAACATTAAATGGAACATATTTAATAACATTTGTAAATTATACTGTAATAAATAATCAATCTTATGAAAACATTGAAGTAAAAATTTGGAATTATTATAAAAATAACCACATTAATAATTTGGAAATATTAGATTATTTTGAAACAACCAATAAACTGTTAAAATTAGACAATATAAATATTTTAGCAGAACGGAACAAGAACATAACAGTACATTCATATTTTTGGTATATCATTTTAATCTTGGGAATAATTTTCATATCTTACTTAATATCAAAATTAAAAAAATCTCGCGCAATTCCCAAACCAATCGAAAATGCGCAATTTCAAGAAATCACTTATAATGCTCTTTTAGATCAAATATATAAATTAACTTAAAATAATAGTGAATCCGTGACGATTCATCTTAGGAAGGGGGGAGTTACTTGACTATAACTGTAAACAATATTGAATCTTTACACTTTGTAGTTGGGTGGCCTCATAAATTTAATTAGAATTCGATATACTTTTTCCGTTCTCATTAGAATAACTGCTGAATATGAAATTATTGTAATTTGACTCTTTCGATAACTTTAAGTAAATAATAAGCAAATGTATAAATAAGAGTAACTGGTAAATAAATGTTAGATTTTGTCTCCGGCAATCTAGTCGATACCACGACTTTTGGACTTTTGCGTGTTGGCAGAAAGAAAATATATATATATTTTTTACAAATTCTCGCGATACGGGAATTAATTTGTATGCATGCTCCTTATGATACTCCTAGCCACAGCATTGTAAGTATGTACATATGCTTTTGTGTTTTGCCGTCGGCATTTCCATATTGGCATGTAAACATAATTATGATATGAGGTATGAATGCATGCATAATAATATTTATAGTCAATTTGGACTTGCATATTTAATAATTTTATTTGATTTTTACATAATAATGTATACTATAAATATTTTTGTATTATACTTCTTACTAATAGAAGTTAAATTTATCACAAAAATATATACATATGTATGTATGTATGTATGTACATATTCTATCATATTAATCTTATGTATCTGCACATGATTATATGAATGCATGTATACGCATGTGCGCGTTCAGAAATTCAAATCATGGTTTTATCACTTATCAATATATTACATGTGCGCGCATTGATCTGCATGTTCATACATTCATATATACTTATATGTACATATATTTGTACACATTGCCGAACAAATAATGCACAAGCATATAGACATACAAACATATGCGTACACATGTTAATATGTCACCAACAAAAAATTGAAGCATTGTTCTACAAAAACAACAACTGCTCAAATAGCATAAACATGCAAATCAATATGGCAGCCGAAGTGGCGAAGCCCAAATGTAGTAAATTTTACAGCAAAAACGATTTTATTCATAAACGCAGGCGCATATGCCACAAGCGACCTCGCTTCATTCATACAAACAGACGCCGTAACATCTCCCCGAGCATGTCTTTGCCTACAAGTGTCTTTTCGCGACGATGGCAAAAGCTAAAAATCATAAACTGAACAACTTTCTGTTGCTTCTTCACAGAAAGAAGTGAGAAAAGTGGCAATATAGCTCTTGTCGATTTACAATATTTGTCAATTCTAAAATAAGTATTTTTCCGTGGCTCGCAAAAATCTGCGTCGATATGTATGCAGGCTCATATATGTGCATACATATTTACGCAAGTTTGTAGGCGAAGCTGCTACAGGGGCAAGGGAAGCGGTGACAATTGGCGGCCATTCGTTTATTTTTTCGGCACAGCTTGGATTTTCTATCATCACACAAGTGCTGAACACAATGAGTGCGACAGACTGCAAACGACAGCTGTCAAATATTAGAATACACACGTTCTTAGGGACACAGTTATTGAAGCAGCTGCACAACTACATAACTGTGTTCATAAGAACGTTTGTATTTTAATGTTTAGCAGAACAGTCTGTCGCGCTCAATGTGTTCAGCACTTGACTCTTCGACAAAATGCCAGTTTCGGCCATTGGTTGATCGTGACAACGGAGATGCAAAAGATGCCTGCGACACTTGTTATGATGAATGTATGTACATATGTATGTGGCTCGCATTTGCTTTCGTAAACATACAGACAAATGTGCCAAAGAAATAATATGTACATATATGTATGCCATAGAAATTCTATTGGTGCAAATATGGAAATGATAACGAAATAATGCGAATATGCATATTTCATGAAGGTCATTAATTTTTTTGAAGAAATGAAAAGAATGAACATAACTTCATTTTATAGTAGTCGAAATTAATATAATATAATAGTCAAAATTAATGTAATTTTTGATATAATAATTTATTTAAAATTATTTTTTATTCAATTTTATAATATATAATTTTTACCATTTTTCGAAAAACAATGGTTCATATATTATAATACAAAATAATCGCGCATATGTGACAATGGTTCATATATATAATACCAAATAAGCGTGCATACATATGTGACTCAGAGAATGCTTTTTACATTCTCTGTGTGACTTTGTACATATACTTATTTTTCTACAAAGCATTTCCTTTTATTCATTCTCGCATGAATTCAGTCGTTTTACATATGTTTCTGCCTTTGAAAGTGCTCATTTCTGCTAAATAGCAGCGAGAATGGTGAAATTCCGTGTCACAATCTTATAAGTTCTGTTAGCCGTCCAATCGAACATCATACAGATTTCGATTTGCTCCTTCTCTATGTTTTAAGTTCTCTGTCTTAACTAAGGTTAACTTACATTATTGAACCTTATCGAAAAATTTTCATCTCATTTTAAATTGCTTCGTGTGGTTATATATTTATTACGATGGATTAGATCAAAAATGCCTACGTGAGGAAGGGACCTGACGAATTATACTTGAGTTTTTGAAAATTGTTCAGGTGATGCAACATTCGGAATTTGCAAAATCTCAATTCCTTCTTGCATGAGCACTCGGATATGTCGCTTTCATTCAATTTAAACCGATAAGGAGGCCGCCTTTAAATGCACCTCTCCCATACGATGCCACATTCCCTTTATTACTAAATAAAAATTCGCACTTCCTTATTAATTACTTTCGAAATCACCCCTAAGGGAAAGAGTGTTGGTTGCGCTTCTTCGAGAACGCACATGGCTGATTAATGGAAGGGAAACAAATAGTAGTAGAACAGTAAGAAAATCAGTGTGAACAGCTTTCATTACAACCCGAAGTTGCAAACACAAATAATGGGAAGCTTGCCAGTCGAAAGACTTCGATCGCTGCGACTCTTTCTTTTATGTGGCGTAGATTTTTGTGGTCCAATTTATACTACATTAAAAAATGCGAGTTCGACCATCCGTGAAATCTTTTATCGCAGTTTTCGTATGCTTCACGTCAAAAGCAGTACACTTAGAACTAGTTTCTGACTTAACGACTAATTCTTTTATTTTCGCCCTAAAAAGTCATGGGTCGCCTAGGGATACCCAAGACGATATACAGCGACAACGCAACCAAGGTCGTCGGTGCCGATTGCAAGCTGCGCGAACTCAAAGAGGCGTTTCTGCCCCAGTTTCCGATATTAATGAGATTTGCCGCCAAAGAATAATATAAATTCGTCTTTATACTACTGAGAGTGCCGCACTTCGGTTATAAGTGGCGGCAGTGAAATCCATGCACGCAATGGGCAAGGTGCGGCTCACCGCAGTTAACGAAATAGCCTCGCTCCGGGTCACACACACTCACATACATCTTATCTCCTAATATACATTCCGAACAAAGGCGAACTATGTATGTAAACCGATAGAACTCGCTTTGACATGCACTATCAGTCGAACAATAGAAATGAACATGCATTATCTAGAAAGGCATTCTCAACATGTAAACAACAAACATCTGGCAACGGAATAATCCACTGCGATAACCAACTCCGCATCTCAAGTAATAGCAAGATAGCAGATATCGAATTACGACAAAGAAGTCGCATGCAGATAACAGCAGCCGCATTTCATTAGTATAAATAGCTGTAAGATCTTATATTAAAAATTAGTTCTTAAGAATATCAATAAAGGCACGCATTTCGGCGTATAAATAAAATTGTTTAAATTCTTGAACTCATATCGTGTAAACGATATTAACTGGGGGCTCAACCAGTCTGTAAGCCATCTCTATCCATTGAATAAAACGATAGAAAAAATTCCACGGGAAGTAGGACTTCCAGCACTAGATCTTTGAAAAAGGTGCTTAAAATTGAACAAAGATAAAATTAATATTCCTGCAAAATCTGGAAAAGAATAACGGATAAGTCTTGATACATATATAGATAAAACAGTCAAGCAACGTTATATCAACGGATATCCCAACACGCTAGAATCTCAAAAAAGGAGACAAAAGCCGTTCAATTTGCGTCGTCCCCTATTGAACACCGACGTCAAGATGACAACACAAGAAATCGCAAGCTTGAGAGCACAAATCGCTGCTCTGACCACAACGCTCACTGAAACTCAACAAAGATTGAATTCGTTGGAAACCCACGCAACACCTAACGTCACAGTCACAAACCAATACCAGGACTGTACACCAAACATCACAGATGAATCACAAATAAACTTAGAAATATTCAAAACCTTACCAGTCTTCACAGGCGATATGAACCATTATAGGTCATGGAGAAAACGCGCCTGGACGCACATGGAAAACATCAAGAATTACGCTACTACACCCATGTACTACACGGCACTCTCGATTGTACATTCCAAAATTCAAGGAGAGGCGGCCGATATTTTAATAAACCACAACACCAAATTCAACTTTTATTCCATAATAAACCGTCTCGATTATACTTATGCGGACCAGAGACCTCTGTATGTTTTGCTCGAAGGAATGAAAAGAATAAAGCAAGGAAAAAGGACTCTGGCAGAGTTCCATTCCGAAGTCAGCAAGTCACTTAATCTTGCACTCACTAAAGTTGAGATGGATAATCATGGACCAGGAAATCCATCAGCTATGATTGAATATGCAAACCAGGAAGCTGTGAGGACATTCATTCTCGGTCTAAACAGCAAATATACCAGCGGCACCCTCTACAGTCACAATCCGAAGGACTTAGAAACCGCTTACGCTATCGCGAGTACGATATACCACGATAATATAAACTCACAATTCGACGTTCCGCAATACAATCAGCAGAGACAATATAATACATCACAGTACCAAAACTCAAGCAGAAGACATTACGAGAACCCACAAAGGTACAAACCTAACGTACAGGTGCAATACATTCAGACAGCACCCCGGCAACAGCATCAACCAATGGACGTAGATTCATCACAACAATACACGAGATCCGCAAATCCCAATAGGGATCATTCCAAACCACAACAAAACAGCTATAACCGTCAATTACAAGGGCTACCTCCAAATAATCAATTTCGCGGTAACCCTCAAAAAAGAGAACGAAATCCTTCATCTCATAATTCCCACGTACAACAGAAATGTCAACGTGTAAACCAGACACGCGACGAAGAACTACAATCGCTTACACCAGAATACGAGAACGATGATTACGAAACAGGCAGCGCTTTTTTAGGCGCATGAACGATTTGCCGTGTCTGCAACGCCACTGCAGGGATACAGGCAAACTTATTAACATCCTGATTGATACTGGAGCAACAAACAACTATATAAGTACAAAATGTAACTTAGGTAAGTCTATTCAAATTAAACCTGTAAAAGTGAAAACTCTTCATGGTTACTCAATAACCAAATCAAAAAAAATAATTACATTGTTAGAACATAATCTCACATTTTTTGAAACTGATGCATTAAAAGAATTCGATATGCTTCTGGGTGAACAGGGTCTTAGGAAAATTAAAGCAGAAATCAACCTTTTCGAGTACACGCTCAGTTATAAATATAGGGCCAAGAAAGAAAGTGAATCTATGCAAAAAATAAATTATACGGTTAATAGTGAAAAATATAGAGCAGAAATCGAAGAAATTATGCAAAGAAATGAAGACACAAATGAAGTGCTACCATATACTACCATGGTACAAGCTACCATTAGAACGAAATCCGAAGATCCTATTTGGACCAAGCAATATCCGTACCCTATGTCGGATAGCGATTTCATTAACAAAGAAATTAACAAACTTTTAGAAAATGAAATAATTCAACCCAGCAAAAGTCCGTATAACTCTCCCATTTGGACAGTCGCAAAAAAAGGTACCGATGAACAAGGGAAACCTAAGCGCAGAATGGTCGTAGACTTTCAGAAACTTAACAATCAAACTGTTACAGATAGATACCCCATACCTGATGTGGCTATGACCATACAAAATTTAGGAAACGCAAAAGTATTTTCAACTCTAGACTTAGAGTCTGGTTTTCATCAGATCCTTATTAATAAATCAGACAGGGAAAAAACGGCTTTTAGTGTAAATGGAGCTAAATACGAATTTCTTCGTATGCCATTCGGCCTGAAAAACGCCCCATCTATTTTTCAAAGATGCGTGGATGATATCCTTAGACCATATATCGGGAAGTTCGCGTACGTCTATATAGACGATGTTCTCATTTATTCTTCCTCTCCTGAAGAACATATCGAACACATCCGCATAATCATAAATGCCCTTCACCAGGCCAATATGAAAATCTCTAACGAAAAATCTCACTTTTTCAAAGACTCTGTTGAATACTTAGGGCATATAATTAAATACAACAAGATTACAGTTGACCCAACAAAAATACAGACTATTAAAAATTTCCCTATTCCTACAACACTGAAGGAACTCAGATCCTTCCTAGGTCTCGCAAGTTACTATAGAAAATTTATAAAGAATTTTGCAGCCATCGTCAAACCACTAACTACGTTCCTCAGAGGAGAGAACGGTGGCATATCAAAGAATCAAAGTGCAAAAATAAAAATCACTTTAGACGAACCTGCACTTAAAGCACTGAACATAATAAAAGAAGAACTACAAGCCCAGGTCGAACTCTTCCAACCAAATTTTAACAAACCTTTCGAATTAACCACAGATGCTAGCAATTACGATATAGGAGCCGTATTATCCCAAAACCAAAAACCCATATCATTAATTTCACGAACGCTCAGTGAAACAGAACAGAATTACTCCACAAATGAGAAAGAGTTACTCGCAATTGTATGGTCACTACAGAAACTACGCAACTACTTGTATGGTATAGCAGATTTAACAATATACACCGACCATCAATCTCTAATATTCTCCATATCAGAAAAAAACCCCAATACAAAATTAAAAAGATGGAAAAATTTCATTGAAGAATATGGTGCAAAAATCGTTTACAAACCCGGACATCAGAACGTGGTCGCTGATGCCCTTTCTCGTCAGCAAATAAACAACACTTTAAATTCTGATGACTCCCAACATTCAGCACAAAGCTCACCAACACAAAGACTCAAACGAGTAAAAAACCCAGTAAACCCCTTTAGAAACCAAATTATTGTAAAACGGTCAGATCAGAACCCCATCGAAATATTCTCACAAAACATATTTTCTAACAGCCGACACACGATCTTTTTTAATACGAAAACTGTATTACTAGATAGACTAAAAAATGTAATTAGACCAAAGATAACTAATGCTATACAAATAGACGAGCAAATGTTATTTTACGTCGAAAATGACATTATCAACACATTTCCAACTGTATCGATTGTACTAGCGCAAAAATTGGTGGACGATATTACCGAAACCGAACAACAAGAACAGATCATACAAGACACACACAGACGTGCTCACAGAAACTACAAAAACAACGCACAGGAAATCTCGCTCAGATACTACTGGCCAAACATACGTGACGCTTGTAAAAAAGAAGTACAAAATTGCGAAATCTGCCTCACAAACAAGTATGAACGCCGACCAAATAAACAACCAATAGGATCAGCACCGATACCGAACAAAGTAGGCGAATACATACACTTAGACTTATTTTTTATGAGCAACAATATGTACATTAGTTCAACCGACAAATATTCCAAATTCTGCCATTTGAGACAAATACCATCAAAGAAAGACACATACAAATATGTTGACGAGATACTGTCACAAATATACCCAAACGTAAAGTTTGTAATGACTGATAACGAGTCAACATTTACTGGCATATGTGCACAACAAATATACAAGCGATTACAAATAACGCATACCAAAACTCCAGCCTATCATTCGACAACAAACGGTCAAGTTGAAAGAACGCATAGCACAATTATCGAACTCACAAAAGTTTTAGCGCATCAACACAGTTCGGCTCCTGACGATCAGATATTTGAAGCAGTCCGACAGTACAACAAAACAATCCATTCGGTAACCAACCACAAACCCGAGGACGTGTTTTTCAATCAAAGGGAATATCCTGGCATCAAAGAGCGTCTTCAACAAAACCAGCAGAGAGTTTTGCGATACCATAACCGTAATCAGAAACAGCTCAAATACAAAGAAGGAGAGGTAATATATTCAAAAACGCATAGACGAAACAAAAACGGAAAAAAATACGTGAAACATATAGTAAAAAAAGACAACGGAGAAACAATAACGACCAATAAAAAAGTAATTATCCATAAAGACAATATCAGAGCAAAAGCATGTACGGAATAGTATTTACCTTACTTTTCTCTATCGCACTTTGCGACAATATTATAGATTTAAGCCATAGGAAATATGTACTAGTAGAAACTGATCCTGTTTACATTTATCAGGATACAGGTTTCTTGTATCACATATCCAATCTCTCAAAAATATTGGCGCCATACGAAAGTATAATGAAATCATCATTCAATCTAGAAGACCAACCCCAAACTCAAATTTTAGTAAACAAAATCGAAACTCTGAAAACTCAACTCATTCCCAATATTTATAGATCCAAAAGATCACTTAACTTTATTGGTTCCATGTTAAAATTCATCACGGGCACACCAGACCACGATGACCTTGTGGAAATAAAAACTTCACTTAATTTGCTAATAGAGAATAATAATAAGCAAAAATTAATTAATTCACAGTTCGAAAGAATACTCGAAAGCCTTGATCCCAAAGCAATAACCGAAAACATTGCTATATCAGAAGTTTATAATGAACTCAAATCAATAACTAACACTATAAATTTTGCAAAAACTAATAATTTCTATTCTGGCACATTAAATTTGAAAGACGTGTACGATTTAATAAACCATGAAAAGTTAGATCTTCCAATAATTAATATATTAGAATATGCCGACATTCATATATGTTACCTACAACAAACAATTATAACAATATACAAATATCCTATCCTTGAAACTAAATGTAGCTTATTTAATGTATATCCTTTAGCATATAAGCATGGTAAAATTAATTTAGACCCTAAGATCGCAAAGTGTAACGATTATCAAAGAATATCTAAATGTAGAAATTATATGGGTAACTTTATTTGTAAATCAGAACCCGCTGACAATTGTACTATAAAAATATTAGAAGACAAAACAGCACAATGCGAAACAACCCACGAAAATAATGCTCCACTTCGCATCCTAGAGAATGGATACATTTTGACAGATTACCAGCATACTTGGAACAACATGCATATATCAGGCCCTAAATTGATACACTTCAATGAATCCACGAACATCGATAACATGACATATTACAATCATCAAAGACAACTCAGAGAAATAATACACAATCAACACAACGAAAAACTTGAAGTACTCCGTATCCTTTCTTCAAACTCAATATACAAATTCAGCAATATCCAAACACTCTCAACATTTTTGATACCTATTGAAGAAAATCCAGTACATTTTACGTTCTTCATCATAATAGGATTCCTTACTTTAGTAGTCACCACTTACGGTATGGTACACCTCTGCCGATATCGCGTAAATAGAAGAATGCTTCACAGACAAAGGCAAATTGACGAAATATACGAAGTCGAATTGAATCGTCTTCAACAACAACAATCTGTAGCAGCATAGCGAGGACGCTCCGTTTTAAGAAGGAGGGGAGTTAACGACATAGCCTCGCTCCGGGTCACACACACTCACATACATCTTATCTCCTAATATACATTCCGAACAAAGGCGAACTATGTATGTAAACCGATAGAACTCGCTTTGACATGCACTATCAGTCGAACAATAGAAATGAACATGCATTATCTAGAAAGGCATTCTCAACATGTAAACAACAAACATCTGGCAATGGAATAATCCACTGCGATAACCAACTCCGCATCTCAAGTAATAGCAAGATAGCAGATATCGAATTACGACAAAGAAGTCGCATGCAGATAACAGCAGCCGCATTTCATTAGTATAAATAGCTGTAAGATCTTATATTAAAAATTAGTTCTTAAGAATATCAATAAAGGCACGCATTTCGGCGTATAAATAAAATTGTTTAAATTCTTGAACTCATATCGTGTAAACGATATTAACTCCGCCGAAGATCTAGAAACACTTAATTCGTTGCGCCTTGCACCGTTGAGCCAGGATTCCAACGACGGCGATTCATTCACTACAGCACATTTACTCATAAAGTGCTCCCTCCTAGATTACCGCCGTCACAAGTGTCAACGGACGCACTTCGCGCCTACGAGAGGTTTGCTGTCTCCAACAACAGTTTTGGCGACAGTAGTCCAAAACGTACATCACGAATATTCAGGTGCGCAACAAATGGCTGCACCCGAAACGCAATTTGCAGCCTGGCGATCTCGTCCTCATACACGAAGACAACACGCTATCGCAGCAGTGAGTAACAGCACGAGGCAACCGAAGAAGGCAAGCCGGCAATAATTAAGCGATATTTAAGAAATTAATTAATACAATGAATTAAATAATATTTAAATAAAAATGCTTTTTTACATTATGTAAAATGCTTAGCATTTCTATATCTATATTAGATGATATTTTTAACTATTTTTAGTCTTTGGTTTTGTACTGTATTCTTGCAATGTTAATAAATAACTAACAAAAAATGGATAGCAAAAGTATTTACGACACTTCAAAATTAACATGAAATTCATGTCTCCAAGCATGAAGTTCCCTACTTTTTTTTTAAAGAAGTTTTGTTTTTTGAAGATTATCTCCTTCGAGCATTTCGACTGGTATCTGGCGAATGACACGCGTGATGTTTTTTGCTAGGCCTGGATTGAAGCGGGATTGTCCGCATAGACTTCAGACTTTACATATTCCTACAGAAAAAAGTCTAACGGTGTGATATCACACGATCTTGGCAACCAGCGATGTGTGGGAAGTGGCGCCGAGATCACGAGCTTCAATTTCAGGCATCAAATAGTCAGCTATCATGGTGCGACAACGGAGCTATTGACGATTACGCTCTCTCCACTATCATTTTTGAAGAAATATAGACCAATGATTCCACCGGCTCACAAATTACATTAAACCGTTGTTTTTCTGAATGAAATAGCTGCTCTTGAACCTCTTCATGTCACTCTTTGTCCCCAATGCAGCAATTTTCTTTATTTACGTACCTCATCGCTGAAAAAAACTTGACTCGAAAACGTCGAATCTTCTCGGGCATGATTTATTCGGCCGAATACATATTATGCTTTTAGCACACACTGCATATTTTCTAAAGGTTTTTTGAAATAAAATAGACTCACTTAGAACAAATCTCAAATTTCCGATTAAAAACGCACGTCCGTTTGCGATAGTTAATACTCATTCTGTCAAGCATGACATCATCCACAAATATCACGTCACCCGATCACGCACTCAGCGCATGGCCTGAGTACAAAGTCCAAACATCGTGCCACATGCTAATCAGTAACAAATGTATATGTATGTAAAGCAAACATATAAATAGTAGTTCAATAAGTTATACACATGTCTTTTGTTATACAGCAACCATAGAGTTCAGTGATAGAATAAAGGAACGTTCTGATATGAGAGCTAACACGCAAGTACAGAACTAAAAAAAATATATTTTTTGTATTTCTAATACGAAAGAATATTAATTGGCGCTCAACATGGGGCTACACAACAAAAGGATTCAGATATAAAATCCTTACAGTGTAGTAAAAGGGATATAAATCTAATACGAAACCATAAAGGAATATAAATTCCATACTTTAAACAAATACTGTGAATAAAGAAAGACACAAAATGAAATAACAGCTCTAAATGAAGTCATACAGGACCTCCAGAGGAGACTGGTGCTAATAGAAACAAGCCAAGAAACTGGAGTCATACACGAATACCAGGATCAATTATGTTCATACAACAATCCTGGAGAAGTAGACCTAAATATGTTTAAAACGTTACCAATGTTTAGTGAAGACTACCACGATTACCGAAATTGGAGGAAGATGGCTACAACATTAATGTCCAATATATTTAAATTTCAAGCATTTAATGTATATACTGAAGCACTCATCATGGTTAGGAGTAAAATCACGGGAAAAACAGCCCAGATATTAATTAATAACAACACTAAACATAACTTCGACGCAATAATTGAAAGATTAGATGATTCATACGCAGACTAAAGACCACTCTACGTTCTGGAAGAGGAGATGGTGAGGATTCGACAAGAAAATCAACCTCTACACGTATATTACGACAGATTAAATCAATCTCTGAACATCGTGTTATCAAAAATAGAAATGACGCACAAAAACGAATATGTAGCTGAAGCCTTAAGCAAGGAAGTGCAGTCTAAAGCTGTCAGAACGTTTATAGCAGGATTAAAAAGCCTGACAAAAAAAAATGTACTCTACTCCAGAGGATGCCGAAGTATTAATGAAGCATATGTAATCGCACGCACGATGCAGCATGTCTCGCAATACCAACAGTTAGAGTATATTCCACGCATGAACATGACTGTACCCAGACACAACAATCCATTTCATCAGCCACAGCAAACTCAACCACCTTCCACACGTCAGTCACAATTCAGGCGACGCACACACTACATACTACAACAAGCCAACGCCCAGCAACAGCAGTATCAACAAAGAAATATTCAACAACCACAGCAACAACGTCTGGGAATATTTAGCGGCCAACGCCTAAACCAGTTTTTGAAGAGAAGCAGAGATACAAATTCAGAAGTACATGGAAAAAAAGAAATAGTCAACCAGCTCAACGACGACGACGACGTAGAAGATTTTCAGTCTCTCTACAACGAACCAGCGACCGATGAAGAAGAAACTGAACTTTTTTATAAAATACCATGGTCTTCCTACTTTAAGAAGAACTGCACCAAATGGTAAGTCCGTGTATATACTAATAGATACAGGTGCTACAAGCAGTTATGTAAAAAGTGAATATCCATACGCAAAGAAAGTATTGTTAGATAAACCACTAAAAACTAGAACTTTACATGGAAGTTCAATAATTACACATAAAAGGAAAATAAATTTGTTACGCCATGAAATCGAACCTCTAGATATTGATAAATTAAAAGATTTCGATGTGATATTAGGAGATGACAATTTAGAGAAAATGAGATCTAAAGTTAATATGGTGAAGTATTCAATTAGTTTTTCAAAGAAAGAAAATAATTTAATAAAGAATGTACTCAATTACACCATAGGTTTAATGAAAAATAATTATTGTGGAGAAATTTACCATTTACAACTACTACAGAAGCAGAAATTAGGACAAAGACCAAAGATCCTGTCTGGGTAAGACAATATTAATATTATTATTCGGATCACGATTTTGTTCAAAAAGAAACTGAGAAATTATTGCAGAAGAATATAATTCAGCCAAGCAAAAGTCCATATAATTCTCCAATATGGACAGTTTCAAAGAAAGGCAATGATGGGGAGGGAAAGCCTAAAAGAAGAATGGTTATAAATTTCCAAAAACTTAATAAACGAAAGCAGAGAGATATCCAATTCCCGACATAACAATGACTTAACAGAATTTAGGGAAAGCTACATACTTCACGACACTCGATTTAGAATCAGAATTTCACCAGGTCATGATTAAAAAAGAAGACAGAGAAAAAACAGCCCTTTCAGTAAATGGAGCTCAGTACGAATTCCTTAGACTGCCATTCGAGTTAAAAAACGCTCCTTCCATATACCAGAGATGTGTCGATGATATACTCAGACCGTATATTGGCAAATGTGCATACACATATATAGATGATGTCCTGATATATTCCAACTCACCCGAGGAACATATGATAGATATCTCTAATATAATACAGACATTACACAGAGCCAATATGAAAACCTCTGAAGAAAAGTCAAATTTTTTTCAGAAGCAAGCCGAATTTCTGGGACATATTATCCCCTACTTAGGGTTGTGCGCTGGGTTTGGGACCCTTCTTCTTTACTGGGGTAGACACCGCTTCCGCGATTATAGCCGAGTCAACAACAGCGCGCCAGTCGTTTCTTCTCTTCGCTACGTGGCGCCAATTGGATATTCCAAGCGAGGCCAGGTCCTTCTCCACTTGGTCTTTCCAACGGAGTGGAGGTCTTCCTCTGCTTCCCGCGGCGGGTACTGCGTCGAATACTTTCAGAGCTGGAGTGTTTTCATCCATCCGGACAACATGACCTAGCCAGCGTAGCCGCTGTCTTTTAATTCGCTGAACTATGTCAATGTCGTCGTATATCTCGTACAGCTCATCGTTCCATCGAATGCGATATTCGCCGTGGCCAACGCGCAAAGGACCATAAATCTTTCGCAGAACCTTTCTCTCGAAAACTCGCAACGTCGACTTATCCGTTGTTGACATCGTCCAAGCCTCTGCACCTTATAGCAGGACGGGAATTATGAGTGACTTATAGAGTTTGGTTTTTGTTTGTCGAGAGAGGACTTTGCTTCTCAATTGCCTACTTAGTCCGAAGTAGCACCTGTTGGCAAGAGTTATCCTGCGTTGGATTTCCAGGCTGACATTGTTGGTGGTGTTTACGCTGGTTCCAAGATAGACGAAATTATCTACAACTTCAAAGTTATGACTGTCAACAGTGACGTGAGTGCCAAGTCGCGAGTGCGATGACTGTTTGTTTGATGACAGGAGATATTTCGTCTTGCCCTCGTTCACTGCCAAACCCACTTCTTTTGCTTCCTTGTCCAGTCTGGAGAAAGCAGAACTAACGGCGCGGGTGTTGAGTCCGATGATATCAATATCATCGGCATACGCCAGCAGTTGTACACTCTTATAGAAGATGGTACCTTCTCTATTGAGTTCTGCAGATCGAACTATTTTCTCCAGAAGCAGGTTGAAAAAGTCACACGATAAGGAATCGCCTTGTCTGAAACCTCGTTTGGTATCGAACGGCTCGGAGAGGTCCTTCCCGATTCTGACGGAGCTTTTCGTGTTGCTCAACGTCAGCTTACACAGCCGTATTAGTTTTGCGGAGATACTAAATTCAGACATCGCGGCATAAAGGCAGCTCCTTTTCGTGCTGTCGAAAGCAGCTTTGAAATCGACGAATAGGTGGTGTGTGTCGATTCTCCTTTCACGGGTCTTTTCCAAGATTTGGCGCATCGTGAATATCTGGTAGGTTGTTGATTTACCAGGTCTAAAGCCACACTGATAAGGTCCAATCAGTTTGTTGACGGTGGGCTTTAATCTTTCACACAATACGCTCGACAGAACCTTATATGCGATGTTGAGGAGGCTAATCCCACGATAGTTGGCGCAGATTGTGGGGTCTCCTTTTTTGTGGAATGGGCATAGCACACTTAAATTCCAATCGTTGGGCATACTTTCGTCCAACCATATTTTGCAAAGAAGCTGATGCATGCAGCTTATCAGCTCTTCGCCGCTGTGTTTGAATAGCTCGGCCGGCAATCCATCGGCCCCTGCCGCTTTGTTGTTTTTCAGGCGGGCAATTGCTATTCGAACTTCTTCATGGTCGGGCAATGGAACGTCTGCTCCATCGTCATCGATTGGTGTATCGGGTTCGCTTTCTCCTGGTGTTGTGCGTTCACTGACATACAGCAGGCTGGAGAAGCGTTCCCTCCATAATTTAAGTATGCTCTGGGCATCGGTGGCTACATCACCTTCTGGGGTTCTACAAGAGTATGCTCCGGTCTTGAAACCTTCTTTAGGCCGCCGCATCTTTTCGTAGAATTTTCGAGCATTTCCCCTGTCGGCCAGCTTATCAAGCTCTTCGTACTCACGCATTTCGGCCTCTTCCTTTTTCTGTCTACAAATGCGTTTCGCTTCCCTCTTCAACTCTCGGTATCTATCCCATCCCGCACGTGTTGTGGTCGATCGTAACGTTGCGAGGTAGGCAGCCTGTTTTCTCTCCGCTGCGACACGGCACTCCTCGTCGTACCAGCTGTTCTTTTGCACTTTCCGAAAACCAATGGTTTCGGTTGCAGCTGTACGTAAGGAGTTTGAAATGCCGTCCCACAGTTCCCTTAGCCGGAGTGCAAGCCGAGTAGAAAAACGTTCGGCTGTCTGTTGTGATTGCAGCTTCTCGACGTCGAACCATCCTTGTGTTTGTTGGCGTGCGTTTTTTGTTGCACAGAGGCGGGTGCGAATTTTGGCTGCAACAATATAGTGGTCCGAGTCGATGTTAGGACCTCGGAGCGCACGCACATTTAAAACACTGGAGACGTGTCTTCCGTCTATCACAACATGATCGATCTGGTTGGTGGTTTTTCGATCCGGAGACAGCCAGGTAGCTTGATGTATCTTCTTATGCTGGAATCTAGTACTAAAGATAACCATATTTCGGGCCCCGGCGAAGTCGATCAGCCTCGGCCCATTTGGGGATGTTTCCTCGTGGAGGCTGAATTTACCGACCGTAGTGCCAAAGATACCTTCTTTGCCCACCCTGGCATTGAAGTCGCCAAGCATGATTTTGACATCGTGGCGGGGGCATCTCTCATAAGTGCGCTCCAAGCACTCATAAAAGGCATCTTTGGTCACATCGTCCTTCTCTTCCGTCGGGGCGTGAGCGCAAATCAGCGATATGTTGAAGAACCTCGCTTTGATGCGGATTGTGGCTAGACGTTCATTCTCCGGAGTGAATGATAGTACTTGGCGACGGAGTCTCTCTCCCACCACGAATCCAACACCAAACTTGCGCTTCTTTATATGGCCACTGTAGTAAATGTCACAAAGACCTACTTGTCTCTGTCCTTGTCCCGTCCATCGCGCTTCTTGGACGGCGGTGATGTCAGCCTTTATTTTCACAAGGACATCAACCAGCTGGGCAGCGGCAACTTCCCAATTAAGGGACCAGACATTCCAGGTGCATGCCCGCAAATCATAGTCCTTATTTCGTTTGCCATGGTCGTCATCAAAAGGGAAGGCTCTCATCCGAGGCTGTTTTTTTCCTTTCATTGGGGGTGTTTTTTACGTGGTGGGTCCCAAACCCAGCGCACAACCCTATGCAGGGGTGTTTCGCCTTCTCACTTGAGCTCGCCTTCAAACGGATGTTCTTAGGCTATCCAGAGGATACTTGGTCAAAGACCGGAAGTCGTGAGCTGCTTGAGTCATATGTAAAAGAATCGTTTCTGGCCACTCCCAAGTGAATGGCGATCAGAGAACTTTCCTCACTTGCGTGAACTTCTACACATGACTCCAGGACCCGCCTCGTAAAAAAACACCCCCAATGAAAACCAACAATCAGCCTCGGATGAGAGACCCCCCTTTTGAAGTCGACCATGGCAAGCGAAATATGGACTACGAATTGAGGGCATGCACCTGGAATGTCCGGTCCCTTAAATGGGAAGTTGCCGCTGCCCAGCTGGTTGATGTCCTTGTGAAAATAAAGGCCGCCGTCCAAGAAGCGCGATGGACGGGACAAGGACAGAGACAAGTAGGTCTTTGTGACATTTACTACAGTGGCCATATAAAGAAGCGCAAGTTTGGTGTTGGATTCGTAGTGGGAGAGAGACTCCGTCGCCAAGTACTATCATTCACTCCGGAGAATGAACGTCTAGCCACAATCCGCATCAAAGCGAGGTTCTTCAACATATCGCTGATTTGCGCTCACGCCCCGACGGAAGAGAAGGACGATGTGACCAAAGATGCCTTATATAAGTGCTTGGAGCGCACTTATGAGAGATTCCCCCCATCACGATGTCAAAATCGCGCTTTGCGACTTCAACGCCGGGGTGGGCAAAGAAGGTATCTTCGGTACGGTCGGTAAATTCAGCCTCCACGAGGAAACATCCCCAAATGGGTTGAGGCTGATCGACTTCACCGGGGCCCGAAATATTGTTATATGTAGTACTAGATTCCAGCATAAGAAGATACATCAAGTTAATTGGCTGTCTCCGGATCGAAGAACCACCAACCAGATCAATCATGTTGTGATAGACGGAGCACACGTCTCTAGTGTTTTAAATGTGCGCGCGCTCCGAGGTCCTAACATCGACTCGGACCACTATATTGTTGCAGCCAAAATTCGCACCCGCCTCTGTGCAGCTTAAAACGCACGCCAACAAAGACAAGGAGAAGCTGCAATCACAACAGACAGCCGAACGATTTTCTACTCGGCTTGCACTCCTGCTCTCTTCTACGAAAAGATGCCGCGACTTACAGAAGATTTCAAGACCGGAGCATACTCTTGTAGAACCCCCCAAGGTGATCTTGTCACCGCTGCCCAAAGCATACTTAAATTATGGAGGAAAACCCTTCTCCAGCCTACTGAATGGCAGTGAACGTACAACGCCAGGAGAAGGCGAACCCGGTTCCCCAATCGATGACGATGGAGCAGACGTTCCATTGCCCGACCATGAAGAAGTTCGAATAGCAATTGCCCGCCTGAAAAACAACAAAGCGGCAGGGGCCGTCGGATTACCGGCCGAGCATTTCAAACACGGCGGTGAAGAACTGATAGGGAGCATGCATCAGCTTCTTTGCAAAATATGGTTGGACGAAAGCATGCCCAACGATTGGAATTTAAGTGCGCTATGCCCAATCCTTAAAAAAGGAGACCCCACAATCTGTCGAGCGTATTGTGTGAAAGATTAAAGCCCACCGTCAACAAACTGATTGGACCTTATCAGTGTGGCTTTAGACCTGGTAAATCAACAACTGACCAGATATTCACCATGCGCAAAATATTGGAAAAGACCCGTGAAAGAAGAATCGACACACACCACTTATTCCTCGATTTCAAAGCTGCTTCCGACAGCACGAAAAGGAGCTGCCTTTATGCCGCGATGTCTGAATTTGGTATCGCCCCAAAACTAATACGGCTGTGTAAACTGACGTTGAGCAGCACCAAAAGCTCCGTCAGGATCGCGAAGGACCTCTCTGAGCAGTTCGATATCAAACAAGGTTTCAGACAAGGAGACTCCCTATCGTGCGACTTCTTCAATCTGCTGCTGGAGAAAATTATTCGAGCTGCAGAACTTAATCGAGCAGGTACAATCTTTTACAAGAGTGTACAGCTGCTGGCGTCTCCAGACTGAACAAGGAAGCAACGCAAATGGTTCTGACAGTGAACAAGGGCAAGACGAAATATCTCCTGTCATCAAACAAACTTTCGTCGCACTCGCGACTTGGCTCCCACGTCACTGTTGACAGTCATAACTTTGAAGTTGTAGATAATTTTGTCTATCTTGGAACCAGCGTAAACACCACCAACAACGTCAGCCTGGAAATCCAACGCAGGATTACTCTTGCCAACATGTGCTAATTCGGACTGTGTAGGCAATTGAAAAAAAAAGTCCTCTCTCGACGAAAAAAAGCCATACTCTATAAGTCGCTCATAATTCCCGTCCTGCTATATGGTGCAGAGGCTTGGACGATGACAACAACCGATGAGTCGACGTTGCGAGTTTTCGAAAGAAAAGTTCTGCGAAAGATTTATGGTCCTTTGCGCGGTGGCTACGGCGAATATCGCATTCGATGGAACGATGAGCTGTATGAGATATACGACGACATTGACATAGTTCAGCGAATTAAAAGACAGCGGCTACGCTGGCTAGGTCATGTTGTCCGGATGCATGAAAACACTACAGCTCTGAAAGTATTTGACGCAGTACCCGCCGCGGGAAGCAGAGGAAGGGGAAGACCTCCTCTCCGTTGGAAGGACCAAGTGGAGAAGGACCTGGCTTCCCTTGGAATATCAAATTGGCGCCACGTAGCGAAGAGAAAAAACGACTGGCGCGCTGTTGTTGACTCGGCTATAATCGCGTAAGCGATGTCTACGCCAGTAAAGAAGAAGAAGAATTATCAAAAACCGAAGAAAAACTATACATCCAAAGAAAATAGAAGTTATTGATGGATATAGTCGTAAAATACCAACAAATCTGACTCAGCTCATTCCTAGGTCTAGCTTCCTATTTTAGGAAATTTGTAAAAAACTTTACACAAATATCCAAACCATTAACCATTTATCTCAGAGGAGAAAATGAAAATATTTCAAAAAATAAAAGCTCAAACGTGAAAGTAACATTAGACAATGAAGCATTAAAATCTATTGAAACACTAAAAACTTGTTTAATAGAATAATACCAACCTTACTTTGAAAAAGGATTCGGCCTAACAACGGACGCTAGTAATTACGCCATAGGAGCCGTACTCAGTCAAGGCAGAAATCCAATAGCTTTCATTTCCCGAACATTGAGTCAAACCGAACAAAACTATTCGACTAATGAAAAAGAAATGTTAGCGATAGTCTGGTCAATGGAAAAACTTAGAAACTATCTACACGGCATAGCCAACTTAACAATATACACTGATCATCAGTCACTAATTTTTTCAATATCCCTGAAAAACCCAAACACAAAGTTAAAAAAGTGGGAAAACCTCATAGAAGGGGCAACATTAAAATACAAGCCAGGACACGAAAACGTAGTCGCAGATGCTTTGTCTCGACAAATTAACATTCAGCAGAAACATCAACACAAAATAATATTAGACATTTAATTCTTTCAAAAATCAAATACATTTAAGTGAAGGAACTGAGAATTCGCTTTACGCAAAAACTAATTTCCCCTAATACGAACGCTATACAATTACGTTCAAATATGAGAAATTCCTAATGGAAAACATTAGAGCAGCATTGAAACCAAAAATAATGACTGCATTTCACTCAGACCTAGAACTCTGGCATAGACTCCAGCAAAATATTAAACATATTTTCAGCACTTACCCAAAAGTATTTGCACAAACGGTGATGAGGGACATAACCGAGAAAGAAGACGGAATTAATGTACTAAAATTTACTCATAATCACGCACATAGAAACGCAAAAATAATCTAAAAGAATTATTGAAAACATGTTATTGGCCCGAACAAAAGAAAGACACTGAAGCTACAAGACGCAACTGCACAACTTGTATTGAAAATAAATACGAACGGAGACCAACAAAACACCTAATAGGAAAAACACTGATACCTTATCAAACCGGTACATTCATACAAATGGACATATGTCAAATAAATAGTACACGTTACTTATCTAGTATAAACAGATACTCAAAATACGCATACTTACGAAAACTAGAGTCCAAATTTCAATTCTATTACATCATGAACGTAGTACTATCGCAAGTATACCCGTATTGTACCGAACTAATGACGGACCACGAATTGATATTTTCGGTGTAGGCACGAAAGCCATACTAAACAAGCTAGATATAAAGCACACGCTAACTGCAAACAATCATTCGACATCGAACGCGCATGTCGAGAGGTTGCACAGCACAATATTACAAATATCAAGAGCCTTAGCAGCAGACGTTGACACTACTACTGAAGAACAAATTTTTAACGCAGTAAATGAATACAACAGGACAATTCACTCATTAACTGAATATAGACCATTAGAAGTATTTTTCGAAAGAAGTAAGTATCCTGATATAAAACATAAAACTGAAGAAAAACAAGAAAATATGTTGAGATACCACAATAAAAAGAGAACTAATAGGACATACGTTCTAGGACAGATTATCTTCGAAAAATCCAGTCGATGAAAGAAAGTTACAAAAAGATATTTAAAATATATTGTAAAAGAAGATCGTGAGGACACAATCCTAACAACCACGGGAAAGATAATCCACAAGGACAACATACGACAAAATGTACAAACAACTGATAATAACGTTAATACTAGTGAAAATAATCTTAGCACAAGTAATAACAAGCAATGAGGATAAAAAATATGTGTTAACTGAAATGGATTCTTCGTATATATTCGAAAGTGAAGATTATTTATTTCATGTGACGAATTTAACAAATACATTAAAACCATACAGTGAAATTAAAGAAATGTTAGAACAAACAAAGAAAGATGCAGCAGATGAAATATTAATTAATAGAATTGAAATATTAAAGAATCAACTTCTACCGCGACGAACCAAAAGAAGTATAGATTTCCTAGGATCAGTACTCAAATTCATAATAGGAGTATACGACCGCGACGATTTAATAGAAATCAAGACGGCCCTAAATGACATAATAGAGAATAACAACCAACAAAGAGTAATAAATTCAAACCTTGAAAACTTGACTGAAAAATTTAATCCTAAAGTGTTAAAGCCAAGATTTTTACTTGAAGAAGTTCACAAAGAACTTTTAGATTTAACAACAGTTAACTTTGCTAGAAATAGAAACTTTTATTCTGCAGCAATCAATATCGAAGAAATAGAAGAAATGGTTAGAAAATAACAAGTTAATATTCCCATAATTGATATATTAGAATATTCCACATTACACATATGTAAAATTAATGAAATATTTGTAGTAGTATATAAATATCCTATAATAATTGAGAAATGTGAAATGTATGATGTTACACCAATGACTTACAAACATGGAAAACTTAACTTAGACGCAATGATTTCAATGTGTAAAGACAAACCACAAAGAATTAAAGATTGTAAAAATAATTTAAGCAAATACATTTGTGGAAAAGATCAGATCAATGTACCATACCTTTGATGTATAACGAAGAGGCACACTGTAATGTTGTTGAAGAAAATAACAGACCAATAATAGAATTAAATCATGGTAATATTATCCTAAGCGGAACACATGTATTAAATAATGAATCTATATCAGAAAACAATTTAACAACATTTAAAGATCCCATAACTATTGATGGGAAAACTTATAAAAACAAAAACGAACAAATTAAAAAATATATTAAAGCACAAGGCAATGAGAAAATTAAAATAGTTGAACTATTACAATCAGATACTGAATACGAATTTACCAATATTCAAAAATTACTTAAATTAATAATTCCTTTTGAAGAACATCCTGTAAGAAATACACTAATAGCCATTGTATCAGGATGCATTGTAATATTAATAATATACTGTACATTTAATTTATACTCTTTATATCCTAGAATCTAGTCCAATAAGATTCAGGAAAGAAACCGCATTCAATATGAAGCAGTACTCCGACAACATGGAATGGAACATCTTATCAAGCAGTCAGGGACGACTTTTCTTTAAGGGGGGGGTTAAGGTATTTAGTTTTTTTTTTACTTTTTTTTTATTTTTTAAATTGAATGTATGATATCTGAAGAATATTGTGTTAAAATTTCAAGTCAATTAAAGCAAAAATGACGAAGTTATAAGTTACCTGCCCGATTTTCGTACATTTACCTGTCCTTTGGGGGGGTTGGGTTAAGGTATTTAGTTTTTTTTTTACTTTTTTTTATTTTTTAAATTGAATGTATGATATCTGAAGAATATTGTGTTAAAATTTCAAGTCAATTAAAGCAAAATTAACGAAGTTATAAGTTACCTGCCCGATTTTCGTACATATACCTGACCCGACCCGAGCGCGCTATTATTAAGCGTTCTTCCCACAACTCACGTTTTTAAAGTCGGTGCCCCTCATAACTTCAAAACTACTGCACCAATCCTTTTGAATTTTTAAACACTATTTCTATACATATTTTACGAGGTACGCTGTCGAGTTTTTTTTCTTTTGTTCATAATTTTGATTTTACAATGACAAATTAGCCGATTTTTTCTCAAAAAATTGTTTTTTATTTCAAAGTCTTCGAAAAAATTCAAAAATTGAAATTACAAAAAAAAAAAAACTCGACAGCGTTACCTGGGGCAAACTATTATCTAACGAATAAACTTGGGTTTTTTGATTTCAGATGATCCAGCACCGAGTTATGAGGGGCACCGCAATTCAACTTTTTTGCGAGACATGTCCGAACAATTGCTACCATTGCCATAGTTTTCAATATTTCTTTATAAAAATTTGATGAGACATTCCTCAAATGACATCATCCACAAATATCACGTCACCCGATCACGCACTCAGCGCATGGCCTGAGTACAAAGTCCAAACATCGTGCCACATGCTAATAAGTAACAAGTGTATATGTATGTAAAGCAAACATATAAATACTAGTTCAATAAGTTATACACATGTCTTTTGTTATACAGCAACCATAAAGTTCAGTGATAGAATAAAGGAACGTTCTGATATGAGCGCTAACACGCAAGTACAGAACTAAAAAAAATATATTTTTTGTATTTCTAATACGGAAGGATATTAATTCGATTGTGGTTTTTGTACAATATAATTCTTTTTACACCGATTGCATTGTTAAAGTGTAGTTTCCAGCCTTCAAGAAATGTAAGAACTTTATATAAAAAACGCGTAAGAAAACCCCAGGAAATTTTCTTGTGCAACTCTAAAGAAATCTAATACTAAATTTTAATACATTTTTTTAATAAAATGCGAATATGGCAAGGCAGGATTCGTGAAGAAACATGAAAACAAAACCATTGGTTTTTGAAGGAAATCAATGTAATCGTTAAATCCATCCTAAATTAGTTAAAATCTTTATTATGAGGTTTTGAAATGTTGTATAAAACTTACCAATCATCAATCACAATAAAGTTTACATACACCTAATTCTATTAAATTACGACACGTTTATTTGATATGAAATGTAAAAGTTTTGTGGTTTTTTTCTATCCATTTCAAAATATGTATAATTAACATTGAATATAGCATAACAAAATATTTTTTGTTTTTACGCAAATAAAAAAGTTAATGCTAAAGCTTAAAATGGGCATAATTTATATCAAAAAAATTTACGTACACTAATGATTATTTATATAAATCAAAAGTAATTACAATAATTTTAGCGGTTTTTGGCCTACATTATGTTGCTATTATTGTCCCTAGACATCGATGTATTCTTTCCACTCAATTTCTAGTATTATTTCCGGATATTTTGACCCACTAAGTGCATAATCCAGTTGTTTGGCTTATTTTCAAGAAATTCGATGTTTTCGAATACGATTTTCCAAAAAGTTTCACATATTTTGAATAGGATTAATATATGGTGACGGCGGGACCTGTGGAGTGTTTTTGGGTCGCTATCCTGTTGTAAATATGTAGAAGTGGACGCTACTAACAGCCGATTTAAGCACTCTTAAAATTTACATTTTTTTCTTAAAATGTCCAGAAATAAGCTTATTTATTTTTTTACTAATAACGTCCAAAAATTTAATTTTATATCAAACTAGTTGATCCCTCAGCCGTTGTCCTGCGTGAAATTTTGTGTTTTGAAATTAAAACAAAGTTGAATTTAACATTTAATTTTTTATTTTTTTCAATGTAACACAGCTTTATAAACAACATTTTTTGGTTTCTGTTTCGGGGCATAGAAAAGATGGTTTTCCAACTCGTGACCACGCCACGTACTCGTATATCTGGCCGTGTGAAAAATATAGCATTTCCAAATTTATGCCACACACTATGCGACTATCCTTGTGTCCTGTTGTCATCTCAAACGCTATTTTGACTGAAAACGGAATACGTTTGAACTGAAATGGTAAATCGTTAGAACTCAAAGGAATTCGTAGAATCAAGCATTCTGCCCCCTTGTATTCGATAGCTGCATCACAATCAGTCGGGTTTTATTACACAGTTTCGGCGCATGAAGATTGCGAAACATAATAACGACAGACCCCACTTTGAGACGAAATGATGCGGTGGCATAAAAATCCTCTCCAAAGAATTTAGAAATACCACTGGATATTTCACGGCATCGTCTTCATTGTCAAGACCGTCGATCAATTTATTGAGCGCAAGTCTCCTGGAATTTGACTTTGAATCTTCCAGTTTAAGTCAACAGCATCGATAGTTTTGGCAGCTAACATTGCGCGTGCGCTTAAGGAATTGTAGTTGCGATAATTTCTCCAATGTCAAAACATTCGTGATGAGTTCATCTTTCGTTAATTGATAAACGGCAGATGGAATTGATATCAAACCACCGGAAGTATCAACTGGAATTGACCCATTTCCAATTCTTAGCGAATGCGATATAAAATGTCTTCGGCAATGTCATTTTTGTTGGTATCCCATAATTTGCGACTTTCATTTGCATTCCAAGTAGCTATCGCATTGTACATCGTTTGATTCCAGTGATTATCGTGATCCAGCAATTGTAATTGCTGGCTCGCTTCTCCAAAATTTGCACACCGTACCTGACAGAGGCTTTGGAGGAACATCTTTCTATTGTCCTCAATATCAGCATCATCCAAAATATCTTCACCAATAAACACAAGTTTGCAATTGCTTTACAGAGAATCCAACCTCTTCTTCTTTACTGGCGTAGACACCGCTTACGCGATTATAGCCGAGTCAACAACAGCGCGCCAGTCGTTTCTTATCTTCGCTACGTGGCGCCAATTGGATATTCCAAGCGAGGCCAGGTCCTTCTCCACTTGGTCCTTCCAACGGAGTGGAGGTCTTCCTCTTCCTCTGCTTCCGGCGGCCGGTACTGCGTCGAATACTTTCAGAGCTGGAGTGTTTTCGTACATTCGGACAACATGACAAAGCCGACGCAGCCGCGGTCTTTAATTCGCTAAACTATGTCAATGTCGTCGTATTTCACATACAGCTCATCGTTTTATCGAATGCGATATTCGCCGTGGCCAACGCGCAAAGGACCATAAATCTTTCGCAGAACCCTTCTCTCGAAAACTCGCAACGTCGACTCATCCATTGTTGACATCGTCCAAGCCTCTGCACCATATAGCAGGACGGGAATTATGAGTGACTTATAGAGTTTGGTTTTTGTTTGTCGAGAGAGGACTTTGCTTCTCAATTGCCTACTTAGTCCGAAGTAGCACCTGTTGGCAAGAGTTATCCTGCGTTGGATTTCCAGGCTGACATTGTTGGTGGTGTTTACGCTGGTTCCAAGATAGACGAAATTATCTACAACTTCAAAGTTATGACTGTCAACAGTGACGTGAGTGCCAAGTCGCGAGTGCGATGACTGTTTGTTTGATGACAGGAGATATTTCGTCTTGCCCTCGTTCACTACCAGACCCATTTCTTTTGCTTCCTTGTCCAGTCTGGAGAAAGCAGAACTAACGGCGCGGGTGTTGAGGCCGATGATATCAATATTATCGGCATACGCCAGCAGTTGTACACTCTTATAGAAGATGGTACCTTCTCTGTTGAGTTCTGCAGCTCGAACTATTTTCTCCAGAAGCAGGTTGAAAAAGTCACACGATAGGGAATCGCCTTGTCTGAAACCTCGTTTGGTATCGAACGGCTCGGAGAGGTCCTTCCCGATTCTGACGGAGCTTTTTGTGTTGCTCAACGTCAGCTTACACAGCCGTATTAGTTTTGCGGAGATACCAAATTCAGACATCGCGGCATAAAGGCAGCTCCTTTTCGTGCTGTCGAAAGCAGCTTTGAAATCGACGAAGAGGTGGTGTGTGTCGATTCTCCTTTCACGGGTCTTTTCCAAGATTTGGCGCATCGTGAATATCTGGTCGGTTGTTGATTTACCAGGTCTAAAGCCACACTGATAAGGTCCAATCAGTTTGTTGACGGTGGGCTTTAATCTTTCACACAATACGCTCGACAGAACCTTATATCCGATGTTGAGGAGGCTAATCCCACGGTAGTTGGCGCAGATTGTGGGGTCTCCTTTTTTGTGGATTGGGCATAGTACACTTAAATTCCAATCGTTGGGCATACTTTCGTCCGACCATATTTTGCAAAGAAGCTGATGCATGCACCTTATCAGCTCTTCGCCGCCGTGTTTGAATAGCTCGGCCGGCAATCCATCGGTCCCTGCCGCTTTGTTGTTTTTCAGGCGGGCAATTGCTATTCGAACTTCTTCATGGTCGGGCAATGGAACGTCTGCTCCATCGTCATCGATTGGGGTATCGGGTTCGCTTTCTCCTGGTGTTCCCTTCATAATTTAAGTATGCTCTGGGCATCGGTGGCTAGATCACCTTGGGGGGTTCTACAAGAGTATGCTCCGGTATTGAAACCTTCTGTAAGCCGCCGCATCTTTTCGTAGAATTTTCGAGCATTACCCCTGTCGGCCAGCTTATCAAGCTCTTCGTACTCACGCATTTCGGCCTCTTTCTTTTTCTGTCTACAAATGCGTCTCGCTTCCCTCTTCAACTCTCGGTATCTATCCCATCCCGCACGTGTTGTGGTCGATCGTAACGTTGCGAGGTAGGCAGCCTGTTTTCTCTCCGCTGCGACACGGCACTCCTCGTCGTACCAGCTGTTCTTTTGCACTTTCCGAAAACCAATGGTTTCGGTTGCAGCTGTACGTAAGGAGTTTGAAATGCCGTCCCACAGTTCCCTTAGCCGGAGTGCAAGCCGAGTAGAAAAACGTTCGGCTGTCTGTTGTGATTGCAGCTTCTCGACGTCGAACCATCCTTGTGTTTGTTGGCGTGCGTTTTTTGTTGCACAGAGGCGGGTGCGAATTTTGGCTGCAACAATATAGTGGTCCGAGTCGATGTTAGGACCTCGGAGCGCACGCACATTTAAAACACTGGAGACGTGTCTTCCGTCTATCACAACATGATCGATCTGGTTGGTGGTTTTTCGATCCGGAGACAGCCAGGTAGCTTGATGTATCTTCTTATGCTGGAATCTAGTACTAAAGATAACCATATTTCGGGCCCCGGCGAAGTCGATCAGCCTCGGCCCATTTGGGGATGTTTCCTCGTGGAGGCTGAATTTACCGACCGTAGTGCCAAAGATACCTTCTTTGCCCACCCTGGCATTGAAGTCGCCAAGCACGATTTTGACATCGTGGCGGAGGCATCTCTCGTAAGTGCGCTCCAAGCACTCATAAAAGGCATCTTTGGTCACATCGTCCTTCTCTTCCGTCGGGGCGTGGGCGCAAATCAGCGATATGTTGAAGAACCTCGCTTTGATGCGGATTGTGGCTAGACGTTCATTCATAGGTGTGAATGATATTACTCGGCGACGGAGTCTCTCTCCCACCACGAATCCAACACCAAACTTGCGCTCCTTTATATGGCCACTGTAGTAAATGTCACAAGGACCTACTCGTCTCTGTCCTTGTCCCGTCCATCGCATTTCTTGGACGGCGGTGATGTCAGCCTTTATCTGTACGAGGACATCTACCAGCTGGGCAGCGGCACCTTCCCAATTAAGGGACCGGACATTCCAGGTGCATGCCCTCAAATCATAGTCCTTGTTTCGTTTGCCATGGTCGTCATCAAAAGGGGGGGCTCTCATCCGAGGCTGATTGTTGGCTTTCATTGGGGGTGTTTTTTTACGTGGCGGGTCCCAAACCCAGCGCACAACCGTATGTAGGGTGTTTCGCCTTCTCACTTTAGCTCGCCTTCAAACGGATGTTCTTAGGCTACCCAGAGGATACTTGGTCAAAGACCGGAAGTCGTGAGCTGCTTGAGTCATATGTAAAAGAATCGTTTCTGGCCACTCCCAAGTGAATGGCGATCAGAGAACTTTCCTCACTTGCGTGAACTTCTACACATGACTCCATCCTCCCAATCCAACCGCTTACAAGAAAATAGTGATGTCGCGCGGTAGCAATATGACCTTGCAAAGGGAAACCAATTCTCACTGCAGGCAAGCTCATAAAGCCAGAAGCAAATCGCCGATAATAAAAGGGGGCGACTTCCACTTGGGCATGGATAAAATTATACGATTATTACCTCTGATTTTTCTCTTATTACCTCTGATTTTTCTCTCAAACGAGTTTTAGCTTGGTAGAAATTTAGATCAGGGAAGGCGGGATGCCAGAAATAAACCGCTATAATTACCTCACGACATCATCAGTGTGAAATGAAATTATCTGACAATATACATTGGCCACATGTGTAAACGAAAAAAAATCCTTCGGATCAAGTGTCTCGAAGTTGCAACGTGGATGAATTGAATAATTCAGAATGTTTTGGCGGTCTACAATTCCTCCTAGAAGACCCCAATTTATGGCCAATTAACACTCATATCCAGTTCTCTCCAGACGACGAAGGATTAGAGAAGTAGAAAAATACTTTCACTCTAGTCATAAATGGGGAAGATAATACATTATTGAACCATGTCGAAAAAATTTCATCTCATCTAAAATTTCTTCGTGTGATCATATATTTATTACAATGGATTAGACGAATCAAAAATGCCTACGGAGGGAAGGGACCAAACGAATTATACTTGAGATTTTTGAAAATTGTTTAGGTGACTCAACACTCGGAATTTGCAAAAACCCTATCCTCATACGATCCCAAATTCCCATTAATCTTCTTCTTCTTCTTTATTGGCGAAGACATCGCTTACGCGAGTATAGCCGAGTTAACAACAGCGCGCCAGTCTTTTCTTCTCTTCGCTACGTGGCGCCAATTGGATATTCCAAGCGAGGCCAGGTCCTTCTCCACTTGGTCCTTCCAACGGAGTGGAGGTCTTCCTCTTCCTCTGCTTCCCCCGGCGGGTACTGCGTCGAATACTTTCAGAGCTGGAGTGTTTTCGTCCATCCGGACAACATGACCTAGCCAGCGTAGCCGCTGTCTTTTAATTCGCTGAACTATGTCAATGTCGTCGTATATCTCATACAGCTCATCGTTCCATCGAATGCGATATTCGCCGTAGCCAATGCGCAAAGGACCATAAATCTTTCGCAGAACTTTTCTTTCGAAAACTCGCAACGTCGACTCATCGGTTGTTGTCATCGTCCAAGCCTCTGCACCATATAGCAGGACGGGAATTATGAGCGACTTATAGAGTTTGGCTTTTCTCGTCGAGAGAGGACTTTTTTTTCTGTTTTATTTAGTTATTTGTTAAGCACTTTAAGCGGCACTTACCTTACACGAGAATAATGCGTTCAAAAAGGCGGGACGAAAATGGCGAGTGTCTCAGCGGAAAAAACGTGGCGATGCTTGCGCGTTCGTAGCGATCATGCGAAAAAGGATGGTGCCTTGTCCGTCCGCCCTTTTGTTTCCTTTTTTTTGGTATGTTGAAGTCGTGATGTTGTAGTATTTGTGAGAGTGTGATGTGGAATGTAATGATGATGTGGTGTGTAATTAGGATATGGGAATGGAATGACGATGTGGTGTATGTAATGTGTGAGGTGTGGGTGTGTAATATTGTGAGGGGGGTCGGTGACTCATTTAGCCATCCCGGCCCCCCTAGGCAATTGATTAGCCTGGGAGTTGCTGCAGCTGTTGCAGCGTTGCCACGACGCTGCTAAGACCCACCGATCGTCGTGGTTGGGGCCTAGGCTGTCGACGCCGAATCGATGTTCCAACCCGCTGATGCAAGGCCCGACTTCCGGGCCCGTCCGAGACCCGTGATGAACGATTGCCTGTTGGCGGTGCGGTTGCCGGTGCTGTTGCAACTGCAGCTCGGGGCGTTGGGGTAGGCCCGGTGCGTTGCACGCTGGTAGCCGACCGAACGGTTGGCGGGGCTAACACTGGCGTATCGAGGTCCATGGTAATCTACTATGTATAAAGGAGATTGTTAGTTATAAATCGGTCATGATTAGATATGAGCAATCGTGCCACGGTATGTGGCATGAATGGGTCGTCGTAATGATCGACCATTGGGATTAGTTTTCTTAGTTAATTGCTTACGGAATATTATTTTACGGTTGGTATTAGCGTGTTTCTCGTTTTTTAACGTTTTATTTAATTAGTTAATTGTATAGCGGGAACATCGGTTTGTGGTTTGCGGTTTATTTCGGTTTTAGTTATTAAACGGATTGTTTATTATGTATTTTTTCGGTGTTATCGGCGATTGGTAAGAAGCATAGTTTAACGAGCGGTCTCGTTAGAATTCCGTTTTGAGTACGAAGGTCAACTACTCGTATGTGACCGTCGGAGCCGTGATGTAGCTTTTCTATGCGGCCAAGTCGCCATTCTGTGGGGGGGAGACAGTCGTCATGTATTAGAACCAAATCTCCAAGCTTTGGCGCCTTTTTGGGAGTTTTCCAGCGGTACCTTTTGTGAAGGTCCTTTATATACTCCTCCTTCCATCGGCGGCTGAAATTATGATGGAGAATTTTAATTCTTTCCCATCTGTTTAGTAAGGATAGCGACTCCACGCCTGGCTCAGGTATGGCCAGAATGGGTGCTCCTTTGAGAAAGTGCCCTGGTGTGAGAGCTGTTAGATCTGAGGGATCTTGCGAGAGTGTAGACAATGGCCGTGAACTGAGAACGGCTTCAATACGAATTAATAATGTTGTAAATTCTTCAAAGTTAAATTTGTAGTTTCCAGCTACTTTTTTAAAGTGGGATTTAAAGCTTTTTACCGCTGATTCCCATAAACCACCCATATGAGGAGCGCTTGGAGGGATGAACTGCCAGTTAATGCCTTGCGGAGCGTACTTTTGTACAATCTCAGGGGAAACTTGTTTGATAAAGTCCACAAACTGTTTTTCGGTGGCTCTTTGAGCGCCTATAAATGTCTTGCCGTTGTCGCTCATGAGCTTTGACGGAAAACCACGTCGTCCGACGAAGCGAGCAAATGCCGCGAGGAAAGCCTCTTTTGTCAGATTACTACATAGCTCGAGGTGTACTGCTTTTGTCGTAAAACAGACAAAGACAGCCACGTAGCCTTTCATCAGTGTGGGAGACCTTAGCATGGATGCCTTTATTTGAAAAGGCCAGCAAAATCGACACCTGTGATAGTGAAGGGCGGAGCAAAGTTGCAGCGTTCCGGTGGAAGTGCTGCCATAATCTGTGTTCGCAATCTTCTGCTTATGCACAGTACATATCTTGCACGAAAGAATGCATTTCTTTTTTTTTGGCTTGAGTCTTGGGATATAAAACTCTTGGCGGACTTTTTGTTGCATGAGGCGGTGTTCAGCGTGTAATAATAGTACGTGGACATAATTGATATATAATGAGGCAAGTTGCGATCTCTCTGGTATAACAATGGGATGACGTTCGTTGTACGTTAGGCTTGAATTGACAAGCCGACCATTTGCCCGAAGTAGACCCTTCGTATCTATGAATGGATTTAGTACTAGGAGTGAGCTCTTTTTATCAATCGGCTTCGATTCTCTCAGTACTGATATCTCTTGGCTGAAGTAGCGCGCTTGAGTAGATGCGATAAGAGCGACCTTTGCTTTTTGTAAGTCTAGGTGCGTCACTGTATCGCCTTGGGGATATACTGTGCGTATTCCTTTAAGGCTAAGTTTGAGTCGCTCTATGAATTTAAGCATATAAGCGATTACCCTGAGGGCTCGGGGGTAAGATGAAAATCTCTCCAGGATGTCAGTATCATCCAACGCTGCGTGAAAGGAGTTGATCTTTCGACTTTCTGGGGCAATAATATTGCGCATGGGCGATTGTGGCCAAGAATCGGGAGATTCTGTTAACCATCGGGGGCCATTCCACCAAAGGGTGGTGGTGGCAAGGTGTAGGGGTTTGCACCCTCTTGTACCTAGATCTGCAGGATTGTCAGCACTGGTTACGTGTCGCCAAGTGGCTGATCCACTAGGTCAAGAATTTGCGCCGTTCGATTAGAAATATAGGTTTTCCACGCGTGTGGTGGCTTTTCTAACCAGGCTAGAACTATTTCGGAATCAGACTATAGATATAATTTGTACTTCGCCATGTTTTAAGTGGGTCTGCACCATGGAAACTAGCTTTGCTAGTAGCAGAGCGCCACAGAGTTCAAGTCGTGGTAGACTTATAGTTTTTAGAGGCGTAACTTTAGCTTTTGCCACTAGTAGGTGGCTTGTAGTTGCAATATCGCTTTGTATGCGCACATTTATAGTGGCACAATAGGCCTTTTCAGAGGCGTCGCAGAAGCCGTGTAGTTCCACTTTGTATTCGGGGGAATAGTTTACCCACCGTGGAATTTGTATCTGCGAAATGTCGGTCAGATTATTAGCGAACTGGGACCATCTTTCCAACGAAGAGGTTTCACTTGTTCGTCCCAGTCAGTTCCGTCTAGCCATAATTCTTGGATCAGGATTTTCGCTTGTATCATAATTGGCGAAAGCCATCCTGCGGGGTCAAAAAGTTTTGCCACAGAGGAGAGGATTTGGCGTTTCGTAATGGCGGATAATGCGGATATGGACTCAGTTGTGTATGAAAACTTGTCCGATATCGCATTCCACTGGATGCCCAGAGTTTTTGTTGTACTTTCCTTTTCGAAAATAAGGAAATTAGTGTCCAACATATTTTCTTTTGGTATATTTTTTAATATAGTTGGGTGATTTGCGGTAATCTTTTTTAATGGAAACCCTGCGGATTTGAGGGCTTGGATTACTTGTGATAATGATTCGTATGCTTGTGGAAGACTGTGACTTCCAGACAGAATATCGTCTACATACGTTTGTGTTTTTAACACCTGGGTCGCCAGAGGAAATTCTGACTTGGTGTTTTCAGCCAATTCATGGAGTGTTCGAATGGCTAAGTATGGGGCACAGTTAACGCCAAAGGTCACTGTTTTTAGCTTGAAGTCGCGTAGTGGACTATTGGGGGATTTTCGGAAAATAATTCGCTGAAAATCTTGATCGTCTTTATGTACGACTATTTGTCTATACATTTTTTCGACGTCCCCGTTAAATACGTATTTGAATGTACGCCAGTTTAGAATAAGCAGCATTAAATCAGGTTGGAGCGTGGGTCCCGTAAACAGGATATCGTTTAGGGAATTCCCCGAGCTAGTGGATCTTGAGGCGTTGAAAACAACTCTTACTTTAGTTGTTTTTTTATCTGGCTTTACTACTGCATGATGTGGCAAGTAAAATGAGTAGTATTTGCCATTGATAATTTTTTCGCATGGGCTTACTTCCTCCATGTGATCTAAATGGAGGTATTCTTCCAACACACCATCATATTCTGGTTTGAGTTCACCTTTTTTAAGTAGGTTTCTTTCCATACTTTGAAACTGCTGTATTGCAGAGGTGCGAGAATGACCTTAGGCGATTGTGTTGGGAAATTGTTGTTTTAGTGGTAGTCGTACGACATACCGACCATTATCTGATCTAGTAGTTGTGGCTTTGTAAAAGTCTTCACAATACTGATCTTCGGGGGTTGTGATTGAAATGGGGGGGAGTTCTTCTATCTCCCAAAATTTTCTCAATTGTGAATTGAGGTACTCGTCTGAGATTTCCTCCACTTGAGTTGTCATTGTTGTGACTGGTTCCGTAACTAGTCCACTTAGGATCCAACCGAAAATAGTCTTTTGTGCCAAAAGTGTGTTTGAAATTTTCTCAATACCTTCGAGTATTATTTTTGGTATGAGATCGCTGCCTAATAGAAGGTCTATTTGAGCGGGGGTGTTGCAATTGGGATCTGCTAACTTAAGGTGTGAAACCTTTTCCCAATGCTTGCTATTTATGTGATAGCTTGGTAGCATATTGGTTAACTGCGGTAAGACTATAGCTTCTGCTTGTATTCTTATATCCGCTTGGGAGGAAAATAGGGTAATGGGGCAGATTTTATTAGAGTTTTGAACTACTCTTCCGCCCATTCCCGTAATTTCAAAGTTGGCTTGTCTTATTGGCAGATTTAGCCTATTTTGTGCCCTAGACGCTATGAAAGATCGTTTTGATCCTTGGTCTATTAGGGCTCTGAGCTTAAACAGTTCTCCTCGGTGTTCGATGGAGACGACTGCTGTGGGTAGTAGTACCCTACTTTGATTTTCGCTATGTAGCGATTGGGTTTTTAATGCCTTTGAGCAGCATGGTGCTTCTTGGCAGTTTTCAGAATTTGTTGTTGCAACTAATCCTGTTGCTCTTTTGATATTTGCGCTGTTTGGGGGTAAGCTGGAAAAGTTATTTATATGAAGCATCGAATGGTGTCGTTTATGACAATAAACGCAATTAAATTTGCTTTCGCAATCTTTGAGCGCATGCGCATGTGACAAACAGTTGGTACAAAGTTTTTTCGTTCTTACGAAATTGTTTCTTTCGTTGATATTTAGTTTTTTAAATTTCTCGCAAGATTTCAGCCTGTGTCCTCCTTTACACAGTTCGCATGACGTTTGTTTATTTTGTTCGGATGTGAACGCTTGTGTTTTAAAAAAACTACGATTTAAGTTGTTGTTGTTACTCGCTTGGGGTCTAATGAAGCTTCGATTTAGGTCGTGTTGAACGTTTTTAGTTCTGACCATTTTTTTATCAACCCTTTCCGCAATTTCGTATTGGGTAGTTAAGAAATCGTTCATTTGTTGCCACGTTGGGCACTTTCTTCGTGATGAGAGCGATTTCTCCCACAAAAGTAATGATTTTTCTGGTAATGCGGATGTGCATATATTTACCAGAATGGGGTCCCAATTGTCTGTGGGAATATTCTGTGTCGCTAGAACCGACAAGCAATTTGAAACAGTGGATTGAAGTTTTATAAATTCTTCACTTGTTTCTTTTTGAATTTTTGGTAAATTCATTAATATTGGGACTTGTTTGTCGACTAATATTCTTTCGTTTTCGTAACGAGCTTTTAGAGCTTCCCAAGCATAATTGAAATTTTCGTCATTAAGAGCGAACTGTTTGACTAATACCCCTGCTTGACCTTTTGTTTTGTATCGGAGGTGATACAATTTTTGTGCATTAGATAATTTTGGGTGGTTTATGTAAACGGCTGTGAACATGTCCCGGAAGGACGGCCATTGTTCATAACCACCATGAAAAATTTCAGTGTCACATGCTGGCACTTTAAGGTGAATGCCTGAACTCGCCTCTTGGCTTTGAATTTGTGGCAGCTCTACTCTCGGTTGTGGA
Source organism: Bactrocera correcta (assembly GCA_027475135.1). Classification (NCBI taxonomy): domain Eukaryota; kingdom Metazoa; phylum Arthropoda; class Insecta; order Diptera; family Tephritidae; genus Bactrocera; species Bactrocera correcta. The sequence continues at coordinate 45,268,004 of CM050322.1, read as the reverse complement.
GTAGGTGCAATTGCTTTAATTAATCTCAATTGATCGGAGATCATAGCTCTCGTTTCCTCGTACTGGTCTAAGCAGTGTTCATATTTGGAGTATGCTCAAGATTTGAAATTTTCAGGTAGATCTGATTCGTCAGATTTTACAATTGCGTCATACGCAGCTTGGAGACGTGTCCAGAAATTGCTTAGATTGAATCGGTGAAGTTGAAAATCGAGTGCAGTATCGAATTAGACTGTCACTCTCAGCAACAAACTTAGTATATGAAATATCTTTCAGCCCTTTTTGCTTTGTAGCACCTTGCTTTGAGCGTGTAGCATCAGTAGGTGTACAAGGGCTCTTTTCTTTTGAAATCATTTTAGGAACTTTTAGTGACTGTATTGCTTTAGATTCTTTTTAATCTGAGCTCATTTAGAAAATGCTTTAAAATAATTAAAAATGTCTAAGTGTAAACTAGACAGATAGATATACAGAAACAGCTTTGTATAATAATATAGAGAATAGAAAACTCTTTTGTATACGAGAGTTCCAAAGAGAATCACTAAAACCACTGGCTTTTTGATAGCCAAACTTTTCAAAATATTTTCGTATATAATTGTATATGTACTTATGTGTTTTGACGTTAACTCTTTTGCGTAAATAAGAGTTTTTAACGAATTTAATTTTAACGATAACGCGTTCAATTGTACGTGAAGCCGAAACCCGAAACTCTTGTAGGTTAATAAGAGTTTTTCAAATGAAATACGTAAATTCCCGTTTACTTCAATTATGGTATAATTTTGGTATATAATTTGGTTGTAATTACCGTAGCAGAAAATGTTTCCTATATGCGTATATATATGTATATATATTTTTTGTAAGTATATGTATATATATATTTATTTATTATTATTATTATTTTTTTTTTTTTTTTTTTATCTTTTATAAATATTTTGTGCCCGTAATTCTTATAGGGTATCCTATAAGCGGATCTTTCGTAATTATCTTATGTGCTGGTGAGAGCTCGGCAGAGATCACTGCACTTTGTACATGCATATGTTTATATATGTATATGTTTGTATTTTGCTTTATATGCAATCCTGCTTGTTTTTGACGGTCAAAGAACAAGGGGTATTGCGAGATGGATGCCAAAGTGGACTTTGAAGCGATAGTTATGTGTGGTGAATTTTATATTAACCCGCGTAATCTTTGTTGGTTTTCCGCAATATTTTCAAGAGAGTTGAGAGAAGATATGCCAATAAAGCGCAGCTATTTTTGCTGCCTGCACTTATGCTTACGGCTTCTATGTATATTATATATGTAATTTGTATCAATTTGTATGTACCAATTTGTGTATATATGTATGTTTGTATTATAAATATTTGTTAGTTTCTAAGCACGTATGTGCCAATAGAACGTGTATATATGTATGTTTGTATTATATTAATTCCTTCTCTTTTTTTTATATTATTTTTTGCTTTTGTTATAGATCTGCCTTAGCTTGCGTTTTTATAAGCAATCCTGCTTACTGCTTTAGGAAGCAGAAGGGGTATTGCGGGAGAGTAGTGCAAGTGGATACTTGAATTTGTATATTTGTAGTGTGTTATGTGTGTATATGTACACAAATGTAAAATCGCATGAAAAGGCAGCAAGAATATTAGTAAAATGATATGTGCATATGTTTTAATGTTTTAATCCTTTGTTTTTTTTTTTTTTTCGTATATCGGTTTTTCCGTATATCGGTTTTTCCGTTTGCTCCGTTATAGGGCTGGGGAAGTCTAATACCGATATATGTATATATTTTTTTTTCTTATTGCATCCGTTTTTAAACCTGTTTAAACGGTTTTTTTAGGTTTTGCCAGTACAAACATACATACATATATATAATGAAAATGAAAACGATACACTTACTTTGACGCGCTTCAAGGGTCTTTTTTTTGTGGGGGTTATAAGTGTATTTGCTCTGTTGTGTGATGTTCTTGGCCTTCTCTTCTAACGGCGGTCAGCTGGTATAACTTTGTGCTCGTCTCCTTTGTTGGTAGTGTGCAAGTCTCTGATGTCCAGATGTTCAGTTGTGTTGTTAGTTTTGTTCCCGCGTTGATAATTGTTGTTTATATGTTTTATGTTGGTTTAGTTTCGCGCCCGTTTTCTTTGATTATATTATTTTTTTTTTGTTTACCGCCACCGTTTTAAGTATTTGCTTTAATTTCTCTAACCCGTTTGTTAGTACTTGTATATATGTATGTATATATTTTTTATTATGTAAATTTGCGCACTCCAATTTCACCTCACTTTACTTGTTTTTTAGCTCACTTCATTATGTACATATACATACATACATATGTGCTTGTGTGCTATTTTCCGCCAATTTTTTTTTTGTTTTTCTTTTTTGCACCTTGGTCACTTTAATTATTGCTATGTATGTGTAAGATTGTATGTAGATGTATGAATGCTTCTTCTACCGAGTTTATTGTAACTTCTCTTTAACCACTGTTGTTTTATGGTTTTGCCTTACAAAATTTTTTTTTTTTTTGTTTTTCCTTCACAAAAATTTTATTTTATTTGTTTTATTAATCAGTATCACCACTTGTGCCGTCCGTTACGGCTCGAAGGACCATGTTTTATTTAGTTATTTGTTAAGCACTTTAAGCGGCACTTACCTTACACGAGAATAATGCGTTCAAAAAGGCGGGACGAAAAAGGCGAGTGTCTCGGCGGAAAAAACGTGGCGATGCTTGCGCGTTCGTAGCGATCATGCGAAAAAGGCTGGTGCCTTGTCCGTCCGCCCTTTTGTTCCCTTTTTTTTGGTATGTTGAAGTCGTGATGTTGTAGTATTTGTGAGAGTGTGATGTGGAATGTAATGATGATGTGGTGTGTAATTAGGATATGGGAATGGAATGACGATGTGGTGTATGTAATGTGTGAGGTGTGGGTGTGTAATATTGTGAGGGGGGTCGGTGACTCATTTAGCCATTTTCAATTGCCTACACAGTCCGAAGTAGCACATGTTGGCAAGAGTAATCCTGCGTTGGATTTCCAGGTTGACATTGTTGGTGGTGTTAATACTGGTTCCTAAATAGACGAAATTATCTACAACTTCGAAGTTATGACTGTCAACAGTGACGTGAGAGCCAAGTCGCGAGTGCGACGATTGTTTGTTTGATGACAGGAGATATTTCGTCTTGCCCTCGTTCACTGCCAGGCCCATTTACGTTGCTTCCTTGTTCAGTCTGGAGATATCAATATCATCGGCATACGCCAGCAGCTGTACACTGTTATAAAAGATTGTACCTGCTCGTTTAAGTTCTGCAGCTCGAATAATTTTCTCCAGCAGCAGATTGAAAAAGTCGCACGATAGGGAGTCGCCTTGTCTGAAACCTCGTTTGGTATCGAACGGCTCGGAGAGGTCCTTCCCGATCCTGACGGAGCTTTTGGTGCTGCTCGACGTCAGTTTACATTATTAAATTTGCGGGGATACACAATTCAGACATCGCGGCATAAAGGCAGATCCTTTTCGTGCTGTCGAAAGCACCATTGAAATTGACGAAGAGGTGGTGTGTGTCGATTCTCTTTTCGCGGGTCTTTTCCGATATTTGGCGCATGGTGAATATCTGGTCGGTTGTTGATTTGCCAGGTCTAAAGCCACACTGATAAGGTCTCTTCATGGTCGGGCAATGGAACGTCTGCCCCATCGTCATCGATTTGGGAAACGGGTTCGCCTTCTTCTGTCGTTGTACGTTCACTGCCATTCAACAGGCTGTGTTCCCTCCATAATTTAAGTATGCTCTGGGCATCGGAGACTAAACCACCTTGGGGGGTTCTACAAGAGAATGCTCTGGTCTTGAAACCTTCTGTAAGTCGCCGCATCTTTTCGTAGAATTTTCGAGCATTACCCCTGTTGGCCAGCTTATCAAGCTCTTCGTACTCACGCATTTCGGCCTCTTTCTTTTTCTGTCCACAAATGCGTCTCGCTTCCCTCTTCAACTCTCGGTATCTATCCCATCCCGCACGTGTTGTGGTTGATCACAACGTTGCGAGGTAGGCAGCCTGTTTTCTCTCCGCTGCGACACCGCACTATTAGTCGTACCAGCTGTTCTTCCGCACTATCCGAAAACCAATGGTTTCGATTGCAGCTGTACGTAAGGAGTTTGAAATGCCGTCCCACAGTTCCCTTATACCGAGTTGTTGACGAGTGCTCTCAGAGAGCAGGAGTGCAAGCCGAGTAGAAAATCGTTCGGCTGTCTGTTGTGATTGCAGCTGCTCGACGTCGAACCTTCCTTGTCATTGTTGACGTGCGTTTTTTGCTGCACATAGGCGGGTGCGAATCTTGGCTGCAACAAGATAGTGGTCCGAGTCGATGTTGGGACCTCGGAGCGCACGCACATCTAAAACACTGGAGACGTGTCTTCCGTCTATCACAACATGATCGATGTGGTTGGTGTTTCTTCGATCCGGAGACAGCCAGGTAGCTTGATGTATCTTCTTATGCTCGAATCTAGTACTACAAATAACCATATTTCAGGCCCCGGTGAAGTCGATCAGCCTCAACCCATTTGGGGATGTTTCCTCGTGGAGGCTGAATTTACCGACCGTAGTGCCAAGGATACCTTCTTTTCCCACCCTGGCCTTGAAGTCGCCAAGCGCGCTTTTGACATCGTGGCCAGGGCAGCTCTTGTAAGTGCGCTCCAAGCACTCATAAAAGGCATCTTTGGTCACATCGTCCTTCTCTTCCGTCAGGGCGTGAGCGCAAATTAGCGATATGTTGAAGAACCTCGCTTTGATGCGGATTATGGCTAGACGTTCATTCATAGGAGTGAATGATAGTACTCGGCGACGGAGTCTCTCTCCCACTACAATTCCAACACCAAACTTGCGCTCCTTTATATGGCCACTGTAGTAAATGCCGCAAGGACCCACTCGTCTCTGTACTTGTCCCATCCATCGCATTTTTTGGACGGCGGTAATGTCAGCCTTTATTTTCACGAGGACATCAACCAGCTGGGCAGTGGCACCTTCCCAATTAAGGGACCGAACATTCCAGGTGCATGCCCTCAAATTGGTTTTCATCACTTCGTATAATACCGGATCTTTCTCTGCAATAGGAACTTCCGCAGAAATGATTTCATCAATTTGATCTGGTGGAACCACCATCTACCGTCCAAAGAAAAACAGAGTACATGTAACATCTAACTAAGTCCATCAAGTATCGTGACTGTTGTGTGAAAAGTCGTGCGGTGACATCGAGACGATCGCTTGTTGATTGATCGTACCGAATACTCGGTCATGTGCCTTGGGCTGCCAATGTATAGTATGTTGATTCCAAAAAGAACGCTGACCGATATTAGAGCGACCTCTTTGTGGATCGTAATAAATTTCAATCTGTTATTGATCAGTTTGCGTGAAACACACAAAAAGTTTTCACTGAATAATTTTTAATAATTATTTTTTGAATAGCCGGAATAAGAAAAGCAAACGAAAAATTTGAATGATTCAGACAATTAAAAACAAAGATCCATTCGTTTGCATGGGAAAAGAGGCGAAGTAGAATTTTTCTCGCCGTAAAACCCATCTTTGAGCCTCAGCGAACATTTAGAAAAAAGAATTGGCCAAATTGGTCCAGACGTTGTTGAGTTATGCGCTTAGCAACATACGAGGGCTGCTATATATATTTCTGGCCTAATAATGAAAATAGGAATATTTATCAACGAAAATGGTTTCATTGTTTTTCAAAATATTCTACATCAAGATTTATACTTTTTTCCATGCGCTCAAACCAATTTCGAATTTCGATATCTTATATATAAAAATGAATCGCAAAATGTGTTGGCAAGCGCATAACTCAACAACGCCTAGACCAATTTTAACAGTTCTTTTTTCTAAATGTTCGTTGCGGTTCAAAGATGGTTTTTACGGCAAGGAAAATTCGAATAATTGCCGGAAGCCCCCAGAAAACAGTCCTTTTCTTTTTTCGCTATGGGAACGACTGAACCAATCTTGATGAATGATGAAAGAGAATGTTCTGTGTGGATCGGGGAAGCTTTAGAAATAAAAAACCTGTATGCTTTTCATGAGGAAAAGTCGGAAAATTGGACAGTTCCAAAAAGTAAATATTTTTCACACAAATTTTCTTTTTTCAATTTTTTTGTTTTGTTTTTGAATGATGGATCGCGGTCAATTAGCAAGCGATCGATGGACTTTATCTTGAAGCAACGTATAGTATATATGACGCTGTTAGATGCTAGATGTACTCTGTTAAGTGGCACAAGAGAGGTTTGCCGCACGCACAAATTCTTCTTTGGATGGTGGTTACAATAGACCAAATTGATGACATCATTTCTGCGGAAATTCCTGATCCAGAGGAAGGTCCAGTATTATACGAAGTGATGAAAACCAATATGGTTCATGGACCTTGCGGGCACCACAATTTCACTTCGGTTTGTATGTCTGACAATAAATGCACGAAACAGTATCCACGTTTCTTTCGGAAACACAAACTAGAAATGAGGGATATCCACTCTATAGGCGTCGCTCACCAGACGACAATGGCAGAACATTCCGCATTCAATTTAAAAGAGTTAATATCCAAGTTGACAACACATGGATCGTACTACATATATTCACCATTATTGTCTAATTCATATTCAAAACTCATATCAATGTTTAGTATTGCAGTTTGATGTAATCGATAAAATAAATTTGAAAGTACGTCACCATAGGAAGCAACATGGGGGTTATTGGACTTGAACGGTACATAAACTGCAATAAAGCGGTTTGTAGAACATTTACTTCTGCAATTCATGAATGTTTTCCGACTGTTGCACTAATTTGGAGAATAGCCAAAGAGTGTATTTCAACCCAGAGAATACAGTATAGCAAGTGAAAACATCGTCAGCAACAAAATTAACATTTACGAGTTTTTGCTCTACTTTCGTCAGAGATCCGTTTGCGAGGACATTCGGAAATACGTTGATATTATACATGGAATGCATCGTTGAAGTAATAACTACGCAGAAAGCAAGGCCAACCAGTAGATGGACATCCAGGTGTGTTATCAACTAATGCATTAGGACGAATTTACACAATCCGCCTGAAAAATTACGAGATTGTTTCTACCTTCGGTTGCTATTGATAAATGTTCGCGGTTCAACTTCATTTGAGTCATTGCGTACTGTGAATGGTACGGTGTGTGCAACTTTTTGAGAAGCAAGCCAACAATTACAATTGCTGGAAAATCATAATCATTGGAATGCAAATGAAGTTCGCACACTTTTCGCGATAATCATTTCGACATATCAGCCTTCAAATCCGCGTCTATTATGCGATACGAACAAAAATGAAATTGCCGAAGACATTTCACATCCTCTTCGCTAAAAATTGGAAATGGATCAATTCCGGTTGATACTTCCGGTGGTTCGATATCAATTCCATCTTCCCTTTATCAATTCACAAAAGATGAACTCATCACAAATGTTTGGACATTGGTCAAATTATCGTAACTACGATTCCTTAAGTGCACGCGCAATGTTAGCTGCCAAAAATATCGATATTATGGACTTAAACTGGAAGATTCAAAGTCAAATTCCGTGAGACTTGCGCTTATACAAATCGATGGTTCATCTTGACAATGAATGAATTATCCAGTGGAATATCTAAATTCTTTGGAAGGGCTTGGTATGCCACCGCACCATTTGCGTCTCAAAGTTGGATCTGTCGTTATTATGTTTAGCAATCTTCATGCGCCGAAACTGTGTAATGGAACCTGACTGATTGTAACACGCCTATCGAATACAAGGAGCAGAATGCTTGATTCTACGAACTCCTTTGAGTTCTAACGATTTCCCATTTCAGTTCAAACGTATTCCGTTTCCAGTGAAAATTGCATTTGAGATGACAGGACACAAGGATATTCGCATAGTGTGTGGCATAAATTCAGATAGATATACGTGGCGTGCTCAAGAGTTGGAAAACCATCTTTTCTATACACCTGAACAGAAACCAAAAAATAATGTTTATCAAGCTGTGTTGCATCGAAAAAAAAAATGAAATGATAAATTTAACTTCCTTTTCATTTTAAAACACATATTTTCACACAGGACAACGGCTGCGGGGTTAGCTAGTATATAATATAAGATAAACGTGTCGTAATCTAATGGAACTAGATGCATGTAAACTTTATTGGTTCACTGCATATACTTACACACATAAGTATATTTTCTTTTTTTATTTTCTTTTGCTCTTCTAATGTACATAATTCACAATGCCTAACCTGCTGTCAAAATTACTTGATTACAGCTCAAGAAATAAGGATTTTTTTCTTGAGCATTTACTTCAGAACTGTAAACAGGCCTTTAGCCTAAAACTTAACCTACAGCTTAAACTAGTGGTAAATATGCATAGAAGAAAGGGGTAAGTATATGTAGTTATAATTCAACAATTTCGTTAATTCATGGTAATCGAGCATTTTATACATTTGTAAAAGATAATGTTTTTGGTAATATAACATTGGTAAGTATTTTACATATAGGCAATTCACTAGCTTTGTTGTATGTCTTATGTCATATTTTAATATTCTTAAAAAATACGACACTTGTGAGCACCCTTAACTGTTGTATGTCTTATTTTGTCATATTTCTACACTTAATCAGCTGATAGTGAAAAATTAAGAAGACAGAAATGCCACGAGAAAGTCAGAAAAATAAAATTATAGCTTCTTTATGTGAAAATCATGCATTGGCTCTATTAGGAGTTGAATCAAGTGAGTATTTGCATACATTTATATGTATATGCATTAGTCCTTTAATCATACAAGTTAATAAAAATGCATGATTATTTTGTTTAATTATAATCCAACTATATTTTTGATTTTGGTTCTTCTTTTGGGTTAGGTACACTTTTCATTTCATTTTCGTATTCTTCAAAAGGCACTAACTGTTAATATCACAACAAAACTTATAACATAAAAACTTCATTTAAAACATAAAAAAAAAAACACGTAATAATAAAAATAAATTCATAACAAAAGTGAACTAAAAATGTAATGAATTGTAAAATTATTTATATTTTAACCTAAGCTCTTCCATTGCCAACCTCTCCTGCATTTGTAATTTCATTTTTTTTTTTTCAATTTATAATTTGTCATTAATTTCTCTTTTTTTAATTCTATTTCTTTTTCTTTTAACTCTAATTCTTTTTCTTTGATTGACAAAATATCTGAGAAGGCAATTTTGGAATATATTCCTTTCTGCCTTCGAGTGCACACATTGTCGTTCAACGCAGGACTTTATAATTCTTCAGCTTCAACTGAACTGCCCGCTTCAATCACACATTTTGCTCCCGATGGACTTGTAGAATCGCTTTCTAACAGCGTCACCAAACTGTCTTTCACTACTGAAGAACATTTTAATCTGCTGCCGAAAATATTGCCCAACTCTTCATAGAAAAAACACATTTTTCTTAAAGTATCTATAGAAAAAAATAATGGTCACAATTAAAAAAAAAGAGATTTCCTTAAAAGAATTTACTTTTTATTGTGTCGCATTCCATACTTCCTGCGCCTGTCGACCCTTCCCACTCCTTTGCTTTGTTACAATATAATTAGTGCGCATATTGCGTACTTTTACGCGCACTACTTTCCATCCTACCGTCAGCTGCGTGTCTTCGATGAAACGACCATAAAAGCTTTGAGCCGTTGGTTTCTTAAAAAAAATTTATTTCATTTTGTTTTGTTTTTTTAAATTAAAATGACAAACCTCGAAACTTCTATTTTCCATTAGGAACTCCACAAGCGCTTTTTCTTCTGCCGCATTCCACTTATGTACCGGGTAGAAGCGGTGGCGTTTTGGTTTACACTGCAATAAAATCATTTGCAACCACATAAACATCAAAATATTTTCATATTTCACTTATATTCAACTTAATTTACCTGGATATCGTGGTTTCCTTCCAAATTAATAACGAAATGTATTAAATTTATTAATTTCAAACACTTAAACGCCAATAATAAGAAAGTAAATAAATACAGCTTATAGAATAGCGAACTCAAGAAACATACCACGCAGTGTTGTATCAGTCATATTTTAATTTTGCATGTGAAACAACAATAGTGCTGGTATGACAGTCATGAAAAAATAAGACAATATGACACACTATGACACCTTGTGAATACCCTAATAGTATAAAACATATTAGTGGTATTCGTTTAAACGTGTAAAAGCCTCGTAAACGGTATAAGTTTACCACTGCGTAAATAATTTGTAAAAATTTCGTTGCATAAACAATGTTTGTAAATTTACGAGATTATGAATGCAACTTTGCCAAATAGTCAGCTGATTTATTTTAATGTGGAAAAACATGAGAAAGGTTAACATAAAACATGAAATTAAAATTTCAATAAATTTCCGCAATTGTAAACATTTTAGAAAGTACCGAAAAAAGTAAAACGGAAGCGAACTAACCCAACACATCATTGGACAGAGTCGCAGGTGCTATACTTGCTGCAAGCAGTGGCCGATGTGGTGAAAGAGGCTCGAGATTACAATTTAAAATAACAATTTTATTTATATGCATATATTTATTTTAGATTTATTAATGGTTTTAAGAAACCTGCGGCCCAAAGTCTTTACCAGAAGGTGCAACTAAGTATTCCGGCACTTGAGCGGATTCTTTGTGTGGCTTTGAAGAGCATCCGCAGTTAGTGGCATGGAAAGGAAACACTGGTGCTGGGCTACTGGCGAATGGGGATGAGGACAGAAAAGAATCAAATGGAATTAAGAAAAATGAAAAATCAATTCGAATTAAAATTTAAGCTAAAAACAAGGTTAGTAAGGAATTGAAAAGCTTAAATTAGCAATTGAAGATCACATTAAAACCTTTGAAATTGAATTTAAATGTAAAACTTCATAAAACTTTAATTACTACTATTAAATAAAACTACATTTTAATATTACATGTGTTTTATTTATGATATATTAGTTGTAAACAAGATTTACAAGGTTTCAAGCATTCAAATATTGTATCATCGTAAGTAGGTAAATTTTGTTTGTTAGATTCATCAATTTTACTTTCCTCATTTATACATTCATTAATGTAAAAGTTTTCGTCTTTTTGAACCTGTAGAATATTGTGCAGTATTCCACAAACTAATATCCAACGACATGCAAATTTCAGAAAAAGGTTGTCTTTTATTTGTATTTTCAGTTCTTTTTAACTGTTGAACCATTCTTTTATTAAACTAAAGCAATGTTGAATTCGAATTCGATACTGGCCTAAAAGTTCTGTTGAGCAGATTTCGTTGTTGCGAAGTGCCTTCCGTTGCATTTGCTCTAAAGGCTTCTGTCAATAGTTCGGGAGTTTTTGTGGACAACTCGCAATTATTATACATTCTTGCAACATGTACATTGCCAGGATACCCAGGAAACGGATCAGTAGATTGTGGTCACAGACACATTGAGCATTTAGTGAGCATACATGTTTTCAGGAAAAATATGTTTCTGATTCTTCAGTAGGCTTCTCAGCCAATTTTATTTCCGTGCCGTCAACAATGTGGCAACTCATGGAGTTGTTAGCCACTAAAGTTCTGCACTCTGCTTCATCTGGCCAGTACATAAACTTGCCTTTAACTTCAGAATTACCCAAAAAAACTCTATTTGTTATGACCTATATAACCAAGAAATAAATAATCAAGCATAGCTGCACAATTTAATGTAAACAATTTCAAGAATCGCACGTTTGTTTTGAGTTACCAACGGAGAAGTAATAAATGTGAGTATTTCTCCGTCGGTAACTCAACACAAACTTTCGATTTCCCCACTTGAACCCAGTTGATAAAGCACTGTTGAAACTAGCATTTGGACTGAAAATTGCTTGCACGAACGTGGGTCAATGAAAACTTCACCATATTTTATTAGCTTAATAATAACCTCAAACGTATTTCGGCTGACCCGTACAATTTGTCTAAGCCCGGTTTCATCCAAATGTGGCAAAACGTTTATTAAAAATTTTTGCGATTTGAACAGAACGGTAAACAAATTTATATCAAAAATATTTTGAAGCTTTAATTGCAAGGGCAAGGTCTTCTCTAATTTCGTCTTCTCTTTTCGTCATCTGTAATATGATGATATCATTTTAGTATTGAACACTCCAAACAAACGCATTTAGATTACCGTCATTTTTATAATATCTCCAACATTAGTAACTTACTTAAAAGGAGTTTTCCCAAAATTTAGGAAATTTCACTTTTTTCGCTTACTCTCGGCATTTGAGATTTATGATTTTGGCAACTAAATAGCTGATAAAAAGGCATTTACACAAACCCTTTTATACGTGCGTTCATGTAACACAGTGCGTAAATGTAAAAATATATGAGATTGATAAACTTATTCGCTTAAACGAATACCACTACTACAATTTGTTTAAAAATTATTTAAATAATTTTACTACTATTTTCTTAAAATATTTGATTTTAATTTATTAAGTCGCTTGATGCAACACCGGGCACTTTGACAATGGGGCGCTTAATTGTGCCTACACGTCTCACGTCACACGGCGACTCGGGCTGGTACTCACTGCTGCGAGGGCGTGTTGTCTCCGTGTATGAGGACGAGATCGCCTGGCTGCAGATTGCGTTTTGGGTGCAGCCATTTGTTACGCTCCTGAATATTCGTGATGTACGTTTTGGACTACTGTCGCCAAAACTGTTGTTTGAGACAGCAAACCTCTCGTAGGCGCGAAGTGCGTCCGTTGACACTTGTGACGGCGGTAATCTAGGAGGGAGCACTTTATGAGTAAATGTGCTGTAGTGAATGAATCGCCGTCGTTGGAATCCTGGCTCAACGGTGCAAGGCGCAACGAATTAAGGAAAGCCTCCACTTCGGCCAGCAGTGTTTCTAGATCTTCGGCCTGTAGACTTTTTAGGGCGAAAATAAAAGAATTAGTCGATAAGTCAGAAACTTATTCTAAGTGTACTGCTTTTGACGTGAAGCTTACGAAAACTGCGATAAATGTAGTATAAATTTTTTAATGTAGTATAAATTGGACCTCAAAAATCTACGTCACATATAAGAAAGAGTCGTAGAGTTTCTTACGGTTTTACTGCAGGCTTCCCTTCCGTTAATCAGCCATATGCGTTCTCGAAGAAGCGCAACTAACACTCTTGCCACTATGTGGTCGGGTAGGTAGTTCTGGCATTTACTACAGTGGCCATATAAAGGAGCTCTAGTTTGGTGTTTTATTTTATAGTAGGAGGAAGCCTCGAAAGCCGGAGTGCGGGACTTTAATCCGCTAAACCTAACCTACTCCTAACTCAAGACTCTCCCACGGAACCACCAGATAAGGTTTTACTTCATGGGAGTAACAAGACATTTTACGTCTCCTCTATAGCACGGACGGACTGACGCCTAACTGTAACTGTCTTTATATAGTCATGTCGTCTACTTATCTACGTATAGATGTCAGGTATTGCTGCCATATAATTAGGCTCTTCTTTCTCTCTTCTCTCTTTTGAATTTCTGTAATTGGCGCTGATAGCTCACATAATCTAGTGAGCTCGTCACTCTGGTTGTCTATGGGAAGCATACCAGCTAGTACTTCAGATGCTTCGCTGGAGATAGTTCGGAAAGCACTTGTTACTCTTAGTGCTGCATGAATTTCATGGAGTCCAATATTACCCCTAAATACTTCAACTGTGGTTGTAAACTAATTACGCACTCTCCTATAGTGAGAGTTATTTTTTCCTCAATTTTCCTGGTGCTTATGAGCAATACCTCTGTTTTTTGCTCACCTAGTTCCAAACTCTTGGAAGAAAACCATTGGCGTAGGCTATTTATATTGTAGGTCATAAAGTTGTTTACCTACTGCTACCCCTATAAGATCGTCCGCGTACGCGATTAGCTTAACGTTTTTAGGCTGTGGAATTCTTAGCACTCTTAAATAGATCCTTGAGGTACTCCACTTGTAATAGGGTAGCTCTTGATGCCTCGGTGGTGTCGTAGATCAGCTTTCTATTTTAAAAATAACTCGTAACGATATTTATGAGGTACTGATGGGCGCATATTCCGTATAGGGCTTCGAGTATATTTTACCATTTAGCAGAGTTAAATGCATTCTTCACATCTAGGGTGATCAGCGCACAATATTTTTTTGTACCACCTTTCCATCTTTTACCACTTACTTCTCTTTTCGCAGTGTCGACAACTTCTTTCAGTGCATCGATAGTCAACCTCTGTTTTCTGAAGCCGTATTGTCTTTCTGATAGTCCGCCGGCTTCCTGGATTGCAATCTCCAAGCGCTTTCTTATTATGCTTTCGTACACTTTGCCCATTGTGTCAAGCATACACAGAGGTCGATACGAAGAAGGTTCATCTGGTGTTTTTGTTTGATTTTGGGATTAAAACCAGACGCTGGACTTTCCAAGGATCAGGGAACATCCCTTCTTTTTTGCATGCGTTGTAAATTTTTGCAAGAAGGGGTGGCTTCGAAATTATGGCTACCTTTGGAGCTCTGTTTGGTATTCCGTCTATACCAGGCGCTTTGTTGGTTTTGATTTTTTTTGGCTATGGCCAATAGTTCTTTTTCTGTAACCAGTAGGGGTGATTCAGCATCTTCGTTTCGTTGCTCAGCGTTAGTTATCGGTTTGTGCGTCAGAAATAATGCCTTGGCGACTTTCTTCATGAACGCAGCGCATTTGGGTTGCTGCCGCTTATTTTTGAATTTGGACACACAGATTTTATAAGCAGTCCCCCCGGCGTCTATATTCAATTCTCCACAGATTGTTTCATAACAGTTTCTTTTGCTTCGGATTATAGCTGACTTTTAGAGCTTTTTGTGGCTTTTAGACGGTTTTCGTTTTCGTCGCTTTGATTGCTTTGTAGGCGCCGTCAAGCTGCGTGACAAAGCTTTCTCAGCGTTGCAATTTCTTCATTCCACCAATATACAGGGGTTCGCCTATTGTGACATTTCGTCCTTCGCATTAGAGCGTCGCATGCTGCCACCAGTTCCTTTCGCAATGTGGTTACTACGTGAACGCTGCCTTCGCCCGGTGCTACTGCTGCACTCCAGGCTATCTCAAAAACGTCAGTATCAGAATCTGTTTGCTTCCAGCTTCTTTTTTGTGTAGTGTTAATGCGTGAGGGTTTTTGGGACCGAGAATGAAACTACTGCAATGATTGCCATGTGGTCACTATATGTGCACATGTCTGACACCTCCCACTTAATGTGTCTGCTTAGTGCGTCATTTGCAAACATGAGGTCTATTATAGAGCCTTTAGTTCCTTTTTTGATAGGTATTTTTGGTGTCACTATTAATAATTGTGAGGTTGGTTTGGCTCAGGAATTCTAGAACCAGGCGCCCACGATGGTTTGAACATCTGCTACCCCAAACAGTAGACCATGCATTAAAGTCACCTGCCATTATTATCGGTGATTTGCATCTGCTTTCTAAGATAAGAATTTGGTGTGGGATTCGTGGTGTGAAATAGACTCCACCGCCGAGTACTGTCATTCACCCCAGTGGATGAACGTCTAGCCACAAACAGCATCAAAGCGAGGTTTTTCAACGTATCGCTGATTTGCGCCCACACCCCAAATGGAAGATGCCTCCTATGAGCGCTTGGAGCCCACCTATGAGAACTGCGCCCGCCGCGATGTCAAAATTCAGCCTCCACGAGGAAACATCCCCAAATGGGTTGAGGCTGATGACTTCGCCGTGGCCCAAAATATGGTTATATGTGGTACTAGATTCAGCATAGAAAAATTCATCGAGCTAAATGGTTGTACGGATCGAAATACCACAAACCAGACCGATCATGTTATGATAGACGGAAGGCACGTTTCTGGTGTTTTAGATGTGCGTACGCTCCGAGGTCCTAACATCGACTCTGATCACTATCTTGTTGCAGCCAAGATTCGCACCCGCCTCTGTGCAGCAAAACGCGCACGTCAATAAACACAAGGAAGGTTCGACATCGAGAAACTGCAATCACAACAGACAGCTGAACAAGTTTCTACTGGGCTTGCTCTCCTGCTCTCTCAGAGCACTCATGAACAACTCGGTATAAGGGAACTTTGGGACGTCATTTCAAGTTCCTTACTTACAGCTGCAACCTAAACCATGCGTTTTCGGAGAATGCAAAACAACAGGTGGTACGATGAGGAGTGCCGTGTCGCAGCGAAGAGAAAACAGACTGCCTACTTCGCAACATTACGATCGATCGCAACACGTGCGGGATGGGATAGATATCTAGAGTTGAAGAGGGAAGCGAGACCCATTTACAGACAGAAAAAGAGAGAGGCCGAAATGCGTGAGTATGAAGAGCTTGACAAGCTGGCCGACAGGAGTAACGCTCAAAAATTCTACGAAAAAATTCGGCGGCTAACAGAAATTTTCAAGACCGGAGCATACTTTTGTAGAACACCCAAACGTGATTTAGTGACCGATGCCCAGAGCTTACTTAAATTATGGAGGGAACACTTCTCTAGCCTGCTGAATGCCAGTGAACGTACAACGCCAGGAGAAGGCGCACCCGATTTCCAAATCGATGACAATGGAGCAGATGTTCCATTGCCCGACTATGAAGAAGTTAAAACAGCAATTACCCGTCTGAAGAACAACACAGCGGCGGGCCGATGGATTGCCGGCCGAGCTATTCAAACACGGCGGCCAAGAACTGATAAGGAGCATTTGTCAGCTTCTTTTTAAAATATGGTCGGACGAAAGCATGCCCAACGATTGCAATGTTAGTGGGTTATGCCCAATCCAAAAAATTGGAGACCCCACAGTCTGCGGCAACTACCATGGGATAAGCCTCCAACATCGCCTACAAGGTTCTATCGAGCGTATTGTGTGAAAGATTAAAGCCCACCGTCAACAAACTAATTGGACCTTATCAGTGTGGCTTTAGACCTGGCAAATCAACACCGACCAGATATTCACCATGCACCAAATCTTGGAAAAGACGCGTGAAAGCAGAATCGACACAAATCACCTCTTCGTCGATTTCAATGTTGCTTTCGACAGCACGAAAAGGAGCTGTCTTTATTCCGCGATGTCTGAATTCGGTATACCTGCAAAACTAATACGGCTGTGTAAACTGACGTTGAGCAACACTCAAAGCTCTGTCAGGATCAGCAAGGATCTCTTTTAACCGTTTGATACCAAACGAGGTTTCAGACAAGGCGACTCCATATCATACGATTTCTTCAATCTGCTGCTGGAGAAAATAATTCGAGCTGCAGAAATTAATGGAGCAGGTACAATCTTTTATAAGAGAGCTGCGGGTGTATGCCGATGATATTGACATCATCGGTGTCAACACCCGCACTGTTAGTCCAGCTTTCTTCAGACTGGACAGGGAAGCATAGCAAATGGGTCTGGCAGTGAAGGAGGGCAAGACGAAACAAGAGTTGTCGCACTCCCGACTTAATTCTCACGTCACTGTTGACAGTCATAGCGTTGAAGTTGTACTTCGGACTGAGTAGGCAATTGTGAAGTAAAGTTCTCTCTCGACGAAAAAAACCAAACTCTATAAGCCACTCTTAATTGCCGTCCTGCTATATATATGGTGCAGAGGCTTGGACGATGACAACAACAGATGAGTCGACGTTACGAGTTTTCGAGAGAAATGTTCTGCGAAATATTTATGGTCCTTTGCGCGTTGGGCACGGCGAATATCGCATTCGATGGAACGGTGAGCTGTACGAGGTATACGACGACATTGACATAGTTCAGCGAATTAAAAGACAGCGGCTACGCTGGCTAGGTCATGTTGTCCGGATGGATGAAAACACTCCAGCTCTGAAAGTATTCGACGCAGTACCTGCCGCGGGAAGCAGAGGAAGAGGAAGACCTCCACTCCGTTGTAAGGACCAAGTGGAGAAGGACCTGTCTTCGCTTGGAATATCCAATTGGCGCCACGTAGCGAAGAGAAGAAAAGACTGGCGCTCTGTTGTTATTTCGGCTATACTCGCGTAAGCGATGTCTTCGCCAATAAAGAAGAAGAAGAAGATTAATGGGAATTTGGGATCGTATGAGGATAGAATTTTTGCAAATTCCGAATGTTGAATCACCTGAACAATTTTCAAAAATCTCAAGTATAATTCGTTTGGTCCCTTCCCTCCGTAGGCATTTTTGATTCGTCTAAACCATTGTAATAAATATATGACCACACGAAGAAATTTTAGATGAGATGAACATTTTTCGACATGGTTCAATAATGTATTATCTTCCCCATTTATGACTAGAGTGAAAGTATTTTTCTACTTTTCTATTCCTTCGTCGTCTGGAGAGAGCTGGATATGAGTGTTAATTGGTCATAAATTGGGGTCTTCTAGGAGGAATTGTAGACCGCCAAAACATACTGAATTTTTCAATTCATCCACGTTGCAACTTCGAGACACTTGATCCGAAGGATTTTGTTTCGTTGGCACATGTGGCCAATGTATATTGTCAGATAATTTCACTTCACGCTGATGATGTCGTGAGGTTTATAGCGGTTTATTTCTGGCATCCCGCCTTCCCTGATCTAAATTTCTACCAATCTAAAACTCGTTTGAGAGAAAAATCAGAGGTAATAAGAGAAAAGTCAGAGGTAATAATCGTATAATTTTATCCATGCCCAAGTGGAAATCCTCCCCTTTTATTATCGGCGATTTGCTTTTGGCTTTATGAGCTTGCCTGCAGTGAGAATTGGTTTCCCTTTGCAAGGTCATATTGCTTCCGCGCGACATCACTAGTTTCTTGTAAGCAGTTGGATTCTCTGTAAAGCAATTGCAAACATGTGTTTATTGGTGAAGATATTTTTAATGATGCTGATATTGTGGACAATAGAAAGATGTTCCTCCAAAGCCTCTGTCAGTTCTTAGAAGAAATACAAGAACTTATTTTTATTAAGAAAACAATTGTATGTGTGCGAATACGGAATATAAAATCACATGTTATCCCTTTTAGAAAAAATTAAAATTTTTTAAAATATAAGCAACGTCAATGCATGATCTGCGTGCATAAAATACTAAATTGTTTTTGTATAATAAGTTTATTTTATATTTTACTGGCTGACCCCGCAGGCGTTGTCCTGCGTGAATTTATGTGTTTTGAAATGAAGTTGAATATATGTATATTGGGTTGAAAATCAGTTATTTGCGATTTTTCTAAATTTTTCCAATGTAACGCAGCTTGATAAACAACATTTTTTGGTTTCTGTTTCGATGAGTAAATGTACGTAGAAGATAGTTTTCCAACTCGTGAACACGCCACGTATAGCTGGCCGTGTGAAAGACATAGCATTTCCAGATTTATGCCACACACTTCTGGCGACTAACCTTGTGTTCTGCTGATTGTCATCACAAATGAAATTTTCATTGAAAACTGAATACGTTTAAACTGAAATGACAAATCAGTGGAACTCAAAACAATTCGAAGAATCATGAATTCTGCCACCTTATATTCGATAGCTGCATCACAATCAGTCGGGTTACATTATACAATTTCAGCGCATGACAATTGCGAATCATAAAAATGAGAGACTTTGAGACCCAAATGATGCGGCGGCATTCCAAGCCTTTCCAAGGAATTAAGAAATTCCACTGGATAGTTCACGGCTTCGTCTTCATTGCCAAGACAATCGATCGATTTTAATGAGCGCAAATCTCTCGGAATTTGACTTTGAATCTCCAAGTTTAAGTCACTAATCGGTATTTTTGGCAGCTAAAATTGCGCGTGCACTGAAGGTATCATAGTTACGATTAATTGGCCAATGTTCGGATAAACATTTGTGATGAGTTCATCTTTCGTTGAAGTGAATTGATATCAAACCACTGGAAGTATCAACCAAAATTTGTCCATTTCCAATACTTAGATTCGCTAAGATGTAAAATGTTTTCGGCAATGGCATTTTTATTCGTATCTTATAATTGACGCTGATATGTCGAAATGATCATGGCGAAAAGTGTGTGAACTTCAGTGGTATGCAAAGTAGCTATCGCATCGTCCATCGTTTGATTCCAGTGATTATCATGTTCCAGTAATTTCAATTGCCGGCATTCTTCTCAAAAAGGAGCACACACCGCACCATTTACAATACGCAATGACTCGAATGAAGTTGAACCGCGTACATTAATCAAAAGCAACCGAAGCAATCGTCGTTTTTCGGATGGATTATATAAATTAGTCGTAATACATTAGTTGAGAACATACCTTGATGTCCAGCTACTGCTTGGCCTTGTTTTCTGCGTAACCATTTCTTGGACGATGCATTCCATGTATAATAACAAAGTATTTCCGAATAGAGCAATGTTCTCGCAAACGGATCACTGATGCAAGTTGAGAAAAAAGTCGTCAATGTCAATTTTATTGTTGGTGGTGTTTCAGCTGGATGTACTGTATTCACTGGGTTGAAATACACTCTTTGGCCTTCTCCAAATGATACCCAACAGTCGGAAAACATTCAATAATTGTGAAAATAAATATTCTGCAAAGCGCTTCATTGCAGTTCACGTATAGTGGGTCGACTTGCTGATCTCATATCGTTCAAGGCCAATAAACGCCATGTTGCTTCCTTTGGTGATGTACTTGCAAACGTGTTTGATCTATTTACCAAACTTCAATATTCAGCATTGATGGATATGGTACGATCGATGTTTTGCAACTTCGATATTCACTCCCCTAACTTGAATACAGAAGGTTCTGCCATTGTCGTCTGGTGAGCGACGCCGATAAAACAGATATTCATCATTTCCAGCTTGCGTTTCGAAAGAAAACCACGTGGATGGTGTTTCATGCATTTATTGTCACACATGTAAGCCAAAGTGACACTGTGGTGATGGCAAGGTCAAAGAACCATATTGGTTTTCACCACTTCGTATAATTCTGGATCTATCTATGGGTCAGGAATTTCTGCAGAAATAATTTTATCAATTTGATCTGGTGTAACCACCATCCTTCCTCCAAAGATGAATGTGTGCGTGCGGCAAACCTCATTTTTGCCACTCAACAGAGTACATCCAGTATCTAACAACACCATATATACATACTATGTACATTGCTTCAAGATAGATTCCATCAAACATCGTAGCTGTTGTTTGAAAAGACGTGCTGTGTCATCGTCACGATCTGCTGATTGATCGCAATTCAATAATTCCGTAATCTATGGCCATTTTGCATTGCAAGTGAATGTAACAAACAAATCCGTCCGTCCATAATTCCGCACGTACAGGTATGTCATCGCATCATGCGAGTACTCGTGCATGTGCTTTGGGCTGCCAATGTATGTTGATGGCAAAACGAACGCCGACCGATGTTGTTACGACCTCTTCATGGCATCGTAACAAATTTCAATCTATAAATTATCCCTATGTATGAAACACACATAAAGTTTTCACTGAATAATTTTCAGTAATTTATCTTTTGAATAGCCGAATAAAGAAATCAAACGACAGAAATTGAAAGACACTTTTTGGAAATTTGTGCTCGTAAGCCGGTTAAAAATGAATTAATTTTTTTTTTACAAACCATCCTCATTGGATTTCCTTCAAAGTGGTTCAAGCCATTTTTTATTTCACCAAACATATGCATATCGTATATATGTAAATAAGTTGGGTTTTTTTGTGTGTTGTTTGAAAAAATTTTCAAGTGATTATTTTGCCCAACTAAGTATCGGTTAATTGAGCGCGATATTGATAAATTTTTGAAGTGCAGTTCTCCCGGACAATACTGTTTAAACTTACAAGTAACCAATATTTGAAATTTCATTACTCCAACAGAACATTTTATGCTCTTGCAACTTGTTGGAATCAAAGCCGGTGAAATTCCTTCAGATACTGGCAAAACTATATATATGGGCCAAAAGAAACCAAGGGGTGTAAAAGTTTAATAACTTTTTCGTTTATTATTTTTTTTTTATTTTTTCTTTCAGATTACATAATATACAAAAAGGAAATTTTTTTACACTAAGTATGAAAAATGATGTCTCTTAAATGACCGCCGTTTTCAGCTTCGCACTGATGGGCTCTTTTTAGAGCATTTTCCATAACATCTTTCAAAACTTGTGGCTGTAGCGTTCGAATTTTTGCACCAATGTTTGCCTTGAGTTCAAAGATTGTCTCTGGCTTGTTCACATACACTCGCTCCTTCAAATAACCCCAAAAAAATAGTCGGGTGCTGTCAAATCGCGCTGGCCAAATAATTTCCGAATTTCTGGAAATTATTCGACCTCCATCTTCATTCTCGAAGAAGCAAGGCCCAATGACATTTACAGATGTGATCCCACACCATACTGTACACCTGATGGGGTGTAATTGGCGTTGATGAATGGCTCTTGGATTCTGAGAACCCCAGAACCTACAGTTTTGCTTATTAACAAAGCCATTCAAATGAAAATGAGCTTCATCACTCATAATCAAATTTTTAATAAAGTTGATTTCATTTCTGGCCAACTCTTGAAATTTAACTGCAAAATTTAGACGTTTCCGATGATCTGCGGGTTTTAATTTTTGCACCATTTGTACCTTATATGGGTATAACTGTAAATCTTTTTTAAAATGCGCCGTAGTGACGTACGAGACATTTCTAGCTGAGCAGAACGCCTTCTGGCAGATGTTTCTGGTGCTTCGTTAACACTTTGCTGTACTCGTTCAATATTTTCGGCAGTGCAACTTAAACGTGGTATACCGGTTCGAAGCGAATCTGTTACGCTACCATGTTGGTTATGACGATTACTAAGCAACGAATCATTGCTTCAGAGAGCGAAATTCTGACGTTATGACGATATGCTCTTTGCGTTTGTTTAAATGAGTTAAGCATCCACCCCCTCTACCCGGCAAAACTGACGCATCTTAATACAGCAGCGCAATTCACCACAGCTGATGACGTTACAATACGACTCACCACACCTGTACCCCTACTAAACAAAAAGGATGGACAGCAGGATAGGAAACATTATTCGTACAAAACAATTCGACAGCTCAATTCGTTCTAAACCATTCGTTTACACACTGCGCCGCATCGACACCTTTCGCCGGCACCTACATTCAACGAGACTTTCGTTACTTTCACTTCGACCTTCAACATATTCTACACTGCGCGGCGTCAACATACGTTCCGATTATTTACCGATCCTGAGTGCTACGTCAATTCGAGTCACCAGAGCTGAATCAAGTCATCGATCCATCAATAACTACTACTTTTGCAAAAAACATTATTTTTTTTACGGTTCTGAAACTGGACACCTTGATCTTTTATCGCTAGTCTAGTGCATATACTATTATTATATATTTGTTATCTGCTAAATTAAAAGGAATTTGAACATAAAGTACAATTGCAGTCTTTTATTAACAAAGTGGTAGTGAGTAAATAGTTTTAAATCAACTAAATTAAACATGGTCCTTCGAGCCTTACCGAAAGGCACTATTGGTTTCTACAAAATTTTATAAAAAAAAAGAAACGTTTTTACGTACATACATATATCGTGCGGTGGCAGAAAATATATATACCTGCAAATATATACATATATAAACAAATAATTTCCAAAATAAAACAGTTCCAAAAACAACAAAAATGAATTTAACAAACTAAAACTAAAGTGCGCGAGGTCTGAGTGCGGAACATGAACGGATAATAACAAAATATACAAAAAACCAAACAATAATCAGTGCGGTGAAATACAGTGGCGAACAAAAAAAAATATAAAATAAACAAACAAAAAACCAAAATAAAGTGCGGGAACATAATGCACTGACCCGAACAAAAACAAAGTGCATTTGAAAAATTAAGACACCAAACATTTTTAGCAAACAAAAAAGCAACAAATGCGCGTAATCTAAAAACAAAATATAAATCGGCCGCGAAAAAGAAAATTAAAATAATATCTTGCGGGCGAAACATACGTATACAATCAAAAAGACAAAAAATAAAAAAAGGGCAGTGGAACGAAGAAAAAACCAAAGCTGCAGTGACAAAACATAAACTTACAAAAACAAAATTTAGCAAACAGTTTCAACAGCCGAAACAAAATAAACAAAACAATTTCAACAAACAAAAACGCGCGAAACCTAAGCACAAAACATAAATCGGGCGCGAAAAACTAAAGCACTAATAAAAAGAAAGAAACGGGCGCGAACATTAAAACAAATATACAAGTAGTACATACATACAACAAAACAACAGCACGAGGAGGTAGCCAGCTGGAGCAGAGGAATTGGAACAAACGAACAGGCATATTAAACATTGGAATATACCTTACAAATCTAAGTGAGCGTATTCATTTCATCTCAAATTTAGTATATGCACATATGTATATATGTTCTAAGTTACGGTTTTCTTATTTCAAACCCAACGAAAAATCAACTTCATCTGCTTTAATTCACGGCAATATTATACGGCTTAATAGGCCAAGAAAACATAAATCCAAAAAATTACTAAGAAAAATTCTCTGGCAATACCGCTTTTGTTTAACAAGAACAATAAGCAGGGTTGCATAGATCAAAAACGAAAAAGAAACAAAAAATAAACATACATACATACATATATGCAAAATTCCGTACGTTTCTAAACATAATTATAATATATTATATATATACAAAAATGAATACATAAGTGCAAAAGGAACATACCTGCGCATATGTACATACATATATTTGTACATAGAGAATAGCATAGAATCTGCCTTTAATTTTATTTACATTACTAAATAAATTTATGAACACTATATACACATAAATATATTATTGGTGCATTGACAATTGTCCGTATATTCCTATACATAACCACATACGTAAGTACATATGTATGTATGTATGTACATTCAAAGCACACATTGGTTCGCAATACCTCTTGTTCTTTGTTAAACGAAAACAAGCCGGATTGCACAAAAAAAAAAAAAAAAAAAAACACAGAAATTAAACAGACATGCATATATGTATTAGCACAAACATTTCGTGCATACTTACGAACAAATAGCGAATTGATCTCTGTAACGAGCGCTCAATTGCTAAAGAACAAAAACATAAGCATAAAATCATTAGCAAAAACAATTCGTGCATGTACAAAGCATATTGATCTCTTCGACGAGCTCTCAATTGCACAAAAACAAGTACATGCAAGCCAATCATTAGGGTGTGCCTATATACCTATATAGAAAATACTTAAAATTAATATTGCGGTTTCAAAGCAAAGCATATAAAATAAAAATAAAATTAAAAAAAAAAAAAGAAAGTAACCCGTCTATTAAAAAAAAAAAAAAATCTACATACAACCAAAATAATGAACAATAACAAAAATCATAGTACACCTGGAGCTACACGCTCAAAACAGGTTGCTAGATTTATTTCAGAAAGTGACAGTTTAACAAGATACTGCACTAGATTTGCCTCTTCGCCGATTCATGAAAACTCTGAATCGTTATTAGAAATCAAAATTCAAAATCTTGAAAACTTTTGGACTCGCCTCCAAGCGGCTTATGACGCCATTCTAGATTCTAGCGATTCAGATACACACAATTTCAAATCAACGGCTTACGATATTTACGAAAACTGCTTAGACCAATTTGAAGAAACAAAAGCTATGATCTCCGATCAATTAAAGCTCATTAAAGCAATTGCACCTACTCCCCACAGTAGAGTAGAGCTGGCACAAATAAACAATCAAGAGGCAAGTTCAGGCATCCAACTCGAGGTGCCTCCATGTGATACAGAAACGTTTTACGGAGGTTATGAAGAATGGCCGTCCTTCCGGGATATGTTCACAGCCGTTTACATCAACCATCCACAACTATCAAAGGCACAAAAACTGTATCACCTCCGATACAAAACAAAAGGTCAAGCAGGTGAAATAGTTAAACAGTTCGCATTAAATGACGACAATTTCAATTTGGCTTGGGAAGCTCTAAAGGCTAGATTTGAAAATGAAAGAATACTGGTCGATAAACAAGTAACGACACTAATGAACTTGCCAAAAATTAAAAAAGGAACAAGTGTAGAATTCATCAAACTAGAATCCACTGTTTCAAATTGTTTGTCTATTCTATCGACACTAAATATTCCCACACACAGCTGGGACCTAATTCTGGTAAACATTTGCACCGGCGCATTACAAGAAAAGTCGTTACTTCTATGGGAGCAATCGCTCTCATCACGAAAAAAGTGCCCAACGTGGCAACAAATGAAAGATTTTCTCACCACCCAATATGAAATTGCGGAAAGGTTAGAAGAAAATATAATAAAAAATAAGAACATTAAACACGACCTCAATGTAAGCTTCAATAGACCCCAAGCTAGAAGCAAAAACAAATCAAACCTAATTTTTAACAAAACACAGTCGTTCACATCCGAACAAAGAAAACATACGTCATGCGAACTATGTAAACGAGGGCATAAACTTAAAACTTGCGAAAAGTTTAAAAAATTAAACATTAACGAAAGGAACAACTTTGTCAGATCAAAAAGACTCTGTACAAACTGCTTGTCCCATACACATACTCTTAAAAATTGCAAAAGCAAATTTAACTGCCTATATTGTCATAAAAGACATCATACAATGCTGCATTACTGCACATATCCCTCACCTCAAAGGAGCGCATATACAAAAAGAAACACGGGTTTAATTACAAAAGCAAATCCCGAAAGCCAAAATACTAAAAATTTCCTAGAGACACCATGCTGTTCAAAGGCACAAAATTCACAAACGCTGCACAGCGAAACACAAAATGGCCTAGTCACAGAACTAGTCCCCACCATACCAACTCAAGTTGAGTATAATAAAAACAAATACCTTAATTCAGAATTAAGTGAACTGCAAACGTTCAGAAAACTTGCAATAACAAACAAAACTATAAAAGATCAGTATTGTGAGCACTTCTCTAAAGCCACAACTACTCGATCAAATAATGGCCGGTACGTCGTACGACTGCCACTAGAGCCACAATATTCCAACACTCCACAAAGTGGTATAAAAAGTAAAGTTAGAGTTACCTCTGACAGTCCCTATATTAAAAGGACATACAAATTTTCGGCCCCGCAGGATGGCTGTCGCCAATAATGGAAAAACAAAAAAAAAACAATCTGAACAAATCCTAGAGCGGTGGCGCACTACTACTTGTCAAATTAGTGCATACGCAACTATGATCACAGTGAATTTCACAGCCACCGGTTCGCAGCTGATTTTTCAAAAAGTCGAAAAACGTACACATTAAATACAATGATGCCATATTGAGGCACAAATTTTCAAATATAAAAAAAAAAAAAATCAAAAAGGAAATTAAGGGATCACAATACTCCCAATGCGATAACTTAACGCACCTACGCTTACAAAGCTAAGGTCGCTCTTATCGCATCTATCCAAGCGCTCCTCATATAGGTGAGTCATGGAAATCAGCTATACAAAGCTTCAAGTTAAGTATACAAAATTATCTACTCCACGAATCGAAGCCGTTCGCAATTACCGGCCACTCTCGCAAGATTC
The DNA here is from genome assembly GCA_027475135.1 of Bactrocera correcta. Taxonomy (NCBI): domain Eukaryota; kingdom Metazoa; phylum Arthropoda; class Insecta; order Diptera; family Tephritidae; genus Bactrocera; species Bactrocera correcta. The sequence goes on along the minus strand of CM050322.1, from coordinate 45,240,589 downwards.
ATCTATTGTCTCAGCCCTAACTCCAGGGCTAAGGAGTACCCATTCTGGCCATATCTGAGCCTGGCGTGGAGTTACTATCCTTCATAAGCCGGGAATAAATAAAAAACAAACAATTGCCGATAATACCGAAAAGGCATATAATAAACCACCGGTATGCCAAACCGATAAATAATAAATTGTATATAACCGCTAATAAAATTAATAAAAGCAAACAACTTTTTTGGTATAATAATACAATAAGTCGTCAAAGCACCCAAAATCAATTATTACCTTAAGCACCAATATTTACTCAAAATGCAATTGGCTATTAAAACCAAAATCGCTTCTTACAGCTAATATTCTGCGGCCTCGGTTACTACACCAAAAGTAAGCCGAATTACATTCATCAGATTATATGTATAAAACTAGGCAAAATATTCGCCTAGGGGGCCCAGGATGTTTAAATGAGTTAAGCATCCACCCCCTCTACCCGGCAAAACTGACGCATCTTAATACAGCAGCGCAATTCACCACAGCTGATGACGTTACAATACGACTCACCACACCTGTACCCCTACTAAACAAAAAGGATGGACAGCAGGATAGGAAACATTATTCGTACAAAACAATTCGACAGCTCAATTCGTTCTAAACCATTCGTTTACACACTGCGCCGCATCGACACCTTTCGCCGGCACCTACATTCAACGAGACTTTCGTTACTTTCACTTCGACCTTCAACATATTCTACACTGCGCGGCGTCAACATACGTTCCGATTATTTACCGATCCTGAGTGCTACGTCAATTCGAGTCACCAGAGCTGAATCAAGTCATCGATCCATCAATAACTACTACTTTTGCAAAAAACATTATTTTTTTTACGGTTCTGAAACTGGACACCTTGATCTTTTATCGCTAGTCTAGTGCATATATTATTATTATATATTTGTTATCTGCTAAATTAAAAGGAATTTGAACATAAAGTACATTTGCAGTCTTTTATTAACAAAGTGGTAGTGAGTAAATAGTTTTAAATCAACTAAATTAAACAGCGTTAAAATAATTGATCTTTGGTTTAAATAATAAAATTCTATTGTTCTGGTTCTCAGTTCAGTTGTATACCTCTCCATTATAAATTCTCCAAATGTTGTATATATAATCTGAAAGAAAAAATAAAAAAAAGAAATAAACGAAAAAGTTATTAAACTTTTGTACCAATTCGTTTCTTTTGGCCCACCCTGTATTAACCCTCATCGAGACCAACGGATATTTTGTTTTTAAATGTTATTTAAATATAATTAGAGTGTAGCAAACGACTTGCGCTTCCAGGTAGCTTTCTAGAATTTTATTGTCAATAGAATTCAGAAAAAACAATTCAAGGATATCGTATCGAAAAGGACGAAAAAAGGATATTATAATATTACACCTTAGTCGAGACCAGTGGTGCTTGAACTTTGAACTTGGTATGTTTCTATCACTTCGCACGGTTGATTTGTCTGTTTTTATGTTCGTTACATTCGGGTCTATAGCGAGCTCTTTGCTCTCGACTTAGTCGTGCGAAAGAAGAGAAAAAGAGGGAAACCGTCAAAAGAATGTATGTTTACAACCAAAACCAGGATTTTGTGTGTTTATTTTTGTTACAGTATTCTTCTTAGCACGTAGCGAGGAGAAGAAACGAGTGGCGCGCTGTTATTGACTCGGCTATAATCGCGTAAGCGGTGCCTACGCCAGTAAAGAAGAAGAAGATTCTTCTTTTCTCTCTCTAATGAATTCGTTTTCTGTATTATTTTGTATTATGCAAGTCAGTTGATGACAGATAGTTGAACGCACAACGCAGTGATGAAGTGGAATATGTGTATAATACACCATTACGTTCTAGAAACATCAGTGTAGAATTTTATGATCGCTTAACATCAGCATTGGTAAATGACATTCAAAATGAAAATAATGATGTTGTGCGAATTATGTATGTAAACATGTCTACAAAAATTATGTTTATAAACACTGTATATTAGGTTACACTTAAGTTGCCGACAACATTTGCCTATTTTCTTTAAGCTATTTATTCTTATTACAATAATTGTTACGATTCCCTCGAACTAAAAATTACAATAAAGCATTAAATATTGATCACTCTTCGGAATCGGATGTTTTAATATACATAACTTGAGTGAAGAAGTGGATCCATTCGAAAGCGATGACGATGATAGAGATGTCGATTATGTGCCATTTGAAGATGCATCGCATATTGAAAATGAAATCGAAATCGAGCCGAATGAAATTTTAGATAGCGACGAAGAGGAAGTAATCGGTTATGCCAAATAAGAAGAGCGTGAAACTACAGCTGCTACTGAAACTTCTTACTACGGTAAAGATGGGGCAGAATGGAAAAAAGAGCCTAATGAAGCAATTCGTACTCGTGCACACAATATTATGCGCTTCAGGCCTGGACCGAAGCAACAAAACTTTATTCCCATTGATGTATTCAAACAGTTTTTTACTACCAATATTTCATCCATTATCACCAGTCAAACAAATCGTTATGGAGGAGACCAATTTGCAAAATGTAATGCAGAAAATCTAACTTCAAGACCTAAATTTTGGGTGGATTTCACTAGCACCGAACTTGATGCATTTATTGGCATTCTTATTTTTTCTGGTGTAACGCACAATAATCTGCAGTTTACACCACTTTTGTGGCAAACAGATGCTCTTCGCATTTTTCGAGCGGCCATGCCACTCAAACGATTCAAGTTATTGACGCGATATATCCGTTTCGATGATGGCCGCACACGTTCATTCCGACTACAATCTGATAAGGCTGCCACAATTCGCGATATATGGAATGTTTTAAATGAAAACCTCGCCAGAAACTATGAGCCGGATGAAAATGTAACGATTGATGATAAATTGTTTCCGTATCGTGAAAAGACAAAGTTTACACAATTCATACCATCAAAACCAGCCAAATAATGGGCATGTGACTCACAAACAAAATACCCATTGCAAGGTATATTGTACACGGGAAGGATAGCGGAGAGCGTGAAGTGAACCAAGGAGAAAATGTATTGCTCAAACTTGTGAAACGGTACGAAAACACCGACAAAACAATAGTAGTTGACAACTTTTTCACAACACTGACAGGAGCCAAACGATTGGCTGCCATTGGATTTGCTTTCGTCGGTACTATTCGCGCCAAAAATAAGTGTTTACCCGAAGAATTGAAAAAAAAAAAAAATCCGTCTCGTCCGTTGCTTTCTGCTCTTTTCGGGTTTCGCGATAATCTCGTTTCGGTTTGTAGCTATGTTCCGATAAAGAACAAGGCAGTCAATTTGATTTCAACCCTACTTTACACAAAGGATTGTGAAGGTGAAGCTGAAAAACCGGAAGCAATTTTATTTTATAATTCAAAAAAAGCCGGCGTTGACTGCATGGATCAGATAGTTACCGATTACACTAAAAAGTGGTCAACAAAACGATGACATTTGCCTTTTTTTGCAACTTGTTGGATGTGATGGGATTGGCTGCTTTCGTAATTTGCAAAGAAATCGACCATCTAGATAAAAAGGATGCACGACGCACTTCTCTTTACAATTTATCGAGAACATTGGCAACGCCTAATATCGAAAATCGTATGAACAATCCCAATGTCATCAAACATCTATCTTGTCGTTTGGCTTTTGAATCCTTTTTCGGTCGTTCACTCAACATCCCATCACGATTGGTAGCTTCAACATCAAAAGGTGCTGACACACTCAAAGGAAGGAGAGATTGCAGACTTTGTTTGCAAGAAAGCGATAAATTGCGTCGTAAAACTCGATTTTTCTGTTCTAAATGCTCAAATCCAGTTTGTCAACAGCATTCGAAAATTGATTACATATGTATGTTTTTTTTTGTATTCCTCAGGACCCATCATCATAAAATCAATTGAAAATCGCTCAAAAATTATTCATATGCTCCTAAATAAATTAAAAAATTAACGAAAAGGAATGCGTTGTATTTCATTTTAAAAGCCGCATACGAGTTTAATTTTTCTTTTTCAGGTAGTTCAGAGTATGCCCAAACCAAATCGAGAGGTAAGAAATTTCAAAAATGTATCTATATTGTACATATATGAGAGTAAATACAACACGTATTTCCATAAAAATGTATATAAACACATATCGGCCTACCCAAGCACCATTGGTCTCGACTAAGTGCAAACAAGTAAGAAAGGGGTAAGTTCGGGTGCAACCGATCATTTTATACTCTTGCAACTTGCTTTAATCAAAGCCAGGAAAATACCTTACGATGTAAAACGTAAACCAGAGGATCGGAATCTACGCAATTTAACATATATGTTCATACACTATATATAACTTATACACTGACCTACGTATACATTCGGCATAAGATTTGTTAGAAAAATCAGAATAATTATACGTAGTCATTATACAAAATCAGCTAGATGTTCAAAAATGGGGCTAAATAAAGTTTTCGTCCAATGGTATTCATTTGAGGCACAATGATATACTGTTATGAGTAAATAGAAGTTTCAATTGTATATGGGGGGCTCAGGGAAGTATTAACCTGTTTCCTTCCATTTCGGATGCACAGAATTACTGAATTACTATCTGAATTTCTATTTCTTATCTCATACATTTCGAACAAAATCCAACTATGTATAGGTACTGGGGTTCACATATTCCGTATCTAGGGTGGCATACTTTCCAAACTTTATCGAAATCGGTCAGTCGGGTCCCGAGATATGGGATTTCACCAAAAAGTTGACGGTGCTACGTCCATCATAAAATTTTTACTACGATCCCAATAAAGCCTTGTCACATCAAATCCAGCGGCAAATTTTTACATTTTTGGCGCACTTAGTTATAGATTTATCGCGCTTTTCATAGCTTTGAACAGTACGGTTATATGGGGAGTAAGAGTAAGAGGGGTTTTCATCCAATTTCGTACCTTTTTCACACAATCGCACATAGGAGCATTTGGTTTCAAAAACCAGACAAAATTATTTAAAGTGGTATTATGAATGAAAAAGAAAAACGCTTGAATTATTGAATATAATAATGCAACATATTAAAATAAAACTAGTATGGATGGGCTAAGTTCGGGTGCAACCGAACATTTTATATTGAATATGTTTGAGCTGGGGGTAGTATCGACCAGATTTTATCTATTTTCAAGCGTTTTCAAAATCAAGCGGATATTCGAAAATTTTGGTAATAGTTATATAGGGTGAGGGTAAAGTTTTCGCCCAATTTTATCCATTTAAAGGGCAAAAATATGTTCTGGAATTTTCATGGTGATAACTCAAATATTTAATAATGCAACATATTAAAATAAAACTAGTATGGATGGGCTAAGTTCGGGTGCAACCGAACATTTTATATTGAATATGTTTGAGCTGGGGGTAGTATCGACCAGATTTTATCTATTTTCAAGCGTTTTCAAAATCAAGCGGATATTCGAAAATTTTGGTAATAGTTATATAGGGCGAGGGTAAAGTTTTCGCCCAATTTTATCCATTTAAAGGGCAAAAATATGTTCTGGAATTTTCATGGTGATAACTCAAATATTTTCGAATATATCCAGCATAAAGTGACCCAGAAGTTCGAAAATCTTTATAGCGGGCCGATCTCTGTTTCGACATCACGTTCAAGGAAGCAACAACCGCGCGCTCGACCTCCTTTTTTACATCTCTTTTAGAAAGTGATATTTTCCAAAATTTTAATTAAAGTTGTGCTTTTTCCTTTTTTTTTAAATAAATATTGTAATACCTTCGTCGGAAAACGAAAACAAGATAGTTTTGCTATTCACGGTTGGTGATATCTATGTATATACAGTGAACATGATCCTTCGAGCCTAGTGAAAAGCACTATGGGAAATTAATCAAAAACAATCAAAACAAAATTAAATTATAATAAAGTGAACATGGTTATAATAAAGTGACAAAAGCGAAAATAGAGGGAGTAACACACATACATACATATTAAAAGTGCCAAAAAAAAACAAATAAGTTGTTATACAAGATTGAAAAAACGAAAGAAACGTGAAGTGACACATTAGATTAGATTAGATTATTATTAATTGAGGTAATGCACCGCGACCTAGGGTCTATTGTGCCCTCTCCTATATCACATGACCTCACAGAGCCCCAGCAGCCTGAACAGTTCCAGTAGTTTGCGGGGCTCAAGCGAGGTTATGTGATCCCTGCTGATATACACTGAATCCAGGGCCTTAAGCCTTTTCCCACAGATTGCTGTGCAATCCTGGATAAGGTGTGCTGGTGTCTCCTGTTCCAGGTCGCAGAACCGGCAGTTGGCACAGGAGACCATGCCCATGTTGGACAGGTGCTTCCTGAGCTTGCAGTGGCCGGTGTATATTGCGACGAGGAGACGGAATTTCCCGCGAGGTAGGTTAATTAATTCTTTAAACCTGGAGAGATTATACCCTCCCAGGAGCAGCTTAGCGTGGCGCATACCTGCTGCCTGCCGCCAGTGCCGCTCTCTATCCTCTCTTTCCTCCGTGCGGAGCAGCTCCTTGAGAGTGTGGGGTCCTACCGCTAAGTATGGCTCTGGTCCCAACATCTTGGATGCTGCTGCCGTGCGTGCCAGCTCGTCAGCCTTCTCATTACCTTCTACTCCTTTGTGCCCTGGTACCCAGATTAGATGTACCCGATTGCACAGGGACAGGCGGTTTAGCCTTTCTACACATTCCTCGACTAAAAGCGATTTGGTCTCGTATGATAGGATCGCTTTTAGTGCCGCTTGACTATCACTGAGAATAGCTATGCGCTGGTTGCGATAGTTGCGGCTGAGGTTTACTTCCGCGCACTGACTGATGGCAAAAACTTCAGCCTGGAAGATACTTGGGAAGCTGCCCATGGGTATGGACAGCTTAGTACGCGGTCCCGCAATACCTGCCCCAATACCGTCCGGCGTTTTTGAGCCATCAGTGTACCACTGAATGGTACTTTCTTCCAGCAGCTTTTCCAGAATGGAATCATTCCACTCCATCTTGCTGCCTAGAGTTACTGTGAAATTCTTTTTGAGATTAATTTTCTTAGTTGTTCCATCTCGCGGGAGGAGGGCTAGCGGTGTGCTCTCCGCTAGGGCGTCCATCTGTTTAGAGGACATGATCTTCCCTATTCCACAGCCTTCTGCTGACATCAGCAGCATGGTGTGCTTTGCTGATATCTTGATCACCTGATGAAGGGGTGTTAGCTCTAGCAAGACTTCCAGTGCCACGGTGGGACATGTGCGCATTGCCCCTGAAGCACAGACACATGCAAGTCTTTGCAGCTTTGACAGTCTTCCTATCACTGAAGACTGCGTAGCTTTGGTGGCCCAAGCAACTGCTCCATAGGTGACGATAGGCCTTACTATCATGGTATACAGCCATCTGATGATGCTTGGCTTGCATCCCCATGATCTGCCGGCTAGGCGTCTACAAATCATTAGCGCTCTAGTTGCCTTGGATACAGTTAAGTCCAAATGCCTACTCCATTTTAACTGTGAGTCTAAGATGAGGCCGAGAAATTTGACCTCCTTAGACATTTCCACCTCTGTGCCTCCGATTGTAAGGGATCTCAGGCCCGGAAGAGATCTCCGCTTAGTGAATGGGATCACGGTGGTCTTCGCTGGGTTGATGTTAAGCCCTACCGTGTTGCACCATCCCTTTGCCAAGTTTAGGCCCCTTTGAACAATGTCACAGAGAGTGTTCTCAAATTTGCCTCTTGCCATTATGACGATGTCGTCCGCGTACCCTAGGCAGCGGATTCCATTGCTTGTGAGTAACTCGAGTAATTCGTCTACAATCAGGCTCCATAGCAGAGGGGATAGTACTCCGCCCTGAGGGCAGCCCCTTGTGGTGCCAAGACGAATCTTACTTTCTCCCACTATTGTTTCTGCTACCCTAGTGCGCAGAAGGGTTTCAATCCATCTGCGTATCGGAAGGGGTACACTCCTTCTCTCGAGTGCCTTAATCACGCTTGTATGAGACGCATTGTCGAAGGCACCCTCAATGTCAAGAAAGGCGCAGATCGCTACCTCGCCATTGACCAGCGAATCCTGCAGGTCAGACGTGAGTTGGTACAGAGCAGTATTCGTTGATCTCCCCGCTCTGTACGCATGTTGTCTGGCATGCAGGGGTGCGACTTTTAGCGCTTCCGATCTTATGTGGTTATCTATTACTTTTTCCATCCCCTTTAGAAAGAAGGACGTTAGACTTATGGGCCGAAATGATTTTGCTAACGAATAGTCTCTTCTTCCTATCTTGGGAATTAAAATTACTTTGGCAATTCTCCAAGGCTCGGGAATATACGACATTGCCAGGCTGTCTCTCATCAGCCCCAGCAGGTGTGGTAGGAGAATGTCGATACCTTGCTGCAAGAGGGCTGGGAAGACGCCATCCACTCCCGGTGACTTGTAGCTCGAAAAGGAGGCCAGTGCCCACCTGACTGAGTCTGCAGTGAACAGGTTCCTTGCAGTCAGCCAGTCTGAGCGATCCGGCCTACGCATGACCGAAGCTGGGTTAGGTCAGCTTGAACAGTCTCCGGGAAGTGCGTTTGTAGGAGTGTTTCCGCCCTCTCCTCTGCACTTGTCGTATAGGTCCCGTCCTGTCTCTTTAGGGATAGTACTGTGTCCATCTTACCCTTCGACAACGCCTTGTGCAGTCTGGCTGCCTCCGGGGTCGAGGAGACGCTCTCACAGAATTTCCTGAAACTGTTTGACTTGGCAAGCCTAATCTCCTTGTTGTAGATTGTTAGCTGCCGCTTGTATTCTTCCCAGCTACCCGTGCGCTTGGCTTTATTAAACAGCTTGCGCACCCTAAGTCTAAGAAATGAGAGTTTACTGGACCACCAGGGGCAGATTTGTTTGCTGGTGGTCGCTTTCAGTGGACAGGCACAATGGTAGGCGTCCAGAATGGATTGGTTTATGGCACTTAGTCTGCTCTCCAGCCCAACTGTGGTGGACCTACCATCCGCTTGCTCCACTCCACTTAGGTTCCTACTTAGATTCTCTCTGAAGATACCCCAATTTGTATTTCTCGGGGTACGAGTCGGAGGTCGGTCCCCGATTGTCACCCTCAGAACAAAGCGAATGATCCTGTGATCCGACAGTGAGGGTTCTTTAGAAACCCGCCACTGTGAGATCAGACCAATCACGCTGTCGTTGCTCAGGGTAACATCTAGGACCTCACTCCGAATACTTGTTACGAAGGTTGGCTCGCAACCTACGTTCTCTATATTAATATTATTGCTAAGTATAAATTCTAAAAGTGACTCACCCCTCACGTTGCAATCCGTGCTGCCCCATTCTGTGTGATGCGCGTTGGCATCGCAACCTATGATTAGGGGCAGATTGTTTGCCTTACAGTGCTCCACCAGTTTAAGAATCAATGGGGGGGGGTGCCGTGGCTGTTTCTCCCGGAAAATATCCTGACGCAAGGACGAAGTCCGATCCTTCCTTGTCCTTTATCTGCACAGCCACCAGATCTTGCGTTAGAAACTCTGAAATACAGAAGAAGTTTATATCGTCTCTAACGACTAAACAGGAACGGGGTCTCTCGCTGGAGAGATCCCAGACTACCTTGCTTTTTCTTGTGTTGAGGCCTCTTACCTCTCCTCTGACCACCCAAGGCTCCTGGATTAGGAGGATGCCCAGGTTATCCGAAATGAACCTCCTCACGATGACCGCCGAGGCTGCCGATGCGTGATGGAGGTTCACCTGGGCCACCTCTATACCGGTACTGGAGATTATAGTAGGGGTTCGACGAGAGACAGGTCCTCGTCTTCAATCTCTCCATCGACCTGCATCTCCAGCCCTTCCAGAAGCTCTTGGGTGGACGGCATCACACCTTCCTGCGCTGTGGTGATCCCGTTTCCACTGCTCACGTCTGCGGCGGTGGTCGCAACCTGCCCAGCCGAGATTTGGTCGTTGGGGGACTCGTCTTGCTCGCACGAAACCACGGCGGCAGTCGCTTCAGGCGCGACTGGGCGGGTTATGGGTGGAGCTGGTGTTGCGGTCGTCCCCGTTGGAGGTTCTTGGCTCGTGGTCGTAGCCTTGGGCCTCCATGGCCTCACCACAATCTTGCCGAAGCGGAAGTTCAGCCTGTACCCTTTCTGCTTAATGTACGTGTATGATACGTCGTCCATCGTAATGTTGTGGTTCCAACCGGAACCTTCAACACTGCTTGCTACGACCTTCCACGCTGAGGTACTCAAACCTTCATTCTGGTTTCTCACCAGATTGAGCGCGAAGTCATAGCTCTTGTCCGCACTCCTGGGAAAGAACGCCACCATACTGTGTAGTTGCGGAATTTCCTCTCCTCTTCTGACACACAGGGCCGGACCCTCCCAGCCCTCTAGCCTCGGCGTGATATTCTTCAGCCAGGTGGCCGACTTTTCATCCTGGCAGTCGACCAGCAGCATGCCGCCTTTGAAAAAGATGCCATTAAAGGCACCGGTATAGCCGACGCCGATGGTTAGGGCATTGACTAGGCAGTCTTGGAGAGCCGTCACCTGCTCAGACCCTAGTGCCTCCGCAGGGTAGTTGTTGGGCAGCACTGCCATCCGTATGTTGCTGACGGCCTCCGAGTATTTGCGGCTCGTGGTCTTCATCGGCTGCTGGTTGGGGTTAGGGCGTTTTCCACCGGCTCCCTGTGGTCTGTCTTCCCGTATTCTCTTGGGCAATGGTGGCTCCTGAGGTGTTATCTGGACGCTCTTCCGTTTCTCCATCCGACTGGGTTCCTCTTGGGGTGCTGGCCTTGCTACGATTCGCCCCTCCGCTTGGGCTGCTTGAGCTCGGCGGCGCCTCCGGTTCCTGCGTCTAGTTGCAGACGAACCGCCATTGGTACCTACACGTCGTGTATTGCTTGGAGAGGGGATGTTCCCACTGCTCCTATTCAAGGCCCGCTTCTCGGCTGACTCCGGCGTCATGCCATCCTCAAGGAACCTCAGGTACCACTTTAGAGTGGCCCCACTCATTCCAGCTCTACGCGAGTCGTCGTGGCCTCCTGGCCGTCCTGGCTCCGGGGTACATGGGACGTTCCCTCGTTGTCGTCTCCTTTTTCGTTCTCCCCTCGATTACACTTTCGTGAAACCACCCTCCTGTCCGCAGTCGATCCTGCTCGAGGGGGTTGCGGGGGCAGCGCTTGCGCGATTTTCAGTGGTTGACACACTGCGCTGAGTGTCGCTGCAGGAGGGCACATCGTCGTCGTCACGTGCGTACTCCTCAAAGAGTGCACGTTTATCTGGCGACAATGCATCCAAAAAGCTAGGCTTCCGTCCAGCTCCTGGGCCACTCCTGCGAGCGGCACTGGTGCCGCTGCTGCTGCTGGCTATTGTTGTAGATGCTGTTGTTGATGTTGTTGTTGTTGTTTGTTGTTGTTGTTGCTGTTTTTGTTGTTGTTGTCGGATCATCTTTTTCGTACGACCGTTTGGCCCGTGTTGTGAGCCTCCCGGTCTAATTTTGGAAAGGGGAAGCTGAAAGTCCGCTGCGCCAGAGCCCCTTGACGCAGTAAGGCCACCGTTACTTCCCAAGGCGGCCCGGTATTGGGAAGGCTCCGTGCGAATACAGCCGAATTTACCTCCTGGCTGCAAATCATCCCATGGGCACGGGTCGCATAACACCCTGGATTAGGAGGTGGTAGCTCTTGGTCGCCGCGCACATGCAGCTTCTGCCAGCCCTCAGGAGAGATGCTATGCGGCATCTCTGCCCCTGCCGCTGCGGTTTAAGCCCCTGCACCACGTCAAGGTGCCTACCATTCGCAGAGGGAAGTGACACATGCACATACATATTAGGGAAATTACAAATAATACAACAGTGACACTCTTCTCACCAAATACACTATGGAAATCACAACAAGATACTATCATAAATTGCATTATATGACCTGTCTAAACTTATTTAACCCTTTCCTGGGCGACTCACAGCGGAAGTACGAAATTCTGAATTGAAAAAGAGTCGAAGTCTTGAGTACAGTATGAGACATATATATGTACCTCTGCGGGCATTAGCGAACTAATGGGACGTTCGTTAGTCTCGCACAAATTCAACAACAGTATTTCAAAGGAATTGCTTGAAATATCAAGTGAAGTGGTTGTATTTTTGGTGCGGTCCTGGGGTTTTGACAAAAAATCCTAGTTTTTCATACCAATTGTTAGCGATTTTTTTGCTGAGGCTTTTTGAAAACTAAAACAACTAAACGGGCACTAAATATAAGATAAGATAATTACAATTTGTATTTCATTAATTAAAACTCATTTGCACTTACCCACACATATTTTGTGTTTTTTTTTTACCAAAACATATTATTTTTCCCCTGAAAACAGCGGTCATAACAAAACGCGTGCTAATATTTTTGCACTGCCGTTTTTGTTTTGATCACTCAGCTGTTCTCCTGTTTGTTTCTCCTTTTTTGTATTCCCTTTGGTTTTGGCATTGCCAACTACAAAAAATATAAGCGAGGTTTTAGGGGCAGTAACTGAACATACTTACTGTCAGTAGCTTCCAACTATTTTCTCATTGAGGGATGGCCTCTGAGAACAGTAGTGGATGCACCCCTGAGAACCCATTTAGAAGAACCTCAAAAATTATGAAAACGCCTCCTAATGGAAAAAGTGAGTTATCCACCGCTGCTGGATCAAAGGGAGAATGCGAAAATGCCAACCACACCATGAAGGTGGCAAACTCTCAGAAAAAATACAAAGTAGCGGAACTACCCAAAACTTTAGCCAGCTGGCTAGTAAAATAAAAGAACTGGAGAATATGATGGCTGGCCAGGCTATGTGCGACCTAGTAAGCAACATAGTGGCTCTACATGCTAAGGCTGAGAAAGGCGGAAACCTACCCAAAAGAATTATGGTAGGGAAGGCATCCCAGGTTTCCCCAATGACTAAGGAGGTAAATACCCCGAAAAGGATGCGTGAGACAATAGCCTTTCTACCTCCAACTAAAAAGCTGAAAAATACAAGTGAAATGAAGCAGCCCACCTACATCGAAGCAGCGAAATTGATGCAAGACAATACAACGGTTAGATCCAGCGCAGGCGAAGTTTGGGTAGACGTTGTTAAAGAGCGAAAACCACTCGAAAAGAAAATTAGATCGAGGCCAGACACCATCATACTTACTAAAAAGGATGGTGCATCATACGCGGATATTCTCCCAAAAAAAAGGTGGCAGTGGCTTAGAGGAATTGGGCTCAAGCGTCACATACATACGAAAAACGTTGAAAGGAGACCTGCTATTAGAGCTGAAAAACCAAGCGGATAAGAGAGCCGAAGCGTTCCAAAGTGCCTTAGAAGAAGTGGTCGGTGAAATGGCTGTGATACAGCCCAAAACCCACAACATCATGATTATTTGTAAGGATTTGGATGAAATAACTTCTCCAGAAGAAATTTGTGAAGCTATACAAAAAGAGTGTGAAATAGAAAATCTGGGAAAAATAAACGTTAAGAGTGTGCGAAAGACCCGTAGCGGTACTCAAATAGCAATCTTATGCCTGCGGACACAGGACGCCAAGACTGCAATCAAGGTAGGCAAAATAAAGATCGGGTGGTCTGTATGTCGCCTCCGAGAATACTCCCCTATTCCTCGCTGCTTCAGATCTTTCCATCTTGGGCACATGGCGCACAAATGTTCAATCCATGCTGCATGCTTTGCAAAGAAGCACACTCAGCCTTAAGTACTACGTCCCCCAAATATCTCGAGATAGCGAAATCGTTAGGGAAATGAGGATAATACAACTAAATCTAAGTCATTGCGCAGCAGCACAAGAGCCACTAAAACAGACAGTATTTGAAAAAACATATGTCGCCTTACTAAGCGAGCAATACTCCCAGCGTTCGGAAAGCACCTGGACTACAGACATAACTGGCAAGGCTGCAATTTGGTCATGTAAAGGACAACCATTTATGTCTCGCTCCGGAGGTCATAATTTATTCACATGGGCAACTATACGAGGCATATACTTTGTTAGCTGCTATGCTCCTCCCAGTATATTAAGGATTTTGAAGACTTCCTCCTGGAACTTGCTCTAGAAACCAGAGGAAAATCCCCAATTATAATCGCAGGCGACTTCAATGCGTGGTCAACCGCTTGGGGTAGTAGTACTTGAATTCTTCGGCCAAACGAAATCTTACGATCTTTAATAGCGGAACGCAAAATACTTTTCAAAAGGGAAATAAAGGCTCTATAATCGACCACATGTTTGCCAACAACGGTCTTAGCAGGCGCATTAAGTGGGCAGTGACGGACATATTTACATATAGTGGCCACATGGCTATTATTGATGAAGTCTCTTATGCCGGAGGAACGGAACGCCGCAGCAGGAGCAAAAAGAATTGTTCACAGCATGCGACGCATCTATGCGTAGGACAGTACACCACCACAACCGGAAGCCAGCGTATTGGCGGAATGAAGAAATATCTGGACTTAGGAAGCTCTGCCATTCAGCTAGACGCCGCCTACAACGTAATCAACGGGAAGAAAATGAAAGCAGTCTCAGACAAATATTTAAAAGTCATAAGAAGCTTCTAAAATCAGCCATTGGCCGCAGTAAAAAGAAGTGTTTTGAACAACTCTGTGAGGAAGCAAACGAAGACCCTTGGGGAACAGCATACAAAATCTGTATGTCTAAATTCAAAAATAAGCCACAAAAACCCAAAAGCACATCCTTTATGAAAAATATTGTAGAAACTTTGCTCTTAAAACACCAGACTACTTCTTATGCTAAGCCCCGAACCGAAGTCGTTGAGCCACCACTGCTACTTAGTGAAGAAGAAATATTGGCCATAACCAGAAATATTAAAAGCAGCAAAGCGCCTGGATTAGATGGCATACCAAATAGAGCATTGAAGGAAGCTTTGACTTTGAAACCAAAATTGTTCACGGACATGTCTAATGCGTGCTTAAAAGAAAGAATATTTTCCGACGCATGGAAAGTCCAGCGTTTGGTTCTACTCCCTAAACGAAAAAAGCCGCCGGAGGAACCTTCATCATATCGACCTCTGTACATGCTTGACACTATTGGCAAAGTATATAAAAGCATAGTAAGAAACCGCTTGGAGTTAATAATCCAGAAAGCCGGCGGATTATCAGAAAGACAATACGGCTTTATGAAAAAGAGGTCCACCATTGACGCACTAACCGATGTCGTTGACACCGCGAAATGCGCAGTAATTGGCAAGCAATGGAAAGGCGGAACAAAAAAATATTGTGCGCTGGTCACCCTGGATGTGAAGAATGCCTTTAACTCAGCAAAGTGGGCAAACATAATCAAAGCTCTGTAGGACATAAGCACTCCTCAATATCTAATGGAAATTATCATACGTTATTTTGGCAACAGGCGACTTTTATTTGATACAGATGAAGGCACCAAGAGCTAGTCTATCTCGAGTGGAGTACCGCATGGCTCGGTACTTGGCCCCCTTTTATGGAACATAATGTATGATGGGGTGCTAAGGAGACACCAACCGAGTGGTATTAAATTAGTTGCAAACGCAGACGACCATATTGTGATAGCAGTTGCTAAACACCTTGATGATCTCCGGAGCAAATGCAACGAGTGCATAAACGGTCTGCGCCAATGGTTCTCCTCAATGAGTTTAGAACTGGCGGAGCAAAAGACCGAAGTCTTGCTCGTAAGCACAATAAAAGTGAAGGAGAGTATATCCCTCACCATAGGGGAGTGCCAGATTCATTCACAGCCACACCTAAAATATTTGGGAGTAATAGTAGACTCAAGGCTAAAATTTAAGGACCACCCAGAATACACTGCAGGTAAAGCGAACAAAATCCTGAATGTCTTATCAAGAATGATGGAAAACAAAGGCTGCGTGCGTTCCAGCCGGCGTTTTTTACTCGCGAAGGTGATGAGATCGGTTGTATTATATGCAGCTCCAATATGGATCCAGCCGCTAGGCATCAAGGCATATGCCAGACAAATAAACACAGTGCACAGGCTGTCAGCACTAAGAGTTATCAGTGCTTTCCGAACAATTTCAAGCGATGCTGCTGAAGTAATAGCCAGTATAATTCCCATTGACATCCAGGGTGACGAATACAAATTATCAGAGCCAAAAGAAGAGAGAGAGTGAAAAGCTTTACAGCTTAAGCAGTGGTGGCAAACCTCACTCAAAGGACGGTAGACCTACAGACTCATACCGGATATCCATTCCTGGATCGACAGACGACATGAGGACCTGGATTTCCACCTAACCCAAAGATTAAGTGGACATGGATGCTTTAGAAGCTATCTATACAGATTCCAGCACGACATTCGTCTGAATTTTCCGTCGTGTTCAGAGTGCTGTGAAGAAGGGAAAAACTTAAAACTACACTCGGTGGTAGTTTTACGGTGCAAAATTTTACGATACTCATGTGTCACTCCACTGAGAACTGGAAAGCTGTCAGCGAAGCGGCAGCATCAATCATGACAAAACTAAGACAAATAGACCAGAGTAAGCGTCCGTCAGTCCGTGCCATAGAAGAGACTTAAATGTCTTATCACTCCCATGAAGTAATACTTAATCAGGTGGTTCCGTGGGAGAGTCTGGAGTTGGGAGTAGGTTAGGTTTAGCGGATTAAAGTTCCGCACTCCGGCTTTTGATGCTTCCCCCTAATTAAAAATTCTTATATGCACAATACAAGAAGCTGGCTAGAAATTTCTTATGTCCAAAAACTTTTATACCTATACACATATCCAAGTGCAGACGGTAAATTTCCTGCGATTTATTATTTCTATTTTATCTTCCTACAGCGAAAAATAGAAAATACGCATACATCCATATATACATAGACTTTTTGTTTTTTACAATTTTTTGTAATAAGGAACATAAATAAAAAACCAATGAATGGAATATCTCATTAAAAATTTAAAAACAAAAATATTTATATCAACAAAATTTTTGTATTTTAGTTGAGATTAAAAATAAAATTATTTACAAGGCTGAGGACATATACATTTTCGAATTAAATTTATTAAAGAATACCTTATTTGGTCTCATATCGTTTGGTCGGTTGCGGTGAGGCGGTTCGCTTCTCCGGTGTCCATTTCTGGTATGTGTTAAGAATTGCAACTTTGGGGGTCGTAAGTTATTGTAAATTTTATGCAGATGTTATGTAATGACTTGCAAACTTCCACTTGGTGGGGTGATACCTTTCTCTCTTACCATATCCTAAAATTCTCCACCATCCTTTTAAGATCCCAATGATTTGTTCAACGATACATCTACAAAGAAAAATTTCTTAATGAGGATTCATAATTAGTTTTTTTTTATACCTACGCTATTGCTACGATCTCTGAGCTATCTCCGCACTATTATTTTATCCCCACCACTTTCTCTACAGTTCAAATAAAAAAAACAAATTTGAATCCATTTTGATATTTAATAAGATTTGTTAGTTTAATGAAAATTTCGCAACAGCTTTGACAGTTCCACATATATTGTGACCTAAAAATACGATCCAAAGCAAATTGGAATTTAAAAACTATTGTGAATTGAAAATACATTACGATCCGTTTGCTATCGTATGTCATAATGCCACTTACCGCATACGATTGACGTATCACGTAATTTTTTTTTCGTATGTTTGCCGATACGTGCACGGATGTAACGATTCGATTAAAGCAAGGTGCTACAAAACTAAAGAGGGATAAAGATATTTCATATACAAAATTCATTGCTGAGAGTGACAGTTTACTACGATACTGCACTCGATTTTCATCTTCACCGATTCAAGACAATTCTGAATCACTATTAGAAATCAAAAAACAAGAATCTAGGCAATTTTTGGACACGTCCCTAAGCTGCATTATGACGCAATCGTTGAATCTGATGACTCAGATCTACCTGAAAATTTCAAATCCTCAGCTGCCTAGACCAGTTCGAAGATACAAAAGCGATGATTTCTGATCAACTAAAGCTATTAAGAGCAATTGCACCTACTCCACATCCGAGAGTAGAGTCTCCACAAAGCCAAAGTCAAGAGGCAAGTTCAGGTCATACATCTCAAAGTGTCAGCGCGCAATACAGAAATGTTTCATGGAGGTTATGAACAATGGCCGTCTTTCCGGGACATGTTTACAGCCGTGTACATAAATCATCCAAAACTATCACAAGCGCAAGAACTATATCATCTCAAATACAAAACTATAGGTTAAGCAGGCGTAATAATGGGTTGTCAAAAAAGTCTTGCGGTATTTTTATTGAATCAATTCGTGTGGCACCCATACATCGAGCTTCTTAGTGACTCCAAGCTAATTCAAATGGTTTATAACGGTTTGATAACTACTATGCCGGTCTCTTTCGACCAATTCAGCGATTTTATCGCAATTTTCGACGACAGGCTTCCGGACCGTGGCGCATCTTCGATCACCTCTACACCAGAACGAAAACGTTGAAACCATCGTTGTGCGGTGGAAATGGAAACTGTATCAAGTCCATAAACTGCACAAATTTTATTTGCGGCTTGAGATGCATTTTTGCCTTTATCGTAGTAGTACTGTAAAATATGCCGTATTTTCTCTTTATTTTGCTCCATGTTTGCGACGCTATAACTCACGAACGATTTAAAAGAAATGACAAGCAATCAAACATTTGTGAGCGCGTGAAATGAGCTTTCCAAAAAGGTATAGCATGAGCCGATGCGACGAACAAAACTAGAACTACGCGCTTTCAGCGCCAACTAGCAAAAATACCGCAAGACTTTTTTGACAACCTAGTAATAAAGCAGCTCGCTCTTTATGACGATAATTTCAATTTGGATTGAGAACCCTGAAGTCAGAATACGAAAACGAACGAGTATTGGTAGATAAGCAAATTACGATATTAATGAACTTGCCAAAAACTCAAAGGGAAAAAAGTGAAGCCCCTCGAGTTCAAAAAATGAAAGAATTTCTTACTACCCAATACGAAATCGTCGAAAGGGTAGGCAAAAAAAAATTGTGTGTGTGCGATTCACACACTATAGAAGTGAAACTTCAGTAAATCGACAAAAGAATGAGTTGAATATATATAACATGGGTAGGGTAATTACAAAGTTTAATTGTTTAAAAATGAAAGTATTTTGTTTTATTTTAAAAGATATTTTATATTTTTTTTAACATATGTTGCATAATCTATTGCTCAAGTTCCATATTTTCAGTTTCCACAAATGATACAAGAGGCTTATGATAACTAAAATACGATACAAATATTATAGTTTCAATTTGATTGATATATCTTTGGAATACTGCATCTATTACCGTTTTTGATATCGTAGTTGATTGAGTGCGACTTTTACACATTTTTAATTTAAATGTTGTATCGAGAAACTCCATCAAAGGAAGCACTGTGTCTGATGCAAAATTTATATAAAACTGATTTTATTGATTGGTTGGGAGAGAAGTTAATTGCTACAATCAGAACCAAATCTCCCTGGTCATTTCTAATTTCACAGGCACATATTTCTCCAACTTTCGAAAGCTGAACAGACAATGATTCCAGCTGTTGTGCATTGAGATCCATTTGTGGCGTAACAACACGGGCTCCATCATTTACGTTGTGATAAATTGCTATTCCGCCTGCCCTCATGGGTGGTCTTTTGTAATTAACAACAATATTAAAATTTGGAATGTCTAAAATATCTTAATTATTTTAATAACATTTTAGTTTTGATTTTTTTACAATTTATTTTACAATTCAAAAATATTTGTTCGTCTTAAAATTGATTTTTCCTCTATAAATCTAAATATTAAATCATTTTGTTAATTTAAGTAATATTAAATATAGGTTTAAATTAAATACAATTTTTTTTAATATTTTAAATCATGAATTCTAAATTAAATACATGTAATTAAATTAATTTTTTAAGTGTTTTAAAATAATTAGTATTAATTATTGGTACTTACAATCATTATTTACTAAATTATATCACGTTGGGACACTATTTTGTTGCTGAGAGTGGTCTTAAACAGAAAAAAATAAATAAGGTTATACACGTGGTGTATTGAGGTTAAATATGTACATATATATAACCTATGATCAGTATAAAATAAAAATCAAATTTATTGTTTGAAAAACATTGAAATATTAGCTTATACTTAAAGCAGGTTTACAAAATATTTACACTTACCATTTATTACATCAGTCACATTAACACTTATTTGAACATCTATTTGATTGTTCAATAATTGTTTTTTACGCTCACGAAACTCGCGACTACGTTCTGTTGAAGGTGCAGATTCGACGGCGAAGATTTGTTACATTTATAGTAAGGAATTCACCTCACAACCACAGAATTCACACTGTGAATTGTTGACATTTTTAGCAGTTCTCCACATACTCAATAAAGAAAATGAAGAGAAATAAATATATGTATGTATTTTCGGCATATGGTGGCGTGGCATGTATGCCCAAGCAGAGAATATGAACAGACATAAACATATGTATGCATGCTCCTTATGATACTCCTAACAACAGCATTGTGATATTTTCAAGCTTCAATTTTTGCTTTCAACCAGGAAATCGCTTGTATGTGCTTTTGTGTTTTGCCCTTAGCAATTCCATATTGACATGTAAAAATAATTATTATATGAGTATAATTTTGTATGAATGCATACATAATAATATTTACAGTCAATTTGGAGTTGCATATTTAATAATTTTATTTGATTTTTACATAATATATTATACCGTGATATTTTTGTATTATATTTCTTACTAATGGAAATTAAAACATATATATCTATGTACGAGGTGTGTTCAAAAAATATCGCGATTCGTAACTGACAGTTTTCTTCGATTGCAGGGGGTGCATCATAAGTTCTTGCCACAGGAAAGAACGGTCAATAAGGAATATTACATCCGCTATCCGCCAGAAACGCCCGGATTTGTGGAAGAACAAAAATTGGCTTTTGCACCACGATAACGCCCCTGCTCACACACATCGTTGCTTGTGCGCGACTTTTTGGCCAAAAACAACACACTAATGATGCCGCAGCCACCGTATTCCCAAGATCTGGCCCCTGTGACTTTTTCTTGGAGGTTGGCACAAGTGTATAATATCTCATGGGGATTACTTTGAAGGGGACAAAATAGATATTCATGAATAAATAAATAATTTTTGAAAAAACACAAAATTCGCGATACTTTTTGAACACACCTCGTACATCTTCTATCATATTAATCTTATGTTTCTGCACATGCTCATATCATAATTTTATTATCTGAATTTTATCAAAACTGTCGCCAAAAGAGATGAAGTTTTCTTGCTTTTAAAACAAACAACTGTTACAACTAAGCGAAAAAACACCAAGATAAGGAAAAAATTTAAAAGGTCATAAAAAAAAACTGAGACATACATACTGACCTAGTACCATCACCCTGACTTGGAATCTCTCACTCCCCAGATTAGCTGTTGTACTGTGTTATCAATGTATTACATGTGCGAGCATTGATCTACATACATGTTCATATATGTACATTCATTTATACTTAAATGTTCATATATTTGTAAACATTGCCGAAAAAATAATTCACAAGCATACAAAAATTCATAAGTGATACACATGTGAATATGTCACCAACAAAAAATTGAAACATTATTCTACAAAAACAACAATTGTCTAAATAGCAGAAGCATCACAAGTCAATATGAAAGCCAAATCGGCGAAGCCCAAATATAGTAAATTTTAGAACGAAAAAGATTTCATTCATAAACGCAGGCGCAAATTCCACAAGCGACCTCGCCTCATTCATAAAAACAGAAGCCGTAACATCTCCCCGAGCATGCCTTTGCCAGCAAACGTCTTTTCGTGACGATGGCAAAAGCTAATAATCGTAAATTGAATATTTTTCTGATTTTTGTTCTAAGAACGAGAAAAGTGGCAATATAGCTGTTGTCGATTTACAATATTTGTCAATTCTAAAATATTTTTGCGTGGCTCTCAAAAATCAGCGTCGATATGTATGCAAGCTCACACAAAAACATACATATAATACTTGGTGCCCAAAAAATAAGGTGACATTGTATTTATTTTGAAAATTCTTTATTTATTCTTCCAAATCAATTTCATCCCCTTCAAAGTAATCCCCTCCCGATGCAATGCACTTATGCCAACGGATTTTCCAATCTTCAAAACACTGGTTGTAGTCACTTTCCGGGATGGCCTCCAGTTCCGTCATCGCTGCGGCTTGAATCTCCTCTATCGTATAAAAACGGTATCCCCGAAGTGGTCTTTTGAGCTTGGTGAACAGCCAGAAGTCGCACGGCGCCAGATCAGGTGAATACAGTGGTTGCGGAACGATATGCGTTGAGTTTTTGGGGAAATGATCACGAATTACGATGGCAGTATGGGATGGTGTATTATCGTGTTGTAAAAACCAAGAATTGTCTTTCCGCAATTCCGGCCTTTTTATGCGGATAGCGTTACGCAAACGACGCATAACGTTCAAATAATATTCCTTGTTGACTGCTTGACCGGCTGGAAGAAATTTATAATGCACAACACCACGATAATCGAAGAAAACAGTCAACATGACCTTAATTTTTGAGCGACTCGGCTCTCGCTCGATTGATCGAATGTTTCGGGGTCCAAGTCTCATCGCCAGTAATAATGAATTTCATGACACCCTGGTAGTCGGAAAGCATCGTTTCACACACTTCAACGCGACGCCTTTTTTTCCAAAAATTCAATGTTTTCGGTACCAGTCGAGATTTGACGCGCTTGAGGCCCAAAACATCCTTCGAAATGGTATTGGCTGAACCTTTCGATATGCCAACTTCATCAACAGGGTCTCTAATTTTTAATCGATGGTTTTTCAACACCAAATCTTTGATTTGTTGAACGCGAGCTTCGTCGGTTGAGGTTGATGGTCGCCCTGGACGCTTTTCGTTTTCGACACATTCGTGGCCGGCTTGGAACTCACTATACCACTTGTAAAAATTTTTTTTAGACATAGCCTCACCACCAAAGGCTTTCTGCACCATCCTCAATGTATCCGACATTTCGACATTGCAAAAAACGAAAAACTCACTTTTAGCAGCTCATAAAACGACACGTACGTATCTCAAACACTTATGAATATTTTGACATGAAATTTGATATACATAAATGTGACTGACAGTACTACCAACCTGAAACAAACAAAAATAAAGAAGTTTCACTTCAAAAAGAACCCCCGAATATCATCCGCACAAATCGCTGCGGAAGTTAAAGAAGAGATGTGAAAAGATATTCACCCAATAACGGTCCGGAGGACACTGCATGAAGCTAATAACAGTTCTCGTGTAGCTAGACGTAAACCTCTCATTTCGAAAGCGAACCACACAAGCGTTTAGCTTATGCGAAGAAGTATATAAGCAAGCCAAGAGACTTTTGGGACAGTGTACCCTTCTCAGATGAGAGTAAGTTCAATATATTTCAATCCGATGGTCGGCAAACTGTGTGAAGAATGACTGCAAAAAAGAACCTTGCTGCTACTGTAAAACACGGCGATGGAGGGGTAATTGCGTGGGGTTGTATGTCCGCTGCAGGTGCCGATGAGCTGAAATTCATAGACGGCATTATGGACAAGAAATATTATATGGAAATTCTGAAGAGAAATGTAAAAAAAATTGAAATTGCGAAAGTCATTTACATTTCAACACGAAAATGACCCAAAGCATACGGCTTATGATGTACGCATGTGGCTGACACATCACATAAAACATACATACATTACCGCATCCCCCTCAATCGCCCGATCTTAACCCAATAGAACATTTGTCGGAAGAACTAGATAGGCGCGTTAACCCATTCCTTCCAACTGTCCTATTTATGTGACACCATAGTAAATTTTTTTTTTTTCAAAACTGACCGTTTATTTTAATTTTTTATTATTAATTTATTATGAATTTTTAAAACTGGTCAGATTTGACAACTTAGTTCACTACATGATGAAGAGAGACAAACAGAGGCGTTGCCAAGGACTAGGATGTAAGAAAAAACCTCTTACTTTTTGTGTCAAATGCGATAAAACACTTTGCAGTGATTGTTTTATACCCTATCATATAAAATAATCTTAAATACGATGATAATTTTCAAATAAAGTTGATTTTGTTTTGTTGTTATCTTTCATTTTTTCTGAGCATATATCCCCAGTGTCTTATTTATATGACGGGCTGATTCATCAGTCAAGGTGTTTTTTTATTTCATATTCTTCTTTCTTAACGTATTAAGAGCCCAAGTTACAAATTTCATCAAAAAATTCTAAAGATTTCGATGCTTAGGAAGTAATGGGTTAAGAAAAGAGCAATATCAACAAAAGCTGAGTTGAAGGTGGCACTAATGGGGGAATAGCAGAATATTGGCGCAGAAACGACACAAAATTTGGTTTCATCAATGCCAAACCGGCTGGAAGCAGTCATCAAGCAAAAGAGCTTGGCCACAAAATATTAATTTTATATATAGTTTACTACAATGTTATTGTTTTTTTTTTTTTATGGAGTGTGCCAATACTTTTGTTCCGCTATAATTACCACGTTTTTCTTTAATAATTACTAATAATTAAATATAAGAGATAAATAAATGAATTAAGGCAAATATAATTGAGAATTACTCGTCCTAACAAAGGACTTTATTTGGTGTTAAAAACTTATTTTATAAAAGGTAAAAAACAGTGCTAAAGTCAAGGTATCTTGCTGTACAAATAATTTTGTTCACCACTGTACATAAGTATGGACTATGAAACCGGGCATAAGGTGTTCATCTACTATTTTGTTAGCAATATATTCTTAATTATATTCACCATGTGTTTCCCTATTCTTTCGTACATTTTTTCTTTTATCTCATTCTCATTTTCCTTACAGTTATTCAATTCTGTTCTATCATTTTGTGGTTCATCAATTATTTTTGACTCCTTTATCAGTTTCTCTTAATTCTTTTGAATTTTGTTTGCAACTATCATTTGTGATTTATTATTTTGTGTTCTATCATTCTTTGGTTCATCTTCGTTATCGTTTTGCATACATTTTCTTTTAATTCTGTCGAATTTTCTTTACAACTATATATTTGTGCTTTATCATGTTGTCTTTTGTTATTCAATTTCGCATTTCTTAAGGTAATAACGGGTGATTTTTTTGAGGTTAGGATTTTCATGCATTAGTATTTGACAGATCACGTGGGATTTCAGACATGGTGTCAAAGAGAAAGATGCTCAGTATGCTGTGACATTTCATCATGAATAGACTTGCTAACGAGCAACGCTTGCAAATCATTGAATTTTATTACCAAAATCAGTGTTCGGTTCGAAATGTGTTTCGCGCTTTACGTCCGATGAGCGATGAGGCTCATTTCTGGTTGAATGGCTACGTAAATAAGCAAAATTGCCGCATTTGGGGTGAAGAGCAACCAGAAGCCGTTCAAGAACTGCCCATGCATCCCGAAAAATGCACTGTTTGGTGTGGTTTGTACGCTGGTGGAATCATTGGACCGTATTTTTTCAAAGATGCTGTTGGACGCAACGTTACGGTGAATGGCGATCGCTATCGTTCGATGCTAACAAACTTTTTGTTGCCAAAAATGGAAGAACTGAACTTGGTTGACATGTGGTTTCAACAAGATGGCGCTACATGCCACACAGCTCGCGATTCTATGGCCATTTTGAGGGAAAACTTCGGACAACAATTCATCTCAAGAAATGGACCCGTAAGTTGGCCACCAAGATCATGCGATTTAACGCCTTTAGACTATTTTTTGTGGGGCTACGTCAAGTCTAAAGTCTACAGAAATAAGCCAGCAACTATTCCAGCTTTGGAAGACAACATTTCCGAAGAAATTCGGGCTATTCCGGCCGAAATGCTCGAAAAAGTTGCCCAAAATTGGACTTTCCGAATGGACCACCTAAGACGCAGCCGCGGTCAACATTTAAATGAAATTATCTTCAAAAAGTAAATGTCATGAACCAATCTAACGTTTCAAATAAAGAACCGATGAGATTTTGCAAATTTTATGCGTTTTTTTTAAAAAAAAAGTTATCAAGCTCTTAAAAAATCACCCTTTATTTTGATTTACACACGTGGTATGACAATTAAGTACTGAGACTGATTCCATAAAAACTGTATCTTTGAAAATTATTCTACAACTCTGCCATCCCCTTCAAAGTAGTCTCCTTGGGCAGCTATATAGCGATTCCAGCGCGTTTTCCATGTTTCACAACATTTCTGGAACGCTTCGACTGGGATGTCCGCGAGTACTCTCGTCACGGCCGCCTGGATGTCCCTAATCGACTCAAAATGGGTTCCTTTGACTACCCATCTTGTTTTAGAAAACAAAAAAAGTCACAGGGTGACATGTCAGGCGAATACGGCGGCTGTTGCAACACAGTGATCCCTTTAGAGGCCAAATGATCGGACACGCTGAGGGCGGTGAGGCACGGCGCTTTGCCGTGATGAAGGATCCAGTTACGAGCGATGTCTGCACGCACCCTGTTGACTCGTTTTCGCAATCTTTCGAGTACTTGGCAATAGTAGACTTGATTCACAGTTTTCCCCGGTGGATCTTCATGGGTAAATGCGCGAACACGCTGCACCTTCGCATCAGTCCGCACCTCGACTGGTCTTCCACTTTGTTCCATCGAAACACCTGGGCAAGACTAAGAGCACTATCACCATACAATTTTAGCATACGTTTCCGAAGCTGTTTCGCCCAATCTGGCGCAAAATTTTATCGCGACGCGTTGCTCTTGATTTCGTTTTTCCATTTTCCTGACGAGCACTACAAACACATGTAAACTAAACTTGACGCAGCAGGCGAACTAAACAAGCTGAAGCGATGGTACATATATCAATGGATAGGGGTGGGATGCCGAAAAAAGAGAAGGGGTCAAGATCACAGATTTACCACAAGCGCAGCAATAAAATCAGTCTCATTACTTAATTGTCAAACCTTGTACATTATTACTTTTTGTAATGTTTATTAAATCTTTTGGAACTAAAATTAACTGACTTAATTCATATTATTTTTTCAAAAAAATCTTTGCCTAAAACTACATCGACTCATCGGCAACCACGAACGAGTGAATATCAGAATTTCTGTATTCAAAATCAATGGTACACCAAATTTTACCAAAAATATTTAACTTGCTTTTGTTGATTCCAAGATATGTTACATGTAAATTTTTTTCAAAAATCATTTCATTTGGTAAACAAGACCTTTTGATAAAATTGATCGGGCTTCCTGAATTAGGCTGAGGAATTCCAAAAATAAATCACTATTGGTATACGAGTGTACAAAAAAATTTAAAAATCTTACATATATATTAGTGTCGACGACGTGTACTGCATTTTTCTTTTCCGGGCAGACCGCTACTCGATGCTCTTCGCTTCCACAACCATAACATGTACCCGCCTCTCTTTTGGTTTTTCTACCAATGCTAGCCATGTGACCTACGGAGTTGCGGTTGTAACAGCGAACTTCTCTTTGTTGTGTACTCCGTTTGAGTTCCACCCGACTAAAAGCTTGTAGAAGTTGGGCCTTGCTATTGTAACATTACTTATACGCCTGTCCCCGTAACTGCTCGTCAGGAATACCTTTGATGATGTGGTTGATTAGTTTGGGTTCTTAAATTTTTAGTCCACTATTATTTTTTTTGTTATTTGCATGCTAGCTAGTACTTTAGTAGCATGGGTTGATATCGTTCGTACAGCACATATTACTAAGATTGCAGAAATCCTATGCACTGCTTTGATTGGTGCATATGATTTTATGTTCTGCGCCTGTATTGGCGCTGCATGGAATATTATTCTTTTTACTACTTAAAATCGGCGGCTAGAACGCACACAGCCTCTATTGGTCATCAGTCTCGATAGAACAGAATATACTAGGTGGTTTTCCGGAATTAAACACCAGGTGTTCCTATCATTTTTTCCACCTTTCTTGTGTCTATGAGCAAGATTTCCATTTTTTGCTCAGCCAGCCCTTCATGGACTCATTTAGATTATGTCGATGATGCACAAATGTCGATAATGTTAAGGTTCTAGAGGTAGCTTTATTATTATTGGAAGTACAGCTAAATATTGTGCCTTCCACGATCCGGGGAACACTTCTCATATGTATTGTCATATATGTATATTGTACAGTTTTACAAAAAAACTGGGTTTATAGTCAAGACTTCTTTAAAGTTTTTTTTAATTATGCCACGTATTACTGGCGTTTTAAGGTTTTTAATATATTTTTGCTATGGTGGCTCTGCAGTTTCATTTAATGGTTTAGGTATGAGATAGGGTCGTGTGTCGGAAATTATGAAACAACTACTACATTAGGCTTCTGGAACTTTTAGAATTTTGACATGCAAATTTTGTACAATGCTGGTATTAGCTGACTTCTGGAGCTTCTTATGCCTTTTAAACGTTTACCTGAGCTCAGTTTTGTTCGCGCTACTTTGCCTACGCTGTAAGTGACACTGCCTGAGTGATAAATTTATCCGAGCGTGTCTATTTCCTGGCCTCGCAAAAAATAATGGCCTTCATTTAACGGGTGATTTTTTAAGAGCTTGATAACTTTTTAAAAAAAAAAAACGCATAAAATTTGCAAAATCTCATCGGTTCTTTATTTGAAACGTTAGATTGGTTCATGACATTTACTTTTTGAAGATAATTTCATTTAAATGTTGACCGCGGCTGCGTCTTAGGTGGTCCATTCGGAAAGTCCAATTTTGGGCAACTTTTTCGAGCATTTCGGCCGGAATAGCCCGAATTTCTTCGGAAATGTTGTCTTCCAAAGCTGGAATAGTTGCTGGCTTATTTCTGTAGACTTTAGACTTGACGTAGCCCCACAAAAAATAGTCTAAAGGCGTTAAATCGCATGATCTTGGTGGCCAACTTACGGGTCCATTTCTTGAGATGAATTGTTGTCCGAAGTTTTCCCTCAAAATGGCCATAGAATCGCGAGCTGTGTGGCATGTAGCGCCATCTTGTTGAAACCACATGTCAACCAAGTTCAGTTCTTCCATTTTTGGCAACAAAAAGTTTGTTAGCATCGAACGATAGCGATCGCCATTCACCGTAACGTTGCGTCCAACAGCATCTTTGAAAAAATACGGTCCAATGATTCCACCAGCGTACAAACCACACCAAACAGTGCATTTTTCGGGATGCATGGGCAGTTCTTGAACGGCTTCTGGTTGCTCTTCACCCCAAATGCGGCAATTTTGCTTATTTACGTAGCCATTCAACCAGAAATGAGCCTCATCGCTCATCGGACACGGACGCGAAACACATTTCGAACCGAACACTGATTTTGGTAATAAAATTCAATGATTTGCAAGCGTTGCTCGTTAGTAAGTCTATTCATGATGAAATGTCAAAGCATACTGAGCATCTTTCTCTTTGACACCATGTCTGACATCCCACGTGATCTGTCAAATACTACTGCATGAAAATCCTAACCTCAAAAAAATCACCCGTTATTATGGTGTGTTGTCTTACCCGCAGTTGCGTCACGTTATGTGACCGATTCTTTCCGCATTACAGATACCAACTGGGCAGCGTCTTCATCTGGAGCTTTTGTTGTACTACGGACTATTTCGAAAATGTCAGTATCGAACTCTTTTCATCTTTATATCCTAATAGTTTCTGTGCTGTTTGTGGTATTACATGCAGAAGATGCCGTTTACATGAGTCTGATTCTGTAAAAAAATGCCAAATTGGACTGTACTTTAATTTTGTATGTGGTATTGGCGTAACATTATTGAGTTTATGGGCAAATCAACAATCCACTTTAAAGTTTATTAGTCCTATGGTTTAGCGTAAACCAACTAATCCTCACGATGATTCTTATTTTTGTGTTGTGAATATTACCGGAGTAAACCGCAAAATCATTCGAAAACTAGGCCAGTGTTAAATATCAGTTAAGGGCCTGTGGCTGAAACGTAGCCTACTTCAAATTTTATACCGCAAGTTTTTTTCGGACCATTTCACCTGTCTAAATGACTCTCAGCCTACACCGTCATGAAACACAGCCACACCACATTTCAGCACCCTACATTGGCAGACAAAATCATCATAAACGAACAGCACACCACACTCACCATTCACCTTCCATATCACTACACATCACACCAATACACTCAAATAGGACACCACGCTACCAACCAGAATACAACAACTTTCACAAAAGAGAAAAAAGAAGAGACACTTCGCTTTTTTTCGTACGAGTCAAGACTCCACGCACTTGCGCATACGCCTTTCGCAGAATCGTTTTTTTTTTCTTTCCTCCTACGTCCATCATCGTTCGTCGATTCCCCCGCTGATTGGGATAGACCAAAATGTGTCCGGCAGTAAAAATAAACAATATTTTAGTACCCCAAGCGAATGAAGTAAATTATCTTGGTATTCACCTAGACAGAAGACTTACGTGGAGAAAACATACATATATCTAGTAAAATAACTGGCTATTAAATAAAAACTCCAAACTTAGCCTAGACAACAAAAAGCTTTTATATAATGCGGTCATAAAGCCGATTTGGATGTATGGCATTCAAATGTGGGGTACAACCTGTGCAACTAATGTAGACATAATACGAAGGTTCCAATCAAAAATGCTTAGATCAATCACGTGTTCGCCATGCGTAATGAAAATATCCATAAAGACCATGGTATTTCTACGGTAAGGAAAGAAGTAGAAGACAGCAGAATTAAGTATATAACCCTTTGGCTAATGCATTGGTACATTTCTGCGATCACACACGCCTTAAAAGAAGAGATATGTCCGCGTACTGAGGAGCAATGTATCACCAAAACAGCTTAATCACTTGCTTGAGTCTGTCTAGTTTTTAAATGGATTTAAGATTTTATAACTTATTGTTAGGCTTTTAAAGCAAAAAGCGGATTCAATAAATAAAAAGATATTGAAAAAAAAAAGATTGGGACATTCGATCAGTTTATAACGTTTGAGAGTAGTAATAAATAAAATCGATTTGCGAAATTTGTTCATCAAAAAAAAAAACCCGTGCTGTGCGTTATTTCCTTTATAATAAAAAGTGAGTTCAGAAATTTGAAGTCCAGGAAACCCGTTCTGTGCGTTATTTCTTTTATAATAACGGGTGAGTTTTGGAAATAAAGGTGAGTTCCACAGTTATCCGAACATGGTCCTTCGAGGCACCTTAAAAAAGAAAAACAAAAAAATAATAATATCAAAAAATTTTTTAATTAAAAAAATAAAGTGTGGTGACTAATGTACATATTCTTAAAACGATGCCAGTGGAAAAAAATAAGAAAACAGTGGGGTGAAAAATACTTAAAAACCATAAAGGAAAAAAAATTGCCATATACAGTGTTAATGGAGTACAACAAATTTTGGATATAAAAACACATATGTGTATGTGTATATCTATAAAGTGAAGCGAACAAAAACGCATCAAAAATAAAAGACTAAACAAAAACAACAACATCAGCGGGCGCGAAACTAATTAAATAACGCCTCAGGGCGCGGACTCCAATAAAAAGGCAACATTGCTAAGATAATAAAAACAAACAGACCCAAAAGCACTTACAAAAGGCACACAGGAAAATAGGAGCATACTAAGAGCAGTGGGAGAAGTATAAGGAAACAAACATTAGGGCAAGCCACAAATAAGTACACTCCCCCGAAATTCCCTTGATGCGAGAAAGAGTAAGTGTACCGCTTCCACCTTTTACTTATATTCATGTACATATGTATGTTTAAAAAACTGGTTTGCCAATTATAATTATGTTATAACTTTAACAAGTTCATCTAAACGGATACTAAAATTTAACACAGTGTATCAAAATACCGATATTAAAGTTGATATGCTTCTCTTTTTGAACACAAATACACAAAACAAATTAAAACATTACAAAAACATCCAAGTCTCTACTTGCATTATTTTCTGGCAGCACCACTTCTGCTTTTAAAGCAGCAAGCAGGATTGCACTAATAAGCAAAAGGCATAGTAAAAAGTACAAAACGAGAAATAAAAGAAAACATGTATACAGAACACATAATTTTAAATTCAAACACACATACACACATATATACATGTAAACCAACTTATCATAACTCGGAAATTACCTAATAATACGGTTTAGACATACACTTACCAATATTTATTAGAAGCATATACATATATAAACATATATACTGATGTGCCCAAAAAATAAGGAAATTTGAATTTAAACTGCGCGCGTCGAAGGATTTGGAGAATTATTTTTTTTTTTAGGTTGGTAGTACTGTCAGTCACATTCATGTATATCAAATTTCATGTCAAAATATTCATAAGTGTTTGAGATACGTGTTCTTTTGTGAGCTGCTAAAAGTGAGTTTTTCGTTTTTTGCGATATCGAAATTTGTTGAGCAAAGAATTTGCATTACATTTTGTTTACGGAATCAATTTCCTGCTGCGGATACATTGAGGATGGTGCAGAAAGCCTTTGGTGATGAGCCTATGTCTAAAAAAAATTTTTACAAGTGGTTTAGTGAGTTCCAAGCCGGCCGTGAATGTGTCGAAGACGAAAAGCGTCCAGGGCGACCATCAACCTCAACCGACGAAGCTCACGTTCAACAAATCAAAAATTTGGTGATGAAGTTGGCATATCGAAAGGCTCAGCCAATACCATTTTGAAGGATGTTTTGGGCCTCAAGCGCGTCAAATCTCGACTGGTACCGAAAACATTGAATTTTTTTGGAAAAAAGGCGTCGCGTTGAAGTGTATGAAACGATGCTTTCCGACTACCAGGGTGTCATGAAGTTCATTATAACTGGTGATGAGACTTAGGTCTATGCTTACGACCCCAAAACAACCGATCAATCGAGCGAATATCGTGCCAAAAGGG
The DNA here is from genome assembly GCA_027475135.1 of Bactrocera correcta. Lineage (NCBI taxonomy): Eukaryota > Metazoa > Arthropoda > Insecta > Diptera > Tephritidae > Bactrocera > Bactrocera correcta. Next base: position 45,207,795 of record CM050322.1, on the reverse strand, counting down.
AGCCAAGACCAAAAAAATCGCTCCAAAGTCGCTCAAAAATCAAGCTCATGTTTACTATTTTCTTCCATTATCGTGGTGTTCCATTATCGTTCAGTCGTTGTTGAGCCATCAACGTAAGCGTACGTGTGAAGTTAGTTTGCAAAATTTTGCTATGAAATGCCGACCACTGATTTACATAAATTGCATGCCTACATAGTATATACCACATGTACATAGGAACAATTAAGTTACGGGAAAGTAATACAATTTTGGAAAATAAGTAAACGGAGTGTTAAAGAAATTTGCTAACACGAATTAACAACAAAACGGAAAAAAAATTTTATTATATAAATACATAGAAAATTATCATACCATATATACATACATATGTATGTATATGCACATATAAATATTAATACTATATATTTAAAATCCATATTGGCAACTGGTTCAAGCAATACCCCTTGTATTTGCACAACAAAAACAAGCAGGTGCGATTCCCGATTGTAAGGAGCAGGTTTCAGTGAGATTCTGTAGGTGCGCTATGTGCCTGAGGTTTTTTATATTGACTCTTTGTAGGTGTGGGAGTGATAACAACTCGATATGTTCTGTAAAGTTAACGTGCTGCGCGGGTACTGCTTCAGGATGCGAAAGTATTACTTCATCCCAATTGCTATAAACGGTGGAGTTTATCGTAATTTCGCGTTTGAATGTTGTCAAAAGGTTCCTCTAGCTAATTTTGTCAAATTTTCATTGTTTATTACAGCGGGTTGCTCATTAAATATAATTACGCCGTTATCGGTCTCCTCAAGAAGCGGGAAGGTGATCGGCGGATTTGGATTTGCATTCTGCGAAGTGCTGTTTCAATAGTTGTCGTGCACAGGGACTTTTATTCAAGGATTGGCAGAAGTTTGCTATTATGGCTTCCTTGCAATTATAAAGTGGGATGTATTCTCTTTTGCATTCGGCAATACGATTTGTTTCTAAGGGAATTATCTTTCCTTCCCGGATTACGGGCAGCAACTTTACTTTATTACAAACTCCAACTATTTTTGGGTATTTAATAATGAAATAAATAAATTGTCTATTTTGAAATATCTTAAGTTTAGAAACAGAAAGTATGTCAGCTTTACTGGTATTTGTAGAGAGCTCAGCAGCTAATATATTATCTATTTCCATGCCTTTAAGCAGAATGTGGTTAATAACATTTACTTCTCCTGGAGCTACCGACTTTATAATGTTTAATCACCGCTCTATTTCTAGCACTGACTAAAGAAAAGAGATTTCCAGTTTCGATCTGTGTCCGTTTTGCCTGTGCTAAAAGTTTATTAACTGTCACCGTCAATTCGTTTATTTGTTTCTGTGTAACTAAATTAATTGTTGCTTGCTGTTCGTTTGCTTCTATTAGGGATTCGGCTCTGATCTCAATTGTTTGAAAGTCATCAAAGTCCGGGGTGCCGGTTATGTACGTTAATGCAGTCCCTAGGATATTGATGCTTCGCGCATGTCGGTGATGTACTCTGGCCGCGTCTAGTAGTTTTAATATTTCGTTAGAGTCATTTCGAAGTAGTTGTCTGACGTGGGAATACGGAAATTGCTTTAATATTGTGTCCGTCTCTTCGGCTATCGTCTCGAATTTTGATAAGTTTGTCTCGTGTAGTAAAAACTCGTATTGTTCATAGAGGATTACTTTTCCTGTTGTTAATGGAATGTAGTGAGAGGTGGTATAGTTGAATATCCTCGTGGTAGTCCAATAGTTCATTGCCAAGAGTAGGGTTATTCTAAGGACGAGGGAGAAGTTTTAGAGTTCTAAGTTGGATTTGTGAACTTTACGTCCGTCTATCAACACATATGTACCTAAATCGTTTTGGACTGTTTTTTCGTTGTAATTTCTAGTAAATTGGTTTCCTATTCTCCTGTTGGTCTTTACAAAAACTTTTTCTCCTGACTTACATATATTGTCTTGTTTGTATTTTTATATTGTATGTTTTTAAGTCCTTTTGTTGGGTGCATATGGGTTTGTTTTTTATTTCGTTGAGAAGTTCGTCAGGCGCTGCATGTATGTCCTCTATGGGTTTCTTGCCTGTTACGGAGTGTATGGTGCGGTTGTATTTAGCCGTGGCTAGCATCATTAATTCGGCCGTGTCGGAAATGCAGGCCTCGAGCTTTTAGCAGCGTGCGATTTCCGTTAATGTACTGTGGAACCTTTCCGCTTGGCCGTTAGTCATACTATGAGCCTGTGGTGTGGTGTAGATCTTGACTCCGAAGTGGTTTTTTAGGATTGCTCTAATAGTCTCAGGATTCAATGACCTCTCGTTATAGCAAACCAGAACTTTAGTGTTTTTGTAAAGGTTGAGGAGTTCATAGATTGGTTCCTTAATATCTACTATGGCTCTAGATTTTATTGGAAAAACTATTGCAAATTTAGAGAATTTATCTATTAATGTGAGAAAATGCGTTTTGTTTGTTGAATAAATGTCAACGTTATGGATTTCTCCTGGGTAGCAAGGTATGGGGGTTGACCCTATTTCAGGGTTTGGGGGATGTCGTCGGTATTTGGCTTCGTGACAAATTTTGCAATCTGAAACTATTTCTTTTAAAATTTTCCTTAAGTCAGGAAACTAGAAAATCTCTAGGACTTTTTGTTCATTTTCGCGACAGGATCTATGTGCGCGACTGTGTTCGGTTTGGAGGATTTCTCTTTGGTCTTCCTTATTGAAAACGTCGATAACCTGTTTTGTAGTGTGACGGAACTTTATTCCCGGGAAAGATGTGGTAAGTTCGCTTTGGATCAGTGCCAGAGTGGGGAGTTCGCATAGCAACCCGTTAACGACGTTCGGCTTAACACATTGTTTAATGGATTTCAGTAAATCCTGTAGATTACTGAACGATATTCGATGCCTCACTCGTGTCTTAAAGAGGATTGACGTGCTAACCGGTAATTTGGCTCCCTCTTCCTGAATAATCTGAGTTCGGAAACAATTAATGGGAATCTTTACTGTAAGTATTGCTTGAGTGAGTGAAAACTCGCTGTTGGTGGCCATACTTTCTGTGTTTACCTCGTGCTCCAAGGCACTTATGTATTGCCGGGAAAGTGCATCGGCGATAAAGTTTTCTTTAACGTGTTTGTATTGAAAATTGGGTGAAAACTCCTCAACAAAAGCGCGCCACCTTTTCATCTTTGCATTTGGGTTTTTATCGGACAGAGCGAAGGTGAGTGGTTGATGATCTGTATAGATGTTTAGGTGTTTTACGCCGTACAAATAGTTACGCAATTTTTGTAGGGCCCATACGATCGCCAAGAGTTCTCGTTCATTGGTCGCATAGATTTTCTCTGTCTGAAAAAGTGTTCTCGAGATCATGGCGATGGGTCTGCCGTTTTGCGACAAAACAGCGCCTATGGCATGTGAAGAGGCGTTCGTTGTCAGATCAAAGGGCTGTTTGTAGTCTGGGTAAAGGAGCAGTACATCCTCTGATTCAAGAATCTTTTTAATTCTACCAAAGGCGTTAAGTGCTTCTTCATCTAATGTTATTTGGTTGTTGGTTTCCTGAAAAAATTTGGATTTGTCAGTGGACACCCGCATGTTGGCGGCATGAATTTTGTGTAGTACCTGGTCTATGTACTTAGAATGTTGCTCAGCTCTTTCTGAAAAAATTATCACATGGTCCACGTAGACATGGCATATTTTACCGATTTCTTCTCTTAATACGTCATCGATAGCTCTCTGGAAGATGCTGGGCGCATTTTTTTAATCCAAAAGGGAGCCAGAACTCGTATTTGCCGTTATTGACTGAGAATGCTGTTTTTTTCCGATTCTTTTCAGCTAACTTAATTTGGTGGAGGCCGGACTTGAGGTCTATTGTTGAAAAAAATCTGGCATTTCCAATGTTAGCCAGAATTACAGAAGTATCCGGGATTGGATTATTGTCACTAACCGTTTTGTTGTTCAGTTTTCTAAAATCTATCACGAGTCTGGACTTCCTATTGCCATCTTCAATTTTTACTTACAACCCAAATCGGAATATTATAAGAAGAGCGGGATGGTCTTATTATTCCATCACGCAAGAGGTTCGAAATCTCCTTATTGACAAACTCGGCTGAAGCTATGAGGTATTAGCAGCTTCTTGAGTAAACCGGAAGGTCCTCGGTGGTCCTTATTGTTCCAATGATATTGGTGTTATAGAGAGCTTCATTGGGGTCCGCGAAAACTTTAGCATGTTGTTTCAATAACTTAAGAATATCCAACTCGCTCACGTTTGTTTCTATTAATTTATTCACGTCCGGGCAATAGTGATAAAAGAGCCTTTCCTGTCCACCATTATAACTAAGAAGACCGTTTTTACAATCTATTTTACCGTTCACTTCGGTTAATTGGTCAAAACCTATGATACCGTCGAAAGTGTCCAGGTTGGATAGGATAAAAAATCTAGAATTTTTGTTAAAAATATTGATGGTACAATATTTGTCAACTTCAGTGGTGCCGTGTATGGATTTGGCTGTAAAGGTGCGGTTTGCGGGTTTGATTCCCTTTAGATCGTTGAGATATCTTATGTAACTCTTCGCGGCACCAGTGTCGATAAGGAATTTTATATCTCTTCCCCCGATTGTCCCCTCGATGTAGGGTAAGAGGGATTTTGCCCTAAAAAATTTACCTCCTCATTTGCTTCGTTTTGGTATTCGACTGGTTTAAATTCTTCATAAACCTTGCTCTGGTGGTAATTATCATTATTGTCATTATTCCAATATTCTCCTTTAGACTCATCCTGCTCATGGTTACGGTTGTTTATCCTTTGTACCTTTGGTGGTGCCTGCTGGCCACTCCCGTGCGGTCTTTTCTCTGGCCTTTCCCTACTCAAAAAATCTGGTACCTGTTTTCCGAAGGTTTGAGTGGTGTTTCGGTTGGACAAGCCACTGGGGTTGCCAATACCCGGACGAGGAGCCGTTGGATAGGATTCTTGGTGGACCCTCTCGTCATTCCTGCTTATTGGTGGGGGTCCATTTTGTCTGAACCTTGAGAGCGATGGATCTACATCCATTGGTTCGACCCTTTGTGCCTGAGTTTGTCGCTGTTGGTCAGGCCGAATCGTTCGGTATTGTGGTAAATATGGAAATTGGTTGGGAGCCTGAATTGTTTGCCTGTTAAAGGACTGGGCAAACATTGACCTAGCTTGATTTGATTCAAGCTCCTGTGATAAATCTAATGCAGAGGGGAGTTCGCTAGGCCTGGAGGAAAACAATATGTCGCACAAAGGACGATTGAGTCTTGAGATAAAAACACGAAGAGCGTCTTCTCGATACTTATTATTGAGTGATTTTATTAGGGTGGCATTTCCACCATGGGTCATAATGGTTTTGTTAATTACTAGTGTCAGCTTCCTTTCAACCTCATCGTAGAATCCTATCAATGAAAGTTTACCCTGCCTCAAAGTGGAGAGTTCCTGCTCTATCAAATGGATAGGCCTCTTATCGGCGTAGGCGAAGTCTAGCCGTGAAATAATTGCATGAAAATTTCAAATGGTGTTGAAGGACGACAGAACACCATCTGCTGCGCCTACCACCTTATTCCTGATGATGTCCACTGCTTGGTAGTGCCTAGAGCTACCCTGGAAATTTTCAAAAACCTTATAGGCAGTGTGCGCGGCTTGCCTCCAAGATACATAGCGGGTAGGGTCGCCCTTGAATTCTGGCATGGTTTTTACCAGATCCAAAGATTCGTCACACACTACGTTTGGTTGGATTGTGACTGGTTCATATTGGACGACCTGGGTTGGAGTTTCAATTATGGCTAGCCTGTTTGTCAACTCAGCTATGCGGGTCTGGAATTCCTGCCTTGAATGCTGCCTTGAATGTTCCGTTGCCGTACGGATTGCGGTATTAAGAAGGATCTAGAGGGTTTGGGAGTCCATCGTTCAGAATTAAAAAAAAAAAAAAACATCTCTGATTTTGTATTTGTAATTGTATTTATTTTAACAATTTATCAAATTATCTGATTCGAATACTATATTACTCTCGAATGGATTTCTCAGAATAGTAGCTGCTGAACTTTCTACTTACATAAATATTCCCATGTTAAGTTGCTTTCGGTCTTCAGTGGATGATTGATGCTTGACTATTGACCCTCGAAAGAACGCCTCTACGTGGCTTGATGATTTATTGATGATTTTATTGTGGTGCTTAACAAAAAAAAAAACTTTTTGGTAGTTTTTTACTGTGGTACCTTTATGGTGGCAGTGATGATTTCACTTAAACAATTTTCTCGCAATGCTTGGCGGTTTATTTATTGTGGCACTTCTTTGGTGGCACTGATAGTTTTATATAAAATTTTTAGCTCATAATATTTGGTGGCACTTCTATGATGGCACTAATGGTTTCATTTAAAATTTTTTGTTCATAATATTTGGTGGCACTTCTATGATGGCACTGCTGGTTTTAAAATAATATTTCGTGGCACTTCTATGGTGGCACTGATGGTTTAAAATTTTTAGCTCATAATATTTGGTGGCACTTCTATGGTGGCACTGATAGTTTTATATAAAAATGTTTTGTTCATAATATTTGGTAGCACTTCTATGGTGGCACTGATGGTTTTATTTAAACTAGTAAGGAGGTGGGTCCGAACTCACGGCCAAACACGCGTGTCCTTTTAAAGGGTGATTTTTTAAGAGCTTGATAACTTTTTTTAAAAAAAAAACGCATAAAATTTGCAAAATCTCATCGGTTCTTTATTTGAAACGTTAGATTGGTTCATGACATTTACTTTTTGAAGATAATTTCATTTAAATGTTGACCGCGGCTGCGTCTTAGGTGGTCCATTCGGAAAGTCCAATTTTGGGCAACTTTTTCGAGCATTTCGGCCGGAATAGCCCGAATTTCTTCGGAAATGTTGTCTTCCAAAGCTGGAATAGTTGCTGGCTTATTTCTGTAGACTTTAGACTTGACGTAGCCCCACAAAAAATAGTCTAAAGGCGTTAAATCGCATGATCTTGGTGGCCAACTTACGGGTCCATTTCTTGAGATGAATTGTTGTCCGAAGTTTTCCCTCAAAATGGCAATAGAATCGCGAGCTGTGTGGCATGTAGCGCCATCTTGTTGAAACCACATGTCAACCAAGTTCAGTTCTTCCATTTTTGGCAACAAAAAGTTTGTTAGCATCGAACGATAGCGATCGCCATTCACCGTAACGTTGCGTCCAACAGCATCTTTGAAAAAATACGGTCCAATGATTCCACCAGCGTACAAACCACACCAAACAGTGCATTTTTCGGGATGCATGGGCAGTTCTTGAACGGCTTCTGGTTGCTCTTCACCCCAAATGCGGCAATTTTGCTTATTTACGTAGCCATTCAACCAGAAATGAGCCTCATCGCTGAACAAAATTTGTCGATAAACACATTTCGAACCGAACACTGATTTTGGTAATAAAATTCAATGATTTGCAAGCGTTGCTCGTTAGTAAGTCTATTCATGATGAAATGTCAAAGCATACTGAGCATCTTTCTCTTTGACACCATGTCTGAAATCCCACGTAATCTGTCAAATACTAATGCATGAAAATCCTAACCTCAAAAAAATCACCCGTTATAAGGATTTTTTGTTCGGCCTCACATTGAGCGCCAGTAATACAATTCCTTTAGAATTTGTTTTTAGAAAATTTTATTTCCCTTGGTAATCCCAAGGGCAGCCGGTCTCAGCGGAAGAGTTGAAATATCTGCCTACATAAGAGCGACGTTAGCGTCTAAATACCTACACTACTTTGCCCTAACTTTAGTTGCTGCACGTTATTAGCCGCGTGACTTTTTAGTTGCTTACACTAAACTGTTTACCCAATTCTTTGCTGTCTTGCGTTTATTTTCTTGTTGTCACGCGCAAGGCTAAAAGTTTTCGATCAGCATAATTGACGTGTAAAGTTGCAGACGCGCCGTCAGCGAATTCGGATATTTTTGCCGGATGTTTGGTCACTTGTGCTAACTTAACATATATAAAAATAATAATAATATTATTATTATAATAATATTTAATAAACATAATAATAAAAACTATAAACGCGGCTTTTATTAATTTTATCGGAAATAAAACTTCTTATTTACCTAAAAGAGTTGTCGGTTGATAAAGCTCTCAGTATACACTGAAAGAAAATATATACAAATATTTTACAAATTTACATTCTCTAAATGAATATAGATTTAAACGAATCTACAACATCTCAATTCTTGAAAGTTCCCAAAATGATTTCTAACGATAAGAGTCCATGTACATCTGCAGAAGCTACACCCTCTAAGCAAGGTGCTACAAAACAAAAGAGGGGGAAAGATATACATATCATACTTTAAATTCATTTCTGAGAATGACTGTCTAATAAAATACTGCACTCGATTTGCTTCTTCGCCTATTCAAGACAATTCTGAATCGGCGCTAGAAATAAAAAGCCAAACGATTGAAAATTTTTGGACACGTCTCCAAGCTGCGTCATACGCAAGGGTAGATACTGAAAGCTGCTTAGACCAGTATGAAGACACAAAAATTGTGATCGCACAACTAGAACTTATTAAATTAATCGCACCTACTCCCCATGCGAGAGTAGAGTTGCCACAAATACAAGCCCAAGAAGCAAGTTCTGGCATTCACCTCAAAGTGCCAGCATGAGATACAGAAATATTTCATGGAGGTTGTGAACAATGGCCGTCCTTCCGGGTCATGTTTACTGCCGTGTTAATAAACCATCCAAAATTATCGGAAGCGCCAAAATTGTATCATCTCCGATACAAAACAAAAGGTTAAGCAGGCGTAATAGTAAAACAGTTCGCATAAAATGACGACAATTTTAATTTGGCTTGGGAAGCTCTGTGATTAAACCCCTCAATTTGTTAGGGTATTCCAACTCTTTCACACCCACGATCAAAAATGGAGAATGAAACTGCCCGGATGATTTCGTAAACAATTTTTTTTAATGTTTGTTATATTTAAAATACAACGAAATGTTTAAATATATCTAAATAAATTCGGAAGGTTGTGGCGTTCGATTAAACCCAGTTGGTTGTTTAATTGATGCTGGCAGGAACTTGTTGGAAAAACGAAGTTTATGTATTGGTAGCGCGTAAGAACTCTGCGGTCGAATTGTATTGAGACTTGGCGGATTCGTAGGTCGACGCGGCGAATGTAAATGTGCGAACTGTATGTAACGAAGTAGAGCCTGCTTTCCCGTTGTCCATCCTTTCTGTTGAGAGGGTTGGCGTACAGATGTGTTGAGTTGCGCTGTAGTGTCATCAGCTATGGTGAATCGCGATGTAGCATTAGGATGCGCCAGTTTTACCGTGTAAAGGAGGAGGATGCTTAACTCATTGAAACATGCTGGGCCCCCTAGGCGAATATTTTGCCTAGTTTTATATATATGTAAAATCTGATGTATATAATTCGGCTTACGGTTGGTGGAGTATCCGAGGCCGCAGAATATTATCTGTAAGAAGCGGTTTTGGTTTTAATAGCCAATTGTATTTTTGTAAATATTGGTGCTTAATGCAATAATTGATTTTGCGTGCTTTGACGACTTATTGTATTATTAACCAAAAAAGTTGTTTGCTTTTATTAATTTTATTAGCTGTTATTTACAGTTTATTATTTATCGGTTTGGCATACCGGTAGTTTATTATATGCCTTTTCTGTATTATCGGCAATGTTTGGACTTTATTTATTCTCGGCTTATGAAGTATAGTAACACCACGCCTGTTCAGACATGGCCAGAATGGGTTCTCCTTAGCCCTGGAGTTAGGACTGCGACAATAGAGGAATCTTGCGAGAGAGTGGCCGTGAATGGAGAACGGCTTCGATTCGTGGAGTAGAAAATTCTTCCTAATTAATTTTATGCTTTGTGTAGCTAATTCCCATAACCCACCCATATGAGAAGCGCTTGGATAGCTGTGATAAGAACGACTTTGCCTTTTGCAAGTGTAGGTGCGTCACTGTATTGGGAGTATGGTGATCCCTTAACTTCCTTTGGAGATTTTATTTATTTTTGAAAATTTATGAAATGTGTCGTTGTTTCGACTTTTTGATACAACTATATTATATTATATTAGGTTGTCAACAAAGTCTTACGGTATTTTTATTGAATGATTTATTGAATTAATTGAAATGGTTTATAACGGTTTGATGACTCCTGCCCAGCTATTGACCGATGCTACGGCTGTTACTATGCCGGCCTCTTTCGACCAATTCAGCGATTTTATCGCAATTTTTGACGAAAGGCCTTCCGGACCGTGGCGCATCTTCGACCACCTCTACACCAGAACGAAAACGTTGAAACCATCGTTGTGCGGTGGAAATGGAAACTGTATCGGGTCCATAAACTGCACAAATTTTATTTGCGGCTTGAGATGCATTTTTGCCTTTATCGCAGTAGTACTGTAAAATATGCCGTATTTTCTCTTTATTTTGCTCCATGTTTGCGACGCTATAACCCACGAACGACTTAAAAGAAACAACAATCCATCAAACACGTGTTAGCGCATGAAATGAGCATTCCAAAAACGTATAGCATGACCCGATGCGACGAATAAAAGTAGCACTACGAGCTTTCAGCGCCAACTAACGAAAATACCGCAAGACTTTTTTGACAAACTAATATTTGAGGTGCGTTCCAAAATAAACAAGAATTTTTTTAATCTATCGCCCCCCTGGTGGCGCTATCTATAGTAAACTGGTGCGTTAGAATCTGCTATCTTTAGCGATTATCAAGTGAGAATTTCATAACATTTCATATATTGAAAGTGAAGTTGTTGCGTTTTAAGTGTCAGTACGTTTGTGTTATCGGTGCAAAAATGAGCTTCGAACAAAGAGCCAACGTTAAATTTTGCTTTAAAATTGGTAAAACTTTTACCGTAACGTTTCAATTGATGAAGTAGGTTTATGGCGATGATTGCCTATCCCATAGCAGTGTGCACGAGTGATTCCTACGTTTTCAAAGTGGTCGTGAGGATATAAATGACGATCAACATGTGGGTCAATCAAAATCCGTGATCATCGGATTCCATCGAAACAGTGCGTGAATTCAGCAAAAATCAGTCGAAATCATTATTAAAATTCATGTAAACGCAATTGAACATCTTCAAACCATCTATTTATCGCATTTTGACCGAACATTTGCCCTTACGAAAAGTGTGTGCATGATTGGCTACTCGAACTCGAAACTCGAACAAAAATATGATGATATGATATATCATATACGACATACATATGTATTTGTACTGTTGTTTGTTAACATGTCCACCTTAGTATTTGGCTAGAAGTTGTGCAATGACTGATGAGTGCACTGTTTTTGTAAGATGCTTATTTTTTTTTATTAAAACGCACCTTATTGGCGACTAGTAACGGTAAATTTGTTTTGAACTCGCTATATTGGCGGCTGTTTTTTTACGTTTGCATCGCTTTTAATTGATATTCATCGTTAGCAAACAAAGTCGTTCCTGGTTAAGGTCAAGTGTATTTTATCGCATAATGGGATGAAAATTAAATGTTTTGAGCTTTGCAAAAAAGGCTGAAAGAATTAAAGCGGCCCAAATTCCAATCGACAGACATTATAGTGGACTGCCCATGATAAACCGGTCTTCAAGCGCGGAAAGACGAAAAAGTCTGCTGGCAAGGTTATGACATCAGCCTTTTGGGCTTTATAAAACTGAAAAATAACAGTATTAGTTCACTAATCAATGGATGTTATTAAACACATAAACCTTCAATCATTCTATCTATTAAAAAAAACCGCATCAAAATCCGTTGTATAGTTTTTAAAGATTCAAGCATACAAAGGAACATAGGGAGAGAAAAATCGACTTTCTTTTATACTATGTATTGATATGTGCTTTCTGTCTGTCTGTCTGTCTGTATATATTTTATCTGTCTCTCTGTCTGTATATATTTTATACGAACTAGTTCCTCAGTTTTGAAGATATCGTTTTGAAATTTTGCAAACGATATTTTCTCTTCAAGAAGCTGCTAAGTTTTCAAAACTGCCGATATCGGGCCACAATAACATATAGCTGCCATACAAACTGATAAACTTTCACATTTGACAACGTATCTTCACGAAATTTGGTGTGAGTTATTGTTCATAGAAATAATGTAATATCGGAAGAAATTGTTCAGATCGGCTCATTATATCATATATCTACCATACAAACCGAATGATCGGAATCAAATGCTGGTATGGAAAACTTTTGCATTTGACAAGATATATTCAGGAAAGTTAGTATAAATTATTTTCTAAGGCACCAATGTAATCTCCGAAGAAATTGTTCAGATCGGTTTACTATAGCATATAGTTGCCATACAAACTGAACGATCGGAATCTAGCGCTGGTATGGAAAACTTTTGCATTTGACAAGATATATTCACGAAATTTAGGATAAATTATTTTCTAAAGCAACAATGTAATTTCCGAAAAAATTGTTAAGACAGAATAACTATAGCATATAGCTTCCATGCAAACTGAATGGATTACTGCTTAAGGTAATAATATAATCTTGGAAAAAATTGTTCAGATCGGATTACTATAGCATATAGCTTCCAAACAAACTAAACACATTGTTACTAAAAGAAATGCACCTGTGAGGGTTATATTAGCTTCGGTGCAGCCGAAGTTAACGTTTTTGTCTTGTTATTTATTTATTTATTTTTGAATTTTTAACAAATGCTTATGATTTGAAATATAATTTTTGTATTTATGAATTGTATTGAATTTTAACAAAAAGAGATAAAGAGAGTATTCTATGTTCTTACCCTGGTTACAAGCTACTTCCCTACCAATTCAAATTGGCTTAGCCGTTCTGGAGTTATAAATGGTGTAACTAACACGACTGTCTTTTATATATGTATGTACATATAATGGGTTGTCCAAAAAGTCTTGCGGTATTTTTATTGAATCAGTTCGTGGGGCACCCATACATCGAGCTTCTTAGTGACTCCAAGCTTCTTCAAATGGTTTATAACGGTTTGATGACTACTATGAAGGTCTATTTTGACCAATTCAGCGATTTTATCGCAATTTTTGACGACAGACCCTCCGGAGCGTGGCGCATCATCGACCACCTCTACACCAGAACAAAAACGTTGAAACCATCGTTGTGCGGTGGAAATGGAAACTGTATCGGGTCCATAAACTGCACAAATTTTATTGGCGGCTTGAGATGCATTTTTGCCTTTATCGTAGTAGTACTGTAAAATATGCCGTATTTTCTCTTTATTTTGCTCCATGTTTGCGACGCTATAACTCACGAACGACTTAAAAGAAACGACAATCAATCAAACACATGTTGGCGCATGAAATGAGCATTCCAAAAAGGTATAGCATGACCCGATGCGACGAATAAAAGTAGAACTACGCGCTTTCAGCTCCAACGAGCGAAAATACCGCAAGACTTTTTTGACAACCTAATATTTAAGGTGCGTTCCAAAGTAAACAAGAATTTTTTGAACCTATCGCCCCCCTGGTGGCGCTATCTATATGCCAACTGGTGCGTTAGAATCTGCTATCTTTAGCGATTATCCAGTGAGAATTTCATAACATTTCATATATTGAAAGTGAAGTTGTTGCGTTTTAAGTGTCAGTACGTTTGTGTTATCGGTGCAAAAATGAGCTTCGAACAAAGAGCCAACATTAAATTTTGCTTTAAAATTGGTAAAACTTTTACCGTAACGTTTCAATTGATGAAGTAGGTTTATGGCGATGATTGCCTATCCCATAGCAGTGTGCACGAGTGATTCCTACGTTTTCAAAGTGGTCGTGAGGATATAAATGACGATCAACATGTGGGTCAATCAAAATCCGTGATCATCGGATTCCATCGAAACAGTGCGTGAATTCAGCAAAAATCAGTCGAAATCATTATTAAAATTCATGTAAACGCAATTGAACATCTTCAAACCATCTATTTATCGCATTTTGACCGAACATTTGCCCTTACGAAAAGTGTGTGCATGATTGGCTACTCGAACTCGAAACTCGAACAAAAATATGATGATATGATATATCATATACGACATACATATGTATTTGTACTGTTGTTTGTTAACATGTCCACCTTAGTATTTGGCTAGAAGTTGTGCAATGACTGATGAGTGCACTGTTTTTGTAAGATGCTTATTTTTTTTTATTAAAACGCACCTTATTGGCGACTAGTAACGGTAAATTTGTTTTGAACTCGCTATATTGGCGGCTGTTTTTTTACGTTTGCATCGCTTTTAATTGATATTCATCGTTAGCAAACAAAGTCGTTCCTGGTTAAGGTCAAGTGTATTTTATCGCATAATGGGATGAAAATTAAATGTTTTGAGCTTTGCAAAAAAGGCTGAAAGAATTAAAGCGGCCCAAATTCCAATCGACAGACATTATAGTGGACTGCCCATGATAAACCGGTCTTCAAGCGCGGAAAGACGAAAAAGTCTGCTGACAAGGTTATGACATCAGCCTTTTGGGCTTTATAAAACTGAAAAATAACAGTATTAGTTCACTATTCAATGGATGTTATTAAAACATAAACCTTCAATCAGTCGATCTATTAAAAAAAACCGCATCAAAATCCGTTGTGTAGTTTTTAAACATTCAAGCATACAAAGGAACATAGGGAGAGAAAAATCGACTTTCTTTTATACTATGTATTGATATGTGCTTTACATTTTATCTACCTGTCTGTCTGTACATATTTTATACGAACTAGTCCCTCAGTTTATCGTTTTGAAATTTTGCAAACGTTATTTTCTCTTCAAGAAGCTGCTCATTTGTCAGAACTGCCGATATCGGGCCACAATAACATATAGCTGCCATACAAACTGATAAACTTTCACATTTGACAACGTACTTATCTTCACGAAATTTGGTGTGAGTTATTGTTCATAGAAATAATTAATATCGGAAGAAATTGTTCAGATCGGCTCATTTTAACATATATCTACCATACAAACCGAATGATCGGAATCAAATGCTGGTATGGAAAACTTTTGCATTTGACAAGATATATTCAGGAAAGTTAGTATAAATTATTTTCTAAGGCACCAATGTAATCTCCGAAGAAATTGTTCAGATCGGTTTACTGTAGCATATAGCTGCCATACAAACTGAACGATCGGAATCTAGTGCTGGTATGGAAAACTTTTGCATTTGACAAGATATATTAACGAAATTTGGTATAGATTATTTTCTAAAGCAACAATGTAATTTCCGAAAAAATTGTTAAGATAGGATTACTATAGCATATAACTTCCATAAAAACTGAATGGATTACTGCTTAAGGTAATAATATAATCTTGGAAAAAATTGTTCAGATCGGATTACTATAGCATATAGCTTCCATACAAACTAAACACATTGTTACTAAAAGAAATGCACCTGTGAGGGTTATATTAGCTTCGGTGCAGCCGAAGTTAACGTTTTTGTCTTGTTATTTATTTATTTATTTTTGAATTTTTTACAAATGCTTATGATTTGAAATATAATTTTTGTATTTATGAATTGTATTGAATTTAAACAAAAAGAGATAAAGAGAGTATTCTATGTTCTTACCCTGGTTACAAGCTACTTCCCTACCAATTCAAATTGGCTTAGCCGTTCTGGAGTTATAAATGGTGTAACTAACACAACTGTCTTTTATATAAGTTAATTTCCCCTACGCGGTAAATAATAAAAAAAATGTATTTTTTATTTTGGTCAGAGCACGAGCTCTGGCCGTCTTTATTCGAGTCTAAAAACGGACTGAAATAATTACAATTATCAAACTTAAATGTAAGCTTAAGCTAGCCTTAACTAATCCGGTCACCTGTCTTGCCTGGTGATCGGATTCCTAGAACTCCCTTCTAATCGCTGCCAGAACGTTGGCGCGTGTGCTGCGTTAGCATAAGCGTGGGAACGTGGGAATGCGATCGTCCTCGATCGTTCAAAAATATGGTAGGTCATTGATTCTAAAATTTTTAGGTGGTAGGCCGATGGCCTCAGCAGAGTTTGTTATATGCCTAATATTTACGGTTGGAATTTCAACCTTGGGTATTTCCGCTTTCCTTTGGACTCTAGGGATGAATTTTGAAAATATGAGAAGGACTATTATTATGCTGCTTAGTGACAGCATCGAAGTTTTGCTTATAAAAGCATCTGTTTTTAAGAGCGCGATGCTTTTGGTGTTATTAATATGTAGCTCGTGTAGAGCTTCCATTGACAAAATATCAATGCGTTTGCTTTCGGATGGGGTTGGCTGTAATATAGAGGGTATAGCGATCAGTTGAGAGGCTTCCAAACTATAAAATATTTGAATATTTATCTTAAGAGATATATTATGAAATTTTATTAAGTACGTTCCGGCAACAGTATAGTTTTCGGTAAAGTATTTATTGCTCCGTTAAAATTATTTAATAAAATTATACCCGGTGATATCTCTTCTACAGTGGGTACGTGTTGGTTATTACTAATTTTGCATGAAGAATCTAGGCTTTTAATCAAATTAGGTATACATGTGCTGTTACTTATATTAATTATTTGATTTCTTCTGCATATACTGATTTGATTGGAAAATTTGCATTTTTCTTTAATTCCAAAATTTCCAAATATTTCTGTTCCATTTGTTATAATTCGATCAAAATTTAAGTTTACAATTCCATTTTAATTTTTACAACTTCGCTTTCATATTTAAATATTGGAAAAAAGTTTACAATTTGTTTTCGTTCTTACAAGTGATTCTTAAATTATAATATTGGCCTTGGCTCAGTTAATAACATAAGCGTATGCAGTAATTTTTTCTTTTTACAATATCATTTTTAATTATTTTAATTTTTACTTTTTGATAAACATTTTACTTCTAATGTACGAAAATTTAAATTTTTTTAATTTATAAATTTTAAATTTTTTACATTATTATTTATTTACCTTCATTTTTTGTTTGGGAAACGGTTTATAGGAATAAGATCTTTTTTTCCTCTTTTCGTTTTTTTTTTGTTTTGAATTTGTAGTGATGACTGAGTTTTACCTCATTTTTAATTTTTGTTATATTAATTTTTTTGTGTTCGACTAGGGATACACCTTTAAATACACTTTTCGTGAAATGAACTACTTTTTAAATTTTTCTTTATTGATAAAATATAATATCCTTTTTGGTTTAGAAAACGGTATATAGGAATAGGAACTTTTTTCCTCTTTTTTATTTTTTTGAATTTTTGGTGATAACTGAGTTTTATCGCATTTTTAATTTTTATTATATTAATTTTTTGTGTTCGACTATTTTTAGTCATAATTGAGTTTTATCTCATTTTTAATTTTCATTATATTAATTTTTTTGTGTTCGACTATTTTTAGTGATAATTGAGTTTTTCCTCATTTTTAATTTTTTATTTGTTTTTATTTTTACCCTTTCCAGGAAAGGGCACTTTTCTCTTCTGGAGGGTCCCGTAGGAATCGCAGAATTAAGCTGTATTATAAAATATTGTTAGATTTCTGTTATTGGCTGTACAAGCCGTTGTTAATAATTTTGTTTTTATTTAATCTTCTTAATACTAGCATATTTTTCTTTCTAATACAAAAAATATCTCCTTATTTATAATATTGTATAGCTACGTAAAAATCCTGTGAAGCATGACGAGGTGACGCTGGAGACTGCTCCCTTTCCTCCTGCTGGCTACTTGGGATCTTCCTAGTTGCACGCTCCTCGTCGTCCTCTTCCAAGCGTGGGTTGAGGAGTCTTCTTGTGGATATTCTGCTTGCTATTTTTCACTAATATTGCGATTGGGTTTCGGCAGATCGGCTTTATTTCTGCACACAATGTACACAAGCACTTTTGATGATTTACAGTTACTGGTTTCTTTTTGTTTCTGCCTTAATTAGATACACGAACTCATTGCGGCAATATTTGCACTTGTACGAGGAAGCACATCAAACTGTATTCAAACTTTTGGTTTTCCCTTTGTGAATTTTTAAATTACAAGCTTAAAAATTTTCATTCACTGTCTTTCTTATAAATTTCTTAGCGTTCAGCGATTTTTGTTTCACTTTTATAATTTTCCAACTGCCGTTAGTTTGTGAATTACTTTTATGCACTTTTAAATTTTCGCTTAAAACTTTCTGTTTGTTCTGCGTTCGTGCTCAATATATGCAAAAATACACTTTATTGTGTGCGTACTGTTTTCTTCAATAATTTGTTTAAATTTTTGTTGCACTGTGCTTCGATAATTGCGATTGAATAACTGCTTAATTCTGTCTAAATATTATTTATTTAGCTTGAGTTAGTTCAACTTTGTAAAAAAAAATTTCATTTATTTTTCAGCTATTGCAAATGCTGAAATTTGTAACTTCAACTCTTCACCAGATTGCACTTGCACTTTATATTTTAATTGTCCTTTTTTTAGAGGACTCTTTAACCGACCGCGTAAACTTTTTCGCGAGCGGTCCCTGCTCGGGCGCCAGTTAATTTCCCCTACGCGGGAAATAATAAAAAAAATGTTTTTTTTATTTTGGTCAGAGCACGACCTCTGGCCGTCTTTATACGAGTCTAAAAACGGACTGAAATAATTATCAAACTTAAATGTAAGCTTAAACTAGCCTTAACTAATCCGGTCGCCTGTCTTGCCTGGTGATCGGATTCCTAGAACTCCCTTCTGATCGCTGCCAGAACGTTGGCGCGTGTGCTGCGTTAGCAAAAGCTTGGGAACGGAAGTGAAGTCTGGGTGTTGCAAGCAAACGTCGGCGCGTGTGCTGCGTCAGCGAAAGTTTGGGGGCGGAAGTGAGGTGCCCTTGGCACTGTTAACGTATTTGGCGTTAACTTATATGTATATACATATAATGGATTGTCAAAAAAGTCTTGCGGTATTTTTATTGAATCAATTCGTGTGGCACCCATACATCGAGCTTCTTAGTGACTCCAAGCTTCTTCAAATGGTTTAAACGGTTTGATGACTACTATGCCGGTCTTTTTTGACAAATTCAGCGATTTTATCGCAATTTTTGACGACAGGCCTACCGGAGCGTGGCGCATCTTCGACCACCTCTACACCAGAACGAAAACGTTGAAACCATCGTTGTGCGGTGGAAATGGAAACTGTATCGGGTCCATAAACTGCACAAATTTTATTGGCGGCTTGAGATGCATTTTTGCCTTTATCGTAGTAGTACTGTAAAATATGCCGTATTTTCTCTTTATTTTTCTCCATGTTTGTGACGCCATAACTCACAAACGACTTAAAAGAAACGACAATGAATTAGCGAGTGAAATGAGCATTCCAAAAAAGTATAGCGTGACCCGATGCAACGAATAAAACTAAAACTACGCGCTTTCAGCGCCAACTAGCGAAAGTACCGCAAGACTTTTTTGACAACCTAATAATTAATGTTTTAGTGCGTGTGCACTAATTTGGCGTTTAGTAGCCCGCCACCGCTCGAGAATATGTTCAGAATTGTTTTTTTTGTTTTCATTATTAGCGAAAGCCATCCTGCGGGGCCGAAAAGTTGTATGTGCTTTTAATAATTTGGAATGTAGGGTAACTCTGACTACTTTTGTTTTTATACCAATTTGTGGAGTATTGGAAAATTGTGGCTCTAGTGAAAGTCGTACAACGTACCGGCCATTATTTGATTGAGTAGTTATGAGAGGAAGTTTCCCTAACTTTTGACATTTCCTTAATTGTGAATTAAGGTATTTTTTTTTATTATACTCATCTTGACTGCTTCAAATCCAAAGTGGTGAGTTTTAGAAAAATGGTTGTTTAAATGTCGAATTAAACATACTAGAAGAAATGTTGTTCCGATTAATACGTGAATTCTGTGGAATCCTGTTGCTATGAAAAAGGTAGAACCATAAACAGAATCACTGCCAACTAACCAGTTCTGTAATTAGTTCATTTTGTGTTTCGCTGTGCAGCGTTTGAGATTTTTGTGCATTTGAGCAGCATGGTGCCTCTTGGCAATTTGTAGTATTTTGGCTTTCGGGATTTGCTTTTGTAATTAAACTCGTGGTTCTTTTTGTATATGCGCTCCTTTGAGGTGAGATGGGATATGTTCTGTAATGAAGCATTGTATGATGTCTTTTATGACAATATAAACAGTTAAATTTGCTTTTGAAGTTTTTAAGATTATGTGTATGGGACCAGCAGTTTGTACAGAGTCTTTTTGATCTGAAAAAGTTGTACCTTTCGTTAATGATTAGTTTTTTAAACTTCTCGCAAGTTTTAAATTATGCTCTCTCTCACATACTTAGTTCGCATGCTGTTTGCTTTTTCTGTTCGGATATGAACGATTGCATTATGTGAAAGCGTTTGTTTAAATTGTTTTTGCTACTAACTTGGGGTCTAGTGAAGCTTCGGGTTTGGTCGTGTTTAATGTTCTTAGTTTTGATTATATTTTCTTCTAACCTTTCCGCAATTTCATATTGGGTGGTGAGAAAAGTTTTCATTTGTTGCCACGTTGGGTACATTGTTCGAGATGAGAGCGATTGCTCCCATAGAAGTAACGACTTTTATACCAAAATTGTGTCCCAGTTGTCTGTGGGAATATTTTGTGTCGAAAGAATCGACAAACAATTAGAAACAGTGGATTGTAGTCTTTCAAATTCTTCACTTGTTTTTTTCTTGATTTTAGGCATGGTTAATAGTGTCGTTACTTATTTATCGACCAGTATTCTTTCGTTTTCATATCTCGTTTTTAGAACTTCCCAAGCCAAATTGAAATTATCGTCATTAAGAGCGAACTGTTTTACTATTATGCCTGCGTTACCTTTAGTTTTGTATCTGAGGTGATACAAGTTTTGCGCTTATGATAATTGAGGATGGTTTATGCACACGGCCGTGAACTTGTCCTGGAAGGTCGGTCATTCTGCATAACCTCCGTAAAAGGTTTCTGTGTCACATGCGGGCACCTCGAGTTGGATGCCTGAACTTGCCTTCTGACTGTCTTCTTGTCACAGCTCTACTTTCGGAAGTGGTGTAGGTGCAATTGCTTTTATCAGCTTTAATTGATCGGAGATCAAAGCTTTTGTTTCTTCATATTGGTCTTAGCAGTTTTCGTAAATATCGTAAGCCGATGATTAAAAATTTTGAGGTAGATCCGAATTTTCAGAATCTACTATGGCATCATGAGCCGCTTGGAGGCGAGTCCAAAAATGTTAAAGATTTTGACTTTTTATTTCCAATAACGATTCCAAGTTTTCGTGAATCGGTGAAGAGGCAAATCTGGTGCAGTATCTTGTTAAACTGTCACTTTCTGAAATAAATTTAATAACCTGTTTTGAGCGTGTAGCTTTGCAGGTGTATTTTGTTTTTTTTTTTTTTTTGCGTTATTAACCATTTTGGTTTTATTTTAATTTTTTATCAAAATGAAATGAAACACGTGAATGACAGACAAGAACTGAAATTCATTTATTATAGAAGCAAACTGCAGCACATATAGATACATATATATTACATATTCTACGAAAAATGGCGCTACTAACTTTAAACGTGATACTGTCGATACAAAATAACACCTCCACTTATCGCAATATTCACTGGAAAAGTTTATAAAATATCAAATTTATTCTATAGAAACTATGCCAAGAAGCGATATAAACTTATAGTGTTATAGTGTTTGTTAAACTTTTAGTTAAAATATCAACCGGCATATCAGCTGTTGGCAAATACAGTATTTTAACAATCTTATTTTTTACTAGATTACGTTTGTGGAAGACTGGATTTGCACATAGCTTTTGTGCACCCTGATTATCATTATACAGGCTGATTGTGTACATTTTATTAGTTTTTTCATATTGTAATTTCTTTAGATACAATGCTTCCTTACATGTTACACATTTCTGTTTTTTACATTCCCATGATATTGCACCATTACATAATAAAAACACATATTTCGGCAGAGAACGTCTATCATAGAGAAGGTTCACGGCGCGGAGATCGTAAAAATATTTTTGGCTAACTCGGTCGAGATGGTCCAGTTTCACCACAGACAAATTATAAGCGTGTTTCACCTCGCAAATAGCAGAATTGAGCATTTTAGAGTGTTAAATGAGAAAAATAATGCTAATTTCAATGCAGAGGAATGTATGCTTACAGATTCGCTTATTTACTAGCACAAACGACTCTGCTTATAAGTTATAGATCGGTATACATACATACATATATTTGTTATGAAAACACATACATAAGTGTGTATTTTAAAATTGACCTATTTTATGATGTATTCCATAAAATCTTTACAAGTATTACTACCTAAATATACATTTTATATGGGTTTGACAGGTAATATATGTATGTATTTATATACAAAAATAAGTACATATATGTATATTTGTCAATTGCACATGTATTTAATAAGCACAAAAAGAATTCATACTAACACACATGTTTGCATATAAACGTATAAAAATATAAGCAAAAGAGCGAACATATGTATGTCTGTTAGAGCAATATAAGTATGTATAGTTTTGAGCATAATTTTTATTTCACGCTCAGCTCTTTGAATACATTTGAATTAAATTACTTTTTAAAAGCAATATCCATTGTTAATGTGAAAATAAAGCCTATTTTTTAATTATTTTTTGAATATATCAAATCATACTTACATATGTGTATACTTCATAAAATACATACATACACTCGCCAGAAAAATTATCCGTACACCTCGATATGAAAACAATAAACTGAGAAATTTGAGATCAAATAACTTATTATGTATAAAAATAGTATACAAAAGTTTTATTTAGTATTTTCGCTACACTTTCTATAAGTTTTTTTTTTAGACCTAGACTTTAAACCAATTTTTTCAAAACAGAAACAAAAAAATCTCACATAATGAAACAGAAAAAGTATTCGTACAATTTGAAATTAAGTACATATAGTTAAATTATTTTGTGAAAATTCAATATTCTAGTAACTGGTGGGATATCCCTTCCGTTTTAGGACCTCGACAAGTCGTTGTGGCATTGAATGAACCAGTTTGGATGTGTCATGATTTGTAATTTTGGCCCATTCGTCCTTGATCACATTTTTGAGCACTTCTTTGGAGGTTATGGTGTGTTGGCGGATTCTGCGCTCCAGTAAATCCCACAAATGCTCGATGGGATTAAGGTCTGGAGATTGAGGTGGCGAGTACAATTGGTTTTTTACGTTATAGAGCAACCAAAGCTTCACATTATGTGCCGTGTGCTTTGGATCATTATCCTGTTGAAACCAAAAATCATCACCAAGCCCCAACTGCTGAGCACTATCATTCAAATTACTTTTCAAAATGCTTAAATAGCCGAATTGATCCATTATTGAATCTATAAAAACAAGTTTGCCTGCTCCTCCTGCCGCCATACACCCCCAGACCATCACGCCTCCTCCGCCATGTTTGACGGTGGGTAAAAGATTTTCTTTATCAAGTGCAGTACCATTCTTACGCCACACCAACTTTTTTCCTTTAATGCCAAAAGTACAAAACTTGCTTTCGTCGCTGAATAAGACACGTTCCCAAAACTCTCGAGGCTTGTTAATATATTTGTTGGCAAAATCCAAACGTTTCTTTCTGTTCACTTCGGAAATAAAGGGCTTCCTACGTGCTACACGTGCGTGATACCCATCTTTCTTCAAACATTTTCGTATAGTATCTTCATGAAGATCCTTGTCAAACGAATTTTTAATGTTTTCACAAATTTGCGAGGCAGTAAGGCGAGGATTCGCTCTTACTGACTGTAATATTGTTCGTTTTTCTCGAACGGTCAATATACTTGGACGACCAGAACGTGGTTGTGACACAATCGAGTTAGTTTTTTTGAATGCTTGCACGACATACTGCACAGAAGAATGAGGTCTTCCGATTATTTTACCTACTTCTCTGAATGATTTGCCCTCTTTTCTGAGTTTAAGAATAATTTTTCTTTCGCCAGCGCTAATTTCTTTAATTTTAGGGGCCATCGCGAATTTTTGCACAAAGAAAAAATTCTAATAACTTTAAAGTGAACTGTTCAAAGCGAGATCAATTATGCACTAAAATATAAGCGCTTAAGTGAATGTTTTTGTCACCATATTACAAGGGGAATACCCCGTTATGATGTGTACGGATACTTTTTCCGTTTAATTTAAGTGAGTTTTTTTTGTTTTTGTTCTGGGAATTTGCTTTTAACGTGTATGTCTAAACAAAAAACCTATGAAAAGTGTAGAAGAAATACTAAATAAAACTTTTGTATATAATTTTCATACATAATGAGTTATTTGATCACAAATTTCTCAGCTTATTGTTTTCATATCGATCGGTGTACGGATAATTTTTCTGGCGAGTGTATGTATATAACAAACTATCATAATATTATTAAAAAATGAAGCACATATATTATAATACTGATAAATGTACATTAATCGTATATTTTATCATTCAAAACTTATATTCACACGTATCATGACCATATATACATGCATATGTACATATGTGTTTATGTTCGCTTTCGCGAATCCAAATCATATTATCACTTATCAATAATAACATGAGCGCGCTGCTCATATGTACATACATAAATATATGCGTGCAACATACATATTTCTATGCGTTCACATGCAAATATGTCACCCCCAAAAATAACAAACATTGCTTTACAAAAATAACGATCGTTTGAAATAGCATCATACATGCTTATATGCGTACACATGTAAATATGTGTCATTCCCACACAAATAATCCATACACAAAATACTTACATACTGTATATGCGTTCACATGTAGGTATGTCATCCGCAAAAGTTTCAAATATTGTTCTACAAAAACAACAAACGTTCAAGTAGCATCAGCGGCGTCACAAGCCAATAGGCATGGCAGCAAAATAATCGATGCCCAAATTTGTAGAAAAACACACAACAACAAGATTTTCATTCATGAACGCAAGCGCCCTTTCAACCGGCAAACTCGCTTCATTCATAAAACAAATGGTGTCATCTCCCCGAGCATGCCTTTGCCTACAAGCGTCTTTTCGCGACGATGGCAAAAGCTAAAAATCATAAATTGAACAATTTCTGATATTTTGCTAGAAGGAAAAAGTGTCAACCCCGCAAACTCGCAAAACACAGAAAGAAGTGACAAAAGTGGCAACATACTGTTGTCGATTTATAATATATGTCAATTCTAAAATATTTTTCCATAGCTCGCAAAAATCATTGTCGATCTGTATGCAAACTGATACGAATATCGAGCCAATACCGCCAAATTATCGTAAGCGACAATTTTTTCGAAAATGAGTTTTTTATAGAAACTAGTAATTTAAGACGTAACGGACCTATCCCTGTTGATGTTTATCTCCAAAAAGAAACCGTTATAATGTTAAAGCAAGTGCTAAAATTATCGTAAATACATACATTTTTAAAACCTTAACGTAAGCGACACCTAGCGTTTTTATCTTAAGTGCCTTGGCACAATTTTATGTCGTGCAAGCGACAATACTTGTTATCGCAACCGACATGAGTGCTTGACCTAACGGTGTTTACTACTCGTATATGCAAACCATTCTTGTACCTGTCACATGTTTATTTCCATGAAAGGTTTGATGAAACAAACATCGTTCTCATCGGATTATTTTTTAAAAATAGTTTGACGCATAATCAAATTTTGTGTTAATTGAGTTATAATCGTACTGTAGATAGTAAACACGACAGGTATCAAATAAATCAACAATGTCGACTCCAGCAGCTAAGGTATGTATTATATTTTAATTTTGGTTATTGAAATTTTATTGCATATAATATTCTCCCATTTACATTATGTATGTGATATTTGTTTTTGTATGTTATTGTTTTTTATACTCCCGAATAAAGGGAACTATGCAGTTAATATCACCACTCCTCTTAACAGAAGAGAGTAATCCTGAAAGTGCTTTTACCGAGAACATACAGCAAAATACGTTAGTAATAAATCAATTCTTACTAACAGACAGCATCAACTATATTGACATTGATCCAATATTAACTGATACGGCATCAGCATCTTTGATCGATTTGTTTTGTAATACCGATTTAAATTTTGAACAAAACACCAACCAACATGTACCATTACCTCTAAACAAACTTGTTGATTACAGTGATTCTGATACTGATAATTCTTATACTTTAATGGATTCAGATAACCAAAACAAAGTGTCATATGTAGACATAACATCTTCCAGTGATTCAGATGAAATTGAGTCAGCTCAAAAAATGGAAGAAGAAACGAGTGTTGGTAAAAGAGGATACAGGAAAATAAAACCTTTACCGAAACGCCTTTTATCAAAAAAAAAAAAAATCATAATGCTGCTGTGGGGAAATCTGTGCAACCTAATCCTTGTATGAATAAAAGATGTGGTAACTCATGTGCAAATAAATTTACTGAAGATGATCGGATTAATATTTTAGAAAATTATTGGGGATTAGGTTGTGATAAAAGGCAAAAAGATTTCCTGCTATCATGTGTGAAAGAAAGATCGATTGGTAGAAAAAGAGCTAGTAGTAATGTTCGCAAAAGATCATACGAATATTTTATAAGCTACAATAGACAGAATATTAAAGTATGCCAACAATTTTTGCTGAAGACCCTAAATATATCTCAAATGTCTTTAAGATATACCATCGAAAATGCCAATAATACTCTGAATACCACTCGCACAGGCAGAAAAAATCTTCCTCCTAATAAATCTGATGAAATAAAAGTGGCACAGTTAAAATTGTTCATTGAGATGTTGCCTGCTATTCCATCCCACTATTGCCGCAATAAAAGCACTAAACTATATTTACCTGAAGAATTTCAAAACATATCGTTTCTGTATACACTGTATGTTGATCACTTGAAAGAAAAGAATCTTGAATCATCGGTATTATCAAAAAGAGTATTTCGTAATATTTTCAAAACAAATTTTAATATTGGATTCCACTTGCCTAAGAAAGAAAATGTGCTTTTTGTGAGAAGTGCAAAAATTTATCACCTGAGGACAGAAATATTTTTGAAGAAACCACTGAATATAAAAATCACATTATGAATAAAGAAAAATGTAAGCAATTGTTTTTAGAAGACCAAAAAATTAGCAAATTAGATGACACAAACTCCTTATGCGTGAGCTTTGATTTAGAAAAAGTCCTCAATACTCCACATGGCAAAAGTGTGACTTTATATTACTCGAGAAAATATGCATTCTATAATGAAAGTATATATGAAAGCGGCACAAGGGATGGATATTGTTACGTTTGGGGCGAATCCCAAGGGAAAAGGGGATGTAATGAAATAGTTACAGTTCTTTTTAAGTATTTGATTATGTTAGAGCAAAACGGTACCCATAGCGTTGTTAATTTATATTCTGATAGCTGTGCTGGGCAAAATCGAAACCATGCGATGATATCAATGTTAATTCATTTCTTGAAAACTGCAATAAAAATTACACAAGTAAAGATAACTTATCTTTTACCTGGGCACACCATGCTGCCTGTGGACTCTATTCACAGCACTGTTGAAAGTTTTGTTCGTAATAAAACAGTATGGGCTCCTTCTGAGTGGCCAACTATTATTACTAATGCTAGATATAATCCTAAAAGCTACATTGTAAATGTTTTAAAGTATGAAGACTTCATGGATTGGAAGTCCTTTTCACATGCTTTATTACCAGCTAAATTAAAAAATAATTTTAAATTATTAAGGGTTGTTCAATTTAATAAAAACAATCCTATTGTTAGATTTAAATACGGGTTTTTTGAAGATAGTGACAATTACGAAATTAATATGGATTCCATCATCAGATCGAGAGCAAACAGAGCTACTGTCCAAAAAGGACCCACATCTTTATACGTTGAAGAGCTCAAAATTTCAGCTGCTAAATACAAAGATTTACAAGAGCTATGCAACAAAAATATAATACCAAGCAGATACCATCAAGAATATTTAAATATGAGGCATGATGGAACCATACGCGATGCTTTAGCTGAAACGGATGATGATGATTCTGATAAGGAGAATTAAAAACAAATTACTTCATTTTATATAAGTACCTAGTACATCTGATTACGAGTTTTTAATATAAATATGTTTCATTTACTCATAATATTTTGTTTAACAACTATGATGGAATAATACGTGGTGTTAAGTTAAAGAAAAATTTTATTTTGTATATACATAGCATAAGTTTTACAAATATTTCAAATATTTTATATAAATAAATATATTTTTCAGTTATAATTATGACTATTTCATTAAAAGCCTTCAAAAATACGTATTTATTTACCAAATACAGTTCCTTAGACTTAGTTACTTTAATAGATATTTTTATCGTAAACGCCAAAATAACCTTAGATTGGAACAGCATAAAAAACGTAAGCGCCATAAGTAGCATAAATACTTATTAATTTTATTTTTTTTTTTTTAATTATATATGTAAATGTCTGAAAAGCATTAATGTATGAGAAATTTTAAATTACTACCACATTAATGGTTAAAAGTATTTAAAAAAAACCTTCTCCTGTAAAGTTTGGTTTTTGTCGCTTACGCTAAAATGGCGGTAAAGGCTCGATATATTCATACATACATACAGTCATGTGAAAAATAATAGGGACACATGGCGGTATTTCGTAAAAATGTAAAGAAAAATAATATTTTCATTAAGTTTGAAATTGTGTTTTTATTTTTAAATAGGTTTATGTTTTTACCATAAGTATATTAGAGAAAATAACTCGAATTCAATTCAAGAAGAAAAAAAATTAATTATTTTAATAGCTTTACCCAAATTATGTTGTGAAAAAAAAATAGGGACAATTGAAGTTTTTTTAAATAAAAATGTTCAATTCATTTTTTTTACAAAATTCTTTTGACTTTTAGAATTTAATTCTTGCAAATCCTTTATTTTGAATGACAGCCAGACATCGGCGGGGTAATGAGTCAATTAATTTTTGGCACGTGGCCCGGGGAACAGCTTTCCACGCTTCCTGTATCAGTACCCAAAGTGCATCTTTGTTTGTTGCTTTTTTACCCTTCAAAGCTACTTTCACTTGTTGCCACAAGTTCTCGATGGGATTTAAGTCCGGTGATTGAGCAGGCCAGCTTAATACGTTTATATTGTTATCCGAGAACCATTTTTTGCCAGCTTCGATGTGTGTTTTGGGTCCTTGTCTTGCTGGAACACACATCGAAGGGGCATGTTTTCCTCAGCATAAGGCATAATAACCTCATTTAATATATTGCAATAAGTCACCGCTGTCATTGTGTCCTCAATTCGATATATTGGACCAACTCCTTGGTAAGAGAAGCATCCCCACACCATAATCGATCCTCCTCCGTGTTTTACAGTTTTAACTGTATATTGCGGGTTAAAAGCTGTGTTCACTGGCCTGCGCACATGTTGAGTACCGCAGTCAGGGTGAAAAAGATTGCATTTGGTCTCATCTGACCACAGGATATTGCGCCATTTCTCCACTGGCCACTTGACGTGCTCACTAGCAAAATGTAACCTTTTAATCACATTTGGTTTGGACAGAAAAGATACTTTTCTGGGTCTCTTTGCTTTTAAATTTTTATTAGTTAGCCATTTACGAATGGTAGAAGTGTCGAGGTCCAAAGAAAATTCCTTTTTAAGTTCACTAGAAGATGCGAAGGGGTCCTTTTTTAAAAATCGCATTATATTCCTTTCAAGAGTTGGAGATATTTTTGATTTTCGTCCACGCGTTTATTTCTGAGGCTTATATTTTATTGCATTCTCTACCATTTTCTTGGAGTAATTCAACGTTTCGGCTATTTTCCGGTATGAAAATTCCTGATTATGGAGGTGTTTTATTTGCTTACGCAGCTCAGCGCTGCAGTGTTGTCCTCTGCCCATTTTAAATTACTAAATTAAATTATATGTTAACTTTCTCAATTTATGATTATATAAAATCTCATATACAATACCTTTATTGCTTAAAAATTTTTAAGAATCCTAATATTTCAAAACTAATACCATTTAGGAGGATGGGGTCATGTGTAGAAGTTCACGCAAGTGAGGAAAGTTCTCTGATCGCCATTCACTTGGGAGTGGCCAGAAACGATTCTTTTACATATGACTCAAGCAGCTCACGACTTCCGGTCTTTGACCAAGTATCCTCTGGGTAGCCTAAGAACATCCGTTTGAAGGCGAGCTAAAGTGAGAAGGCGAAACACCCCTGCATAGGGTTGTGCGCTGGGTTTGGGACCCGCCACGTAAAAAAAACACCCCCACTGAAAACCAACAATCAGCCTCGGATGAGAGCCCCCCCTTTTGATGACGACCATGGCAAACGAAATAAGGACTATGATTTGAGGGCATGCACCTGGAATGTCCGGTCCCTTAATTGGGAAGGTGCCGCTGCCCAGCTGGTAGATGTCCTCGTAAAGATAAAGGCTGACATCACCGCCGTCCAAGAAATGCGATGGACGGGACAAGGACAGAGACGAGTAGCTCCTTGTGACATTTACTACAGTGGCCATATAAAGGAGCGCAAGTTTGGTGTTGGATTCGTGGTGGGAGAGAGACTCCGTCGCCGAGTACTATCATTCACTCCGGAGAATGAACGTCTAGCCACAATCCGCATCAAAGCGAGGTTCTTCAACATATCGCTGATTTGCGCCCACGCCCCGACGGAAGAGAAGGACGATATGACCAAAGATACCTTTTATGAGTGCTTGGAGCGCACTTATGAGAGATGCCCCCGCCACGATGTCAAAATCGTGCTTGGCGACTTCAATGCCAGGGTGGGCAAAGAAGGTATCTTTGGCACTACGGTCGGTAAATTCAGCCTCCACGCGGAAACATCCCCAAATGGGCTGAGGCTGATCGACTTCGCCGGGGCCCGAAATATGGTTATCTGTAGCACTAGATTCCAGCATAAGAAGATACATCAAGCTACCTGGCTGTCTCCGGATCGAAAAACCACCAACCAGATCGATCATGTTGTGATAGACGGAAGACACGTCTCCAGTGTTTTAGATGTGCGTGCGCTCCGAGGTCCTAACATCGACTCGGACCACTATATTGTTGCAGCCAAAATACGCACCCGCCTCTGTGCAGCAAAAAACTGCAATCACAACAGACAGCCGAACGATTTTCTACTCGGCTTGCACTCCTGCTCTCTGAGAGCACTCGTCAACAACTTGGTATAAGGGAACTGTGGGACGGCATTTCAAACTCCTTACGTACAGCTGCAACCGAAACCATTGGTTTTCGGAAAGTGCAGAAGAACAGCTGGTACGACGAGGAGTGCCGTGTCGCAGCGGAGAGAAAACAGGCTGCCTACCTCGCAACGTTACGATCGACCACAACACGTGCGGGATGGGATAGATACCGAGAGTTGAAGAGGGAAGCGAGACGCATTTGTAGACAGAAAAAGAAAGAGGCCGAAATGCGTGAGTACGAAGAGCTTGATAAGCTGGCCGACAGGGGTAATGCTCGAAAATTCTACGAAAAGATGCGGCGGCTTACAGAAGGTTTCAAGACCGGAGCATACTCTTGTAGAACCCCCCAAGGTGATCTAGTTACCGATGCCCAGAGCATACTTAAATTATGGAGGGAACACTTCTCCAGCCTGCTGAATGGCAGTGAACGCACAACACCAGGAGAAAGCGAACCCGATACCCCAATCGATGACGATGGAGCAGACGTTCCATTGCCCGACCATGAAGAAGTTCGAATAGCAATTGCCCGCCTGAAAAACAACAAAGCGGCAGGGGCCGATGGATTGCCGGCCGAGCTATTCAAACACGGCGGCGAAGAGCTGATAAGGTGCATGCATCAGCTTCTTTGCAAAATATGGTCGGACGAAAGTATGCCCAACGATTGGAATTTAAGTGTGCTATGCCCAATCCACAAAAAAGGAGACCCCACAATCTGCGCCAACTACCGTGGGATTAGCCTCCTCAATATCGCATATAAGGTTCTGTCGAGCGTATTGTGTGAAAGATTAAAGCCCACCGTCAACAAACTGATTGGACCTTATCAGTGTGGCTTTAGACCTGGTAAATCAACAACCGACCAGATATTCACGATGCGTCAAATCTTGGAAAAGACCCGTGAAAGGAGAATCGACACACACCACCTCTTCGTCGATTTCAAAGCTGCTTTCGACAGCACGAAAAGGAGCTGCCTTTATGCCGCGATGTCTGAATTTGGTATCCCCGCAAAACTAATACGGCTGTGTAAACTGACGTTGAGCAACACAAAAAGCTCCGTCAGAATCGGGAAGGACCTCTCCGAGCCGTTCGATACCAAACGAGGTTTCAGACAAGGCGACTCCCTATCGTGTGACTTTTTCAATCTGCTGCTCGAGAAAATTATTCGAGCTGCAAAACTTAATCGAGCAGGTACAATCTTTTACAAGAGTGTACAGCTGCTGGCGTATGCCGATGATATTGATATCATCGGCCTCAACACCCGCGCCGTTAGTTCTGCTTTCTCCAGACTGAACAAGGAAGCAACTCAAATGGGTCTGGCAGTGAACGAGGGCAAGACGAAATATCTCCTGTCATCAAACAAACAGTGGTCGCACTCGCGACTTGGCACTCACGTCACTGTTGACAGTCATAACTTTGAAGTTGTAGATAATTTCGTATATCTTGGAACCAGCGTAAACACCACCAACAATGTCAGCCTAGAAATCCAACGCAGGATAACTCTTGCCAACAGGTGCTACTTCGGACTAAGTAGGCAATTGAGAAGCAAAGTTCTCTCTCGACAAACAAAAACCAAACTCTATAAGTCTCTCATAATTCCCGTCCTCCTATATGGTGCAGAGGCTTGGACGATGACAACAACCGATGAGTTGACGTTGCGAGTTTTCGAGAGAAAGGTTCTGCGAAAGATTTATGGTCCTTTGCGCGTTGGCCACGGCGAATATCACATTCGATGGAACGATGAGCTGTACGAGATATACGACGACATTGACATAGTTCAGCGAATTAAAAGACAGCGGCTACGCTGGCTAGGTCATGTTGTCCGGATGGATGAAAACACTCCAGCTCTGAAAGTATTCGACGCAGTACCCGCCGCGGGAAGCAGAGGAAGAGGAAGACCTCCACTCCGTTGGAAGGACCAAGTAGAGAAGGACCTGGCCTCGCTTGGAATATCCAATTGGCGCAACGTAGCGAAGAGAAGAAACGACTGGCGCGCTGTTGTTGACTCGGCTATAATCGCGTAAGCGGTGTCTACGCCAGTAAAGAAGAAGAAGAAGAATACCAATTTAATATACATGTCCCTATTATTTCGCACACTCAAAAATGATCTTACTTCACAAAATGATCAACAGCTGCGAAATGACGCCAAATATTTCTACTTTGATAACGGTTCTTTACTTCACTGACATCCCAGCAAACAACGGCAAGTTACATTTTTGATATTTTTTTTAAATGAATCAGATTTTATTTTTTACCTATTTTCAAGCAAGTGTCCCTATTATTTTTCACATGACTGTATGTATTTACGCAAGCTTGTAGGCAAACCTGTTAGAGCGGCAAGGGAAGCGGTGACAATAAACGATCGTTTGCTTATTTTTTCGGCACAGCTCGGACTTTCTACCAACAACACAATGCTGTGTCGACAGATTGACTCGTTGACATGAAAGCAAAAAACGCGCTTCGCCATTGGTTGTCCGTGTCAACGGAGATTTCGCATGAAGCATTGAGTATACATATTTACATACATATGTCTAGACAAATTTACAAGCATTGCCCCTATGCCCTGTCGTATTTGTTTACATGCACACATAATTATATATGTAACTAAATATGAGCACATGTGATACCACTTGCTCTTTTAACATGATATCGAAACTTTTAATAACCAAAGCAAATATACATATATGTACTTATTTTTGTATATAAATACATAGTATGTACATATAAGTTAATAAAATACTTTTTAATTTTTTTAATTTAAAAAAGATTTTATTTTTATAATATTTTTTTTTTTTTCGTTTATTTATTATTATTTGTTGGGAAGACTATGTCTTCTTAATCCAACTTCTTTTTCTTATTATTATTTGTCGGGAAGACTATGTCTTCTTAATCCAACTTCTTTTTCTTAACTATGCTTATCGACTACTACTTAACTACTGTTCTGAAACTTAAGTTAACAATTAGTTATATCGGAATTAAAAGTGTGTGAGCAGCGATCATCACATGCAGTGCAACATGACCGTGCATTCAATGCAGACGCAACGTCAGCACTTTTGGGTCGCGCGAGTTACATGCACGAGTACGTATGTAAAAACACCTGACAATGCATTTGACAAATACGATGAACTGTTAAAGCAAATTGCAACATAACACCATTTCCGGCTTTTGCAATTTGCTTAAACAAATAAAGTAAGCAAAATATAATTTAACAAGTGAAATTCCTAAGAATTATCAAAATTAATAAAAGTATGCTTGTTCAGCAATAACATGTTAAAAGTAAGTTAATATTATTAATAAGCAATTTGTAATTAGAATAAGCTTCATTTTAAGTCAATTTTATTAAATAAAGCAGTCTGTTCTTGATCGCCATCAACGTCACCTCGTTGCAATACAATTTGATTTTTTTGACTTTTTTTAAAAACCCGTTCACCGCGACTCAACACATAATTGGCGCAGTCGGTAATCCTTGAAAAAAAAAAAAAATACAAGGATAGTGATAAACGTAACTATAACACCCAAACAAATCCTGCGAACCTGTAGCCAACTTAGGAAGTTGACCAGACCCTCCAGGATATAACAAAAATAAAATAAAATAATTTTTCGCAGTGAAAACGACCTTAAATAAAAGGCGTTAACACACCGAAAATAACCAAAACAAAAAGAAAACCTTTTGTGTTTCGCAGTGAAAACGACCTTAAATAAAAGGCGTTAACCCACCGAAAATAACCAAAAAAAAAAAAAAAAACGAAAACCTTTTGATTTTCGCAGTGGAAACGACCATATACATATAGGCGTTAACCCACCGAGAATAACTGGAAAAAAAAAACAAGTTTTGCAGTAAACAAAAAAAAAAAAAAAAAACAACAAAGCGTGGAGTCATCATCATCGAAGAGGCAAAAAATATTCGATAACAACAGAATAATGGAACAGGAGCAGATTCAAATACCCAACGTAGAGCTCATCGAGCAACTGAGTAGAAGAGAGCAACAGTTGGAACAACTTCGACAAGCGTATGTCGAACTCCAACATCGTCAAACAACCAACGAAAATGAACTACAACGAATTATGAAAAACATTCAACATATACCCACATTCACAGGAAAAGGAGAAGTGACAATAAATTCTTTTATGAGCAGCATTGAATACCTGCTGTCAAATATAAGAGATGAGGAAGTCAAAAAGGAAGCCACCAGGGCAATATATTATAGAACAATACAAGGGGACGCAAAGGACGTAATAATAAATCTTCCACACCCGGACAACTGGACGGACATCAAGAAGGCGTTGAAATTACAAACCAGATCTGGAACCCCACGAAGTCTACAGAAAAATATGCAGTGTAAAGGCAAATACGGTGAGTGAGCTAGCAATACTTGTACAAAATATTAAATATAAAGCTGATGAACTTAGAATTTATTATAAGGACGATGTAGGGATAGACATGAGCAACGTGGACAGTCTTTTAGTGAACACAATTAAAGAAATGACACAGGGGACATTGTTAGATAAAATTTACCAGGAACATGACCTTTATAATATTATAGAGATAATGACAAAAAGAAGATATGAGGATACATGTATTAGGCCGGAATTTAAAAAAACAAAACTAGTATATAGACAGCACGGACAATACAACAAAAAATATTATGACAAACATATAGGCAAAGATGACAGACCAGATCAAGTTCGGCAAAATGTCCAAAACTCTCCACAAAATAAAGGAATTGTTGAAAACAATTCTAATCAATTTAGGCAGAATTTTCAACAGAGAGGCACTCGAGATAATAATTCTCAACAATATGGGCAAAGATTCCCAACATATAAAGATAATAATTCAGGTAGAGAGAGGAGAAATATAAACTCAAACCAATTAAGGCTAGATAGAGGAGAACCTATGGAAGTAGATAATATAGAATTCGATCAAGAGAGATCTCAAATGGCAGGACACCCTGGCAGCAGGAGCAGCCAAAATCGCTTGCAAACGCCTAGGCAAAGCTATAGAGAACTCGAAAATTATAGAGAAGATAATTATTCAAACCAAGAGAGATCCCGAATAGCAGGACACCCTAGCAGTAGTAGCAGCCAAAATCGCTTGCAAACGCCTAGGCACAGCTATAGAGAACTTGAAGATTATAGGGAAATTAATGAATCAATTTTTTTTACAAGGAAGCCTCGGAGAGCTTACCACGAATAGTAATAACAATAAAAAATAAAAAATACATTGCGCTAATAGATACGGGAGCGAATATAAGTTTAGTGGACTCTGAATTGAACGAATTTCGAAAAATTCCACTTAAAAATAATATAACAATCAGAACAGTAACAAGCAAGGAAACAATTACCCATGAAGTGCATACGGAAGCACCAAAAGAATTCAATTTACCTGAAAACGCGTACATAAGATGGAGATCGACATCCTTAAAAAATAGGAAATATAATTTCATAATAGGAATTGATTTATTAAATAATTTAAACACGATGATAAATCTAATAGATGGAAAAATTTCACTAAATAAAAAAGAATCAGAATTTTTAAATAAACCATTCAATTTCAGTGAAATATGTACCCTAGAAGCAACAAATGAGAAATTAAAAGAAATTAAATTAGATCATCTAAATGCAGAAGAGTTTAGAGAAATCACGAAATTATTGAAAAAATTTGAAAACCTTTTATTTAAAGAAGGAGAAAAATTAACAAGTACTACGGAAATTCAACACGAAATAAAAACTACTACAGAAGAGCAAATAAATTCTAAATTATATAGATATCCACCCCAGCATGAAGAAGAAGTTAGAAAACAAATCAGAGAAATGGAGGAACAAGGAATTATAAGGAAAAGTAATTCTCGATATTCCAGCCCTTTAATAGTAATTCCAAAGAAAATGGATAACTCAGGGAAAAGAAAGTACAGGATAGTAATCGATTATAGAAAGTTAAATGAGGTAACAATAAATGATAAATATCCTCTTCCTAACATTGATTCAATTTTAGATAAATTGGGACGAGCCCAATATTTTACAACACTAGACTTAGCAAAAGGTTATCATCAAATTACAATCAAAGAGGAAGATAGGTGTAAAACAGCGTTCGTAACACCTCATGGCTTGTATGAATTTACAAGAATGCCATTCGGGTTAAAGAATGCACCAGCAACCTTTCAACGACTCATGAACGAAATTTTACGAGAATTTATAAACAAAACATGCGTGGTATACTTAGATGATATACTAATCTTTAGTACAACGTTACAGGAACATATACAATCAATTAGAGATATTTTCAAGGTTTTAGAATCAAAAAATTTAAAAATACAAATGGATAAATGTAATTTTCTGAAAAAAGAAACAGAATTTTTAGGACATATTCTAACAAAAGATGGTATCAAACCGAATCCAAATAAAATCAAAGTAATAGAAGAATTAGAATTACCAAAAACGGAAAAACAGATTAAGAGCTTTTTAGGTATAACAGGTTATTATAGGAAATTTGTTAAGGATTATGCAAAGGTAGCACAACCAATTACAAAATATCTAAAAAAAGGAGTCCGAATTAATATAAAAGATCCTTCATATATAGAAGCATTCGAAAAACTCAAACGATTAATAAGCTCGCATCCAATTTTACGGTATCCAAATTTTGAAAAATTATTCACATTAACTACAGATGCATCAAATTATGCAATAGGAGCATTTATATCTCAAGAAGGACACCCAATATGTTATGCATCAAGAACGTTAAATAATCATGAACGAAATTATTCAGCAACTGATAAAGAGTTTTTAGCAATTATTTGGAGCGTAAACTACTTTAGACCATATTTATACGGTAGAAAATTTAAGATCGTAACAGATCATCAACCAATTAAATATTTACATTCAAAATATAGAGGGAAGGACATGTCACCAAAACATCAACGATGGTTGTTAAAATTAGGTGAATATCAATTTGACATCGAATATATTAAAGGAAAGGAAAACAGAGTAGCAGATTTTCTTAGCAGAATACAGGATAATGAAGATGAGGTAAAAGAAAATGAGGATGAAAATACCGATGAAATTTCAGAGCATGACCTAAATATAGTCAACAATTTAGATGACGATACATCAATGCAAACAATACATTCAGCAGAAGAAAATTTACAAGATCATTTTTATATAAAGGAGGAGATAGTTAATAAATATAAAACCCAAATTATTTTGACGAACAATAAGACAAAAGAACTAAAACAGATACATGGAAAAAGAATTATTTTTATTTCAGAGTACGATTTCGATAGATTAAGTGAAATATTTAAAAAATATATAACAAAAGGAAAGGTAGGATTATTCGGAATTATCCGAGCGGCAGTATAACATAGTACAAGAGAAACTAATAGAAATGTTTTCAAATGATAAACAATTAGAATTTATAAAAAGCACAATGAGAGCACAGGATATAGAAACAGAAGTGGAAGCTATTAAACAAATTTCGTTGTATCATATTAGAGAAAGTATTCATTCGGGCATACAAGAAACGTATAATCAACTCAGAAATAAAATATATTATCCTAAATTAGGAGAGTTAATACAAATAGTAATTAACCAATGCGAAACATGTCAAGAAGTAAAATATGATAGGAGAC
This sequence comes from Bactrocera correcta, assembly GCA_027475135.1. Taxonomy (NCBI): domain Eukaryota; kingdom Metazoa; phylum Arthropoda; class Insecta; order Diptera; family Tephritidae; genus Bactrocera; species Bactrocera correcta. The sequence goes on along the minus strand of CM050322.1, from coordinate 45,169,097 downwards.
CTATTAAACAAAAATTTTTTCATACAGAAACGCCGACGAAGAATAATGAAATAATCCACATAGACACCTATGTAATAAAAAGATTCCATTTTTTAACAATTATAGATAAATTTTCCAAATATGGAGTAGCATATCCTTTAACTGATAGAAATCATATTGCATTCATCGAACAATTAGAAGATTATTTTACCAAAATAGGAAAACCGAAGAAAATAGTAGCTGACAATGAATTTAATGCTACAAAAATTAAGGAATTTTTAAATAATGAAAATATAGAACTCCATTTAACCAAACCCAACGGTCATACGGGTAATGCAGACATTGAAAGATTCCATTATACAATTTCAGAAAAATTTAGAATGTTATATAAATTAAATAAAAATGTATCAGTTAAGCAGCTATTAGGAATTATAATGATAGATTTCATTCTACAATAAAATTCACACCCAACGAGGTACATAACAATAAAATAGATAAAGAGATAGTAAGAAAAAATTTAGAACAGCAAAAAGAAAAGACAATCAACAAACTAAATAGGAACAGGGAAGACTATACAGAATAAAGAACGGAAGGATTTATAAAAAATTATAAAGCAGTTAGGCACAAGGAACAGCCTAAATATAGAAAACAAAACTTAGAAAAAATCCATACTAGTAATATAAAGAGACCTTTAAAATTTACATTTGGATAATGTGGACAATAATAGCTCTAATGACACAAGATTGTAACGGGACAATAGATTTAACAGAAATAAAGGAACAAAACGGATTTATAGATTTACAGATTAGAGATCAAACAGTACCGAAAGATAGCGATATAATACTACATATTATTGACATTCAACAATTAGAAAATATTATTAATGCTATGACAGATAATGTAATTTTGATGAAATTGGAAAATAAAGAAATATTGCAAAGAGAATTGTTAGATACAAGAAACAAACTACTGACACTTATGACAGTTAGAAATAGAAATAAAAGAGGACTGATTAATGCAATTGGCAGTATGTCAAAATGGCTTTTTGGTACAATGGACGAAGACGACAGACAAAATATACAGACATGTTTTTTAAAAACGAACGACTCAATTAACGAACAGATTAAAATTAATTATTATTTTTCATCAGCTATCGGTCACTTTAAAGAAATTGATAAAAGTGACAGGGTAAAAATTGAAAGAGAGCTTAATTCAATAAATAAACTTTTATATGAGGAATACAAACAAACGTTATATTTAGATCAGTACACCAAAATTCAGTTATTAAAAAGTAAAGTAGAACACATACAAGAAAATGTGGTATCAGCTAAATATGGGATAATACACCCGAATATTTTAACGAATGAAGAAATTATGAAATATAACATTGATTATAATAAACTAAAATATATACAACTAGGAACAGTAATTGTTAATAATACGTTTCTAGTATTTGGAATAAAAATACCAAAAAATTTTGAAAATGTAAAACTACGAAAAATTATCCCAATACCTAACAGACAAAGTAATGAAATAGATGTAAAAATAGAAGAAATATTTACTTACAAAAACAAAACATTAATATTTGAAGAAAATACATCATTAGATCAAATGAAAATAAGCAAACATTGTATTTTAAGAAATAATTGTAATCTGGTAAAATGCAAAGAACTCGAAATAATACAATTAAATGTCAAAACAGTTCTTATTAAAAATGCAAACACTTTAAAAATCAATAATACATGTAATCAAGATTTTCCATTAATAAGTGGAAACTATATAATAAGATTTAATAATTATTCAATTAGAATTAATGACTATTATTTTTAAAATTTTGTAGAAGATATAAAAGAAAATATTGTAACATTAAAATATAAAGACAGTCAGAATTTCACGAAAAAAATTACATTTGACGAAATAGTAGAAGAGCATAAATCGAATATAGAAAACATTTTTAAATTAAAAATTCATACGAAAATATCTCATATTTGCAACATATTAAGCATAATTATAATTATATTAGTAGCTACTGTCATTATAAAAAAACACAAATATATAAAAATTATATTAAATAAAAGAATTCAGGGGAATTCTACTATAAAGGGGGGAGTAGTTACATGTACGAGTACGTATGTAAAAACACCTGACAATGCATTTGACAAATGCGATGAACTGTTAAAGCAAATTGCAACATAACACCATTTCCGGCTTTTGCAATTTGCTTAAACAAATAAAGTAAGCAAAATATAATTTAACAAGTGAAATTCCTAAGAATTATCAAAATTAATAAAAGTATGCTTGTTCAGCAATAACATGTTAAAAGTAAGTTAATATTATTAATAAGCAATTTGTAATTAGAATAAGCTTCATTTTAAGTCAATTTTATTAAATAAAGCAGTCTGTTCTTGATCGCCATCAACGTCACCTCGTTGCAATACAATTTGATTTTTTTGACTTTTTTTAAAAACCCGTTCACCGCGACTCAACACATAATTGGCGCAGTCGGTAATCCTTGAAAAAAAAAAAAAAAAATACAAGGATAGTGATAAACGTAACTATAACACCCAAACAAATCCTGCGAATCTGTAGCCAACTTAGGAAGTTGACCAGACCCTCCAGGATATAACAAAAATAAAATAAAATAATTTTTCGCAGTGAAAACGACCTTAAATAAAAGGCGTTAACCCACCGAAAATAACCAAAACAAAAAGAAAACCTTTTGTGTTTCGCAGTGAAAACGACCTTAAATAAAAGGCGTTAACCCACCGAAAAAAACCCAAAAAAAAAAAAAAAAAACGAAAACCTTTTGATTTTCGCAGTGGAAACGACCATATACATATAGGCGTTAACCCACCGAGAATAACTGGAAAAAAACCAAGTTTTGCAGTGAAAAAAAAAAAAAAAAAAAAAACAACAAAGCGTGGAGTCATCATCATCGAAGAGGCAAAAAATATTCGATAACAACAGAATAATGGAACAGGAGCAGATTCAAATACCCAACGTAGAGCTCATCGAGCAACTGAGTAGAAGAGAGCAACAGTTGGAACAACTTCGACAAGCGTATGTCGAACCCCAACATCGTCAAACAACCAACGAAAATGAACTACAACGAATTATGAAAAACATTCAACATATACCCACATTCACAGGAAAAGGAGAAGTGACAATAAATTCTTTTATGAGCAGCATTGAATACCTGCTGTCAAATATAAGAGATGAGGAAGTCAAAAAGGAAGCCACCAGGGCAATATATTATAGAACAATACAAGGGGACGCAAAGGACGTAATAATAAATCTTCCACACCCGGACAACTGGACGGACATCAAGAAGGCGTTGAAATTACGATACAAACCAGATCTGGAACCCCACGAAGTCTACAGAAAAATATGCAGTGTAAAGGCAAATACGGTGAGTGAGCTAGCAATACTTGTACAAAATATTAAATATAAAGCTGATGAACTTAGAATTTATTATAAGGACGATGTAGGGATAGACATGAGCAACGTGGACAGTCTTTTAGTGAACACAATTAAAGAAATGACACAGGGGACATTGTTAGATAAAATTTACCAGGAACATGACCTTTATAATATTATAGAGATAATGACAAAAAGAAGATATGAGGATACATGTATTGGGCCCGGAATTTAAAAAAACAAAACTAGTATATAGACAGCACGGACAATACAACAAAAAATATTATGACAAACATATAGGCAAAGATGACAGACCAGATCAAGTTCGGAAAAATGTCCAAAACTCTCCACAAAATAAAGGAATTGTTGAAAACAATTCTAATCAATTTAGGCAGAATTTTCAACAGAGAGGCACTCGAGATAATAATTCTCAACAATATGGGCAAAGATTCCCAACATATAAAGATAATAATTCAGGTAGAGAGAGGAGAAATATAAACTCAAACCAATTAAGGCTAGATAGAGGAGAACCTATGGAAGTAGATAATATAGAATTCGATCAAGAGAGATCTCAAATGGCAGGACACCCTGGCAGCAGGAGCAGCCAAAATCGCTTGCAAACGCCTAGGCAAAGCTATAGAGAACTCGAAAATTATAGAGAAGATAATTATTCAAACCAAGAGAGATCCCGAATAGCAGGACACCCTAGCAGTAGTAGCAGCCAAAATCGCTTGCAAACCCCTAGGCACAGCTATAGAGAACTTGAAGATTATAGGGAAATTAATGAATCAATTTTTTTTACAAGGAAGCCTCGGAGAGCTTACCACGAATAGTAATAACAATAAAAAATAAAAAATACATTGCGCTAATAGATACGGGAGCGAATATAAGTTTAGTGGACTCTGAATTGAACGAATTTCGAAAAATTCCACTTAAAAATAATATAACAATCAGAACAGTAACAAGCAAGGAAACAATTACCCATGAAGTGCATACGGAAGCACCAAAAGAATTCAATTTACCTGAAAACGCGTACATAAGATGGAGATCGACATCCTTAAAAAATAGGAAATATAATTTCATAATAGGAATTGATTTATTAAATAATTTAAACACGATGATAAATCTAATAGATGGAAAAATTTCACTAAATAAAAAAGAATCAGAATTTTTAAATAAACCATTCAATTTCAGTGAAATATGTACCCTAGAAGCAACAAATGAGAAATTAAAAGAAATTAAATTAGATCATCTAAATGCAGAAGAGTTTAGAGAAATCACGAAATTATTGAAAAAATTTGAAAACCTTTTATTTAAAGAAGGAGAAAAATTAACAAGTACTACGGAAATTCAACACGAAATAAAAACTACTACAGAAGAGCAAATAAATTCTAAATTATATAGATATCCCCCCCAGCATGAAGAAGAAGTTAGAAAACAAATCAGAGAAATGGAGGAACAAGGAATTATAAGGAAAAGTAATTCTCGATATTCCAGCCCTTTAATAGTAATTCCAAAGAAAATGGATAACTCAGGGAAAAGAAAGTACAGGATAGTAATCGATTATAGAAAGTTAAATGAGGTAACAATAAATGATAAATATCCTCTTCCTAACATTGATTCAATTTTAGATAAATTGGGACGAGCCCAATTTTTTACAACACTAGACTTAGCAAAAGGTTATCATCAAATTACAATCAAAGAGGAAGATAGGTGTAAAACAGCGTTCGTAACACCTCATGGCTTGTATGAATTTACAAGAATGCCATTCGGGTTAAAGAATGCACCAGCAACCTTTCGACGACTCATGAACGAAATTTTACGAGAATTTATAAACAAAACATGCGTGGTATACTTAGATGATATACTAATCTGTAGTACAACGTTACAGGAACATATACAATCAATTAGAGATATTTTAAAGGGTTTTTAGAATCAAAAAATTTAAAAATACAAATGGATAAATGTAATTTTCTGAAAAAAGAAACAGAATTTTTAGGACATATTCTAACAAAAGATGGTATAAAACCCGAATCCAAATAAAATCAAAGTAATAGAAGAATTAGAATTACCAAAAACGGAAAAACAGATTAAGAGCTTTTTAGGTATAACAGGTTATTATAGGAAATTTGTTAAGGATTATGCAAAGGTAGCACAACCAATTACAAAATATCTAAAAAAAGGAGTCCGAATTAATATAAAAGATCCTTCATATATAGAAGCATTCGAAAAACTCAAACGATTAATAAGCTCGCATCCAATTTTACGGTATCCAAATTTTGAAAAATTATTCACATTAACTACAGATGCATCAAATTATGCAATAGGAGCATTTATATCTCAAGAAGGACACCCAATATGTTATGCATCAAGAACGTTAAATAATCATGAACGAAATTATTCAACAACTGATAAAGAGTTTTTAGCAATTATTTGGAGCGTAAACTACTTTAGACCATATTTATACGGTAGAAAATTTAAGATCGTAACAGATCATAAACCCAAATTAAATATTTACATTCAAAATATAGAGGGAAGGACATGTCACCAAAACATCAACGATGGTTGTTAAAATTAGGTGAATATCAATTTGACATCGAATATATTAAAGGAAAGGAAAACAGAGTAGCAGATTTTCTTAGCAGAATACAGGATAATGAAGATGAGGTAAAAGAAAATGAGGATGAAAATACCGATGAAATTTCAGAGCATGACCTAAATATAGTCAAAAATTTTAGATGACGATACATCAATGCAAACAATACATTCAGCAGAAGAAAATTTACAAGATCATTTTTATATAAAGGAGGAGATAGTTAATAAATATAAAACCCAAATTATTTTGACGAACAATAAGACAAAAGAACTAAAACAGATACATGGAAAAAGAATTATTTTTATTTCAGAGTACGATTTCGATAGATTAAGTGAAATTTTTAAAAAAATATATAAAAAAAGGGAAAAGGTAGGATTATTCGGAATTATCCGAGCGGCAGTATAATATAGTACAAGAGAAACTAATAGAAATGTTTTCAAATGATAAACAATTAGAATTTATAAAAAGCACAATGAGAGCACAGGATATAGAAACAGAAGTGGAAGCTGTTAAACAAATTTCGTTGTATCATATTAGAGAAAGTATGCATTCGGGCATACAAGAAACGTATAATCAACTCAGAAATAAAATATATTATCCTAAATTAGGAGAGTTAATACAAATAGTAATTAACCAATGCGAAACATGTGAAGAAGTAAAATATGATAGGAGACCTATTAAACAAAAATTTTTTCATACAGAAACGCCGACAAAAAAATAATGAAATAATCCACATAGACACCTATGTAATAAAAAGATTCCATTTTTTAACAATTATAGATAAATTTTCCAAATATGGAGTAGCATATCCTTTAACTGATAGAAATCATATTACATTCATCGAACAATTAGAAGATTATTTTACCAAAATAGGAAAACCGAAGAAAATAGTAGCTGACAATGAATTTAATGCTACAAGAATTAAGGAATTTTTAAATAATGAAAATATAGAACTCCATTTAACCAAACCCAACAGTCATACGGGTAATGCAGACATTGAAAGATTCCATAATACAATTTCAGAAAAATTTAGAATGTTATATAAATTAAATAAAAATGTATCAGTTAAGCAGCTAATTAAAAAAGCTATTAGGAATTATAATGATAGATTTCATTCTACAATAAAATTCACACCCAACGAGGTACATAACAATAAAATAGATAAAGAGATAGTAAGAAAAAATTTAGAACAGCAAAAAGAAAGGACAATCAACAAACTAAATAGGAACAGGGAAGACTATACAGAACAAAGAACGGAAGGATTTATAAAAAACTATAAAGCAGTTAGGCACAAGGAACAGCCTAAATATAGAAAACAAAACTTAGAAAAAATCCATACTAGAAATATAAAGAGACCTTTAAAATTTACAGATTTGGATAATGTGGACAATAATAGCTCTAATGACACAAGATTGTAACGGGACAATAGATTTAACAGAAATTAAGGAACAAAACGGATTTATAGATTTACAGATTAGAGATCAAACAGTACCGAAAGATAGCGATATAATACTACATATTATTGACATTCAACAATTAGAAAATATTATTAATGCTATGACAGATAATGTAATTTTGATGAAATTGGAAAATAAAGAAATATTGCAAAGAGAATTGTTAGATACAAGAAACAAACTACTGACACTTATGACAGTTAGAAATAGAAATAAAAGAGGACTGATTAATACAATTGGCAGTATGTCAAAATGGTTTTTTGGTACAATGGACGAAGACGACAGACAAAATATACAGACATTTTTTTTAAAAACGAACGACTCAATTAACGAACAGTTTAAAAATTTAAATTTATTATTTTTCATCAGCTATCGATCACTTAAAAGAGATTGTTAAAAGTGACAGGGTAAAAATTGAAAGAGAGTTTAAATTCAATAAATAAACTTTTATATGAGGAATACAAACAAACGTTATATTTTGATCAGTACACCAAAATTCAGTTATTAAAAAGTAAAGTATAACACATACAAGAAAATGTGGTATCAGCTAAATATGGGATAATACACCCGAATATTTTAACGAATGAAGAAATTATGAAATATAACATTGATTATAATAAACTAAAATATATACAACTAGGAACAGTAATTGTTAATAATACGTTTTTAGTATTTGGGAAAAAAAATACCAAAAAATTTTGAAAATGTAAAACTACGAAAAATTATCCCAATACCTAACAGACAAAGTAATGAAATAGATGTAAAAATAGAAAAATATTTACTTACAAAAACAAAACATTAATATTTGAAGAAAATAAATCATTAGATCAAATGAAAATAAGCAAACATTGTATTTTAAGAAATAATTGTAATCTGGTAAAATGCAAAGAACTCGAAATAATACAATTAAATGTCAAAACAGTTCTTATTAAAAATGCAAACACTTTAAAAATCAATAATACATGTAATCAAGATTTTCCATTAATAAGTGGAAACTATATAAAAAGATTTAATAATTATTCAATTAGAATTAATGACTATTATTTTTCAAATTTTTTAGAAGATATAAAAGAAAATATTGTAACATTAAAATATAAAGACAGTCAGAATTTCACGAAAAAAATTACATTTGACGAAATAGTAGAAGAGCATAAATCGAATATAGAAAACATTTTTAAATTAAAAATTCATACGAAAATATCTCATATTTGCAACATATTAAGCATAATTATAATTATATTAGTAGCTACTGTCATTATAAAAAAACACAAATATATAAAAATTATATTAAAAAAAAGAATTCAGGGGAATTCTACTATAAAGGGGGGAGTAGTTACATGTACGAGTACGTATGTAAAAACACCTGACAATGCATTTGACAAATGCGATGAACTGTTAAAGCAAATTGCAACATAACACCATTTCCGGCTTTTGCAATTTGCTTAAACAAATAAAGTAAGCAAAATATAATTTAACAAGTGAAATTCCTAAGAATTATCAAAATTAATAAAAGTATGCTTATTCAGCAATAACATGTTAAAAGTAAGTTAATATTATTAATAAGCAATTTGTAATTAGAATAAGCTTCATTTTTAAATCAATTTTATTAAATAAAGCAGTCTGTTCTTGATCGCCATCAACGTCACCTCGTTGCAATACAATTTGATTTTTTTGACTTTTTTTAAAAACCCGTTCACCGCGACTCAACACATAATTCGCGTGCACCGATCGGAAACGGGCTAAACAAAATTTGGAACGTAAACAGGAAATGATATTCAGCGAAAGTATAGCAAAAATATGCTTATACGTTTCGTAATAATTATTGAGAAATGTAAATATATTTGGTGTTAACTCCTCCCTTCTTAATTTGATTGTCCTCAATCATTTTAGAAAAAGGGGATATTATTCAATCTTGGTGGTTTGCTAGGAGGTTCTAATTCTATTGGCTTGGGAATATCAATATAAGATGGTAATTTTATTTCTGTATGGGACTCTAGACTAGTGCGTGGAATTTGGGATTCCCAAACAATAATTTTTTTAGTATTTCTGAAGAAAAATTTCAAACACGCAATGGAAACGATAATTAGACTAAGAATAACAGAAATTGACCATCCTCCGATTTTTAGATGTTTTTGAATGGTTGAAATAACCTCCGTATTATTAATCTGCAATTCATTGAGAGTTCGAGTGACAGTAAGTTAATGCGGTCACTTTCAAAAAGGGGTAGGCTGCATTAATGCAGGAATCATTTGTAGAGGTGAGGCCTCTATGTTACTAAAAATTCTATTGTTAGCTTTAATAGTGCTATTATGAAAATTTTAAAAAGGAGCGTGCCAGAAAGATTTCGCATCGTTTCATCGATATAAAAAGATGAATTGTAATTATTTAGTAGGATAACGCCAGATTCGATTTCTTCGATCAATGGGATGTGATGATTATTGCTCGTTACACATGTATAATTTTGACTACTTATAAGATTGGGAATACATTTTGTATCTGAAATATTCTTTATTTGTTCTTCTTTTCAAATTCCTATATTATTAACATTTTCACAATCATTTACTATACCATAAATAGTTTTTCCGTTTTTTTAAAAACCGTTTATATTCTAAATTAATTATAGAGTTTTCCTTTTTTACCGGTCTTAAAATTATGTTTTCATAGGTTTCCTTTTTTGTTAACGGAACCTTAATCAAATAAAATATTTTTTTATTAGTACTGTATAGGACAGATACTTTAGCAAAATTTGGGGTGCATCTTCGGGACTCATGAACATAATATTTTCTTCTCTAATTTTCCTTAAAGCAATTTCAATTTCTGTTTTGTCTAAAATTGATGGGTTTACAATTCCAAGCTTTGCCCATTCGATTCCATTTTGAATATTTATCAATTCTTCTTTCATTAATCTTACTCTGTTTTGTAAGTTTACAATTATTTCGTTTTCTAATAATACATCTTTTCTTATGGCATTTGAAATTTTATTTACCATATTTGTCAGGTTATTTAATCTTTTATTAAAAACTTCGTTTACATAAACTTGTTTATTATTATTTTTATTTAGATCATTTATATTAATAGCTATTATTTCAAAATCGTCGTGATCTGTTGATCCTGCGACGTACTTCCAAATAGTACCTATGGCGTTTATTGCCCTTTTATTTTTTATAGTGAGTGTTATATTTTCTAAAATATTTTCAGTAAGTCTTAATTCGTGGGTTAGGATAGGATACAGGTTGTGGTGATTTGGGATGTTTTGTTGGATAAATGTATGGGTGTTGGATATGGATATTGCGTACTGTGCCAGATCTATTGGATGTAAAATAGTAAAAATTCCTTGCTGAATTTTTGCTGTACCTCTACTGATCGTGATAATGTATGAAGACGTATAATCCAAGATTTGGACCTCCGTCGCCACACAAGTTAGGAAGAATCTGGAAAAATATTTTATTGTCTTTTAATATTGTTTTTCTGAACAGTCCTGCCTGCCATCGTGAGGACGGTTGAATTCCTATCTTCTTTAACTATTTCTTTTTTAAACCTTGGCGTAAGTTTTGATCCTAATCTTTTGTTAATCCGACGAAAATCTCGTCTCCTGGTGAATAACTTTTGATTTCATGCCTAATTTGGTTATGCTAGCTTAAGTCCTGTGTTTGTTTTTCTGTCAAACGATTAAAGATGTCTTGTTTATCCGAGAGAGCTTTTTTTAGATCATTATTTGAATTTCTGTGGAAAAATATGTCTATAGGCTTTCTACCGGTGGTGGAGTGAATTGATCTGTTATACTCGTGTATTGTTCTTGTAAGTAAATCATGAAAAATTGTATGAAGTTTATCTGGTTTTATGCATCTCATAATTTCTGAAAGGGTAGAATAAAGTCTTTCTACTTGACCATTAACAAAGCTGGAGTAAAGGGGTGTAGTAAACACTTGTATGCCAAATTGATCTTTGAGGAGGAAATTTATTGTTGCGGAATTTAGGGATTTTTCGTTATCTATGACCATGGATTTAGGGATACCGAATGCCAAAATTATTTCTTTTAACGGTTCTTTGACATCTTCAACTGCTTTTTATTTTAAAATTTTCGCTAAAGCATACTTTGAAAATTTATCTATTGCGGTAAGTTCAAGGTTTCTTTCAGTGGAGTAAATGTCGATATGAACAATTTCTCCAGGATTTTGTGGTATTGGTGTGGGCTGAAATTGTGGTTTGTTGGGACGACGATCGTACTTTTGCTCTCTGCAAACTTGACAATTTTTAACGATTCTATTTGATTTTTCTTTCATTTTAGGAAAGTAGTAATTCTGTTTTATTTGCTCTATATTTTCCTTAGAGTTTCGGTGGGCTCTTCTGTGCTCATTGATTAAGATTTCTTCTTGTTCTACGGCGTTTGTTATTTCTTTAACCTGTGACTGTGTGAATCTTATTTTATAGTTTCTGAAATGGTCGGGATATAAATCCTGAATTATTCCCATGATTGGTTCAGTGGTAAATAAGCCATTGATCACGCTAGGATTAAGATATTGTTTTAGTGTTGCAATTAGAAGGTCCTTGGTGTAGTGGGGTTTTTTTACTATGTGTCTATGATAGGTTGGAAATGGAATCTCAAATTTGTAGTTGTCTTTATTATCTATTATAATATGGAGTTGGTTTTTGAAAACGTTTATGGGGCATTCTACTGCTGGTATTTTGTTTTTTCCTAAATTTGCCAGAACTTCATTTATTTCCGGAATCGGGTATCTGTCGGCTACAGTAATAGCGTTTAGCTTTCTGTAACAATGACCATTCTGTACTTTTTCTCTCCAGATGCGTCCATCTTTTTTTGAACAATCCAAACTGGTGCATTATACGGAGATCTAGAAGGTCTTATAATTTCCCTCGTTTAGGAGTTTTTTTAGCTGTTTTTCAACTTCATTTTTTAGTGCCATGCGGTACGGATATGATCTGGAATAAATTGGTGAGTCTAACTTGGTGCGAATTTCGCCTCGAACTCGCGAAGTGAATGTAAGTTTGTTGTTGGGATCTGTGAATAGATTGGGATGGTTTCTTATGACTTTTTCTAATTGAGATTTTTGGTTGTCATCCATATGGTTGGTTCTAAATTCCATTTTTTTTACGGACTGGGATATATGTTGGTGAATTTTTACCTTTGTTTTATGATTTATCATCACATATCTATCTTTTATGTGAATGACTGCATTAAGTTCTTCCAAGCTATCGTGACCTAAGATGCCATGGAATGATTTTAGAGAAGGTACAATGTAAAATTTTATGGGGTGGTTCGGTAAATTGAAAAGATTTGCAAACGTATGGTGGGTTATCTTTATATCACCTGAAACTGAATTGGCAAAGAAAGACATTTCGTTTTGCTTGGGATTGGTAACAAGGGTTTTGGGTTTGGGTATAATTTTTTTTAGATCCCGTGTCTATTAAGATTTTCAAAGTTTGGCCATTCTTCGCTTTACATTCGAAGTATGGAAGCGAAGAATGTGTTAACCTAAAAAATGGATATCTGTAAAAAATTGGGTAGGGATTTCATATTGTTGATTCTGTTGATCAAAGGATTCAGCGTATCCTTCCATGTCTTCATTCTGCAGTTGCTGGTAGTAATTTTCTTCGTAATTCTCAGGTTGAAATTCTCTAGATTCCATTAAATTATTGGAATGTTGTTCTTCAGTTTGTATGTGAAAATTTCGTTGTTGTTTAAATGGTGGTGGAACATGATTCAGGGATGGAGGTCTTTTGCCTTGGTGTTGTGTCATTTGACGGGGTCTATTTTGGTAGTTAATATTCCTCGTTTGTACCGACTTATCAACGTCCATCGGTTCAGGTCTTTGAGGTTTCGGTGCTGTTGGCCTTAGGGGTGGGAATTGGAATTGTTGGCGCATTTGGTAATGCGGTTTAAACATAGGTTGGGAGTTACGGTTAGGGAAAGAATGTTAATTTTCGAATGTATTTCGTTGCATATTATTTTGTTATAATTGGTTGAATGTTGGAATGTTAGTTCTGGGTAAAATGGTGTATTATTATTTCGTATATTACGCATTGGAGGGAGTGGTGGATGTGTACGATGTTTATGGTTTTGGCGATTGTTCGCGTATTCTGACCTATAATGTTGATTTTCTAATTTCAAGCATAGGTGTAGTGCTTGTGGGAGGTCTGAAGGTTCACGAATACCAAGTAATCTTGGTAGATCTCCATTTTAAACCTCGGACAAAAGTATCAAGAGCTTTGTCTCGATAAGTTTGAGTCAGAAGTCTCATGGATTCACTTCCCGTTTCCATGCAGCCAATTTTATTTAATATTAACGATAAATGTGTATAGACTTCCGATAGAAATTCTGTGTGGTATTTCTTCCCTGGATAAGTGCAGTCATTTGGTATTCTAACGTTCCTAAGTCACGTTTGTCTGCGTAATGTAATGTTAGGCATTTTACTATACTATTCCAATTTAGTGGTGTGTTGTACGATTCCAACGCTATATCTGCATTTCCTACTATTTTGTTCCTTTTGACGCTAAGGATACCATAATATTTGGGTGTTCCTGCCATAGAGCTATAAATTTGCAGTACTCTGTCGACACTTTTCTTCCATGAGATAAATTCTGCGGGGTTTCCTGAAAAATCTCTTAAACTTCTTACAATGTCGGGTATTTTATCTAACTCGTTTAGGTTTCCTCTGTACCTTTCTTCTATGGTTTGGTCGTTTCCATAGTTAATATCTGCGTTAGGGTTTATTATTGATTGTACTATACTTCTCACTGCTGTGCACAAATAGACGCTATTCTGTTCTCTAGGTCTTCTGCGGATATATGGTTTGGAGGGGGATGGGGATTTGGAACGTTAAGAAGGGGTGGTCTTACTAAATTGTTAGGGTTAGCCATATTGATTCGCAAAGTTAACTATAATTTAATCCTTGTTTTTATTATTTTCTTTTATTTGATTTTCTATTATTATTATTTTTTTTTTCTTACTTAATTAGTATAAAGGTATATTTTATTTCTATAGCTTCTAAAAAATTAAAATAATTAATGACTTACAAAATTAGGTAGACCTGCTGCATTGTTTTATTACTTGCTGCTTTTTCTGATGCTGTTGCTGTTATTGGTGATGAGTTTTGTTGTTGCTGTTTCTGATGTTGTTATTTTCGATGATGAGTTTCCTTGTTGCTATTTCTGATGTTGTTGTTATTGATGATTAGTTTCGTTGTTGCTTTTTTTTATGTTGTTGTTATCGATGATTAGTTTCCTTGTTGCTATTTCTGATGTTGTTGTTATTGAAGATTAGTTTCGTTGTTGCTATTTTT
>CM050322.1:45121872-45153350 GCA_027475135.1 Bactrocera correcta | reverse complement strand
TCCTTCATATGTGTACTTTATAGAGTCTTCGATATTTCCTTCTGGTGTTACAAACTTCATGACAAACTCAATATACCCTGTTCAAGGTATAACAAGAGTGGGAGTTTGGCTGCTTTGCTGCAAATACAACACATTCTCATATATGTGCCTATACGTACATATGTATGTATATAAAAAATAAGTGTATATTTGAATATACATACATATATACTTCGTTTGTTTTCGCAAGGTTCGTAAATATCAAAAAAATTCTAATTTTATTCCTACTGGCGTTGGAAATACAACAGCGCATCACTATGGTTGTTTAGCGCTGAAAACGGGTGTTGACGGGCACCAAAATAAAATGGACTTACTTAAAGCAAATCTCTAAAAATAACAAAAATAGAATGAGCATGATTTGTGGTTGATTATAAAAAGTAAAATAAATGGATTTAATGTATATTATAAAATATATATTATTATGAACGTACGTACATGCGGACTAATGCCCCGCAGGAAACTTCAGTGGTAAGTAATGAAAATAAATCTGTTTCAGAAAACTATAAAAACTCATTTAATAAATATTTATTTTTAATTGCAAAACAAACGTTTTCTTCATATTTAGCCAAAGCCACATACATGTGTATTTATATGACTAGAAGAATGACATAAAAAAGCCCTATCTTATGGATTGCATTTTCATTTTGAGGTGACACTAGCTTCAAATCGGGTTAATGCGTTGATAGATATTTAATTAATGAAAATTCGAATTAAAAATAGCCCTTCCTCCAAAAAACTGGCTGTGAACGGACTTACAGTTGCTAAATTGTGCCTTTTACATCCCACTAGAGATTTCTTTCATTCGTAGCTTTCCTTTAAGGGTACACATATGTACGTATGTATTTTATGTGCTTGTAGTTTTGTATTTTGTAGTATATCTACATATTCACGAAAATAATACATCGTATGTTCGTGTAGGCAAGCGTTCGTGCCTTAGTATTTACATATAGTATATAGTATATCAGTTTTAATAAGTGAACATTTGTTCTTGTGAGCGGGTAACAAATAATTCAACACTCTGTGTAGAAATAACTTATCATTATAATAATGTTTATTTAATTAATTTAGTTCACACATATTTACAAAATCTGTACACATCATATACAGCTGTAAGTGTGAATGTTTTTCCGTGCTGGCTTTTATTATACAGAGTAAAATAATCGCAAACAGCATAACAACAAAATAACAAAAGAAACAACACAACCAACACAAAACAACTCAAACAAAAAGAAAAAAGTTGTCAATTTAGGGTAAGTAAGTAGGTAGTTAACTGATAAGAGTCATTATTTGTTGTCTGTCGTAAGATTATTAAATCGTCGCGCTCACCTCGAGATAAGGCACAAAAACAGCAACAAATAGCTATAATAAAATATAGTATGACATTATCTAGTGCTATTTGACTGCTGGCAATCCTAACACAACACAAACCATAATTGATATTTTATAAGTATATACACATGTATGTGTATGTGTTGAGCTCGGTTTTCATATTTATACATACACATACATGTAAGTACGTGTGCCTATATGGATATGGTAATAATGAGTGTAAGCGGGGGAACACGGCAAACCTTTGAAGTTAGTCAGTCTGTGAACCATATTTGTGGATTTGTTTGACCTCTCTCTTGTTCAAAACAAAAACAACAATGACGCTATCCTTTATTTGATTCTGCCAATAAATTTTATTTATTCCAATTATTTGTCCGATTCGCTCTTTCTAACTTTTGTCGAACATCGTTTGGCAAACAGTGAAGATCATGATATAAAAATTGAGCATTTCTTACTTAATTTTGGTAAGAGACATTTTTTCTATTTTAAATAATACTTATAATACCTTATATTTACCATATACTTCACAACCTTCCGCATTTTTTGGCATCGAATTAATATAACGAATTCATAAATATTGGTTCCGCCACAGCAATCAATACATTTTTTGAAGAATATTGTTCTAAAATCTGAACAACCGTGTTCATTTTCTTTTCAGGTTTTAAAAGGGACCGCTTGTTTGAACGAAATATGACACTTTCTTTCAAATATGTTCCGAAAGCCTAAAAATAAGAAATCACTTCAATTCTGATACCTTACTTTCTTTCCATTGGATCATTCAGCGTTTGTGTGGAGGGCCAATTTCCGTTCTACTTCAAAACATTATGATTAATACTTGTTTACATAAATATGACATCCGGTTTTCAACGCCTCAATGGCGTTTCGTTCGCATTTCATTTCCACTTTATGCGCGCGAAGAATCGGATGGTCATGCACTTTACCCAATTGAAGTAGACTTTCTCAGAAATATATAATCAAATTCCAATTCAATAATTATAAGAGAATTACTAGACAATAAGTGTAGGGTAGCTTGAGTCGATACATCTATTTTGATTTAACATCGAAGGAAATTCAGGAAATGACTCGAGATTTAGTAAAACATTAAGTTAAAAATAAAAATTATAACACGCCGTTATTATAAGTATTTTTTATTATCTCCTTGTCATTGCAGACAGCCACATTGTTCAGGTGCTCTGTTTTTGTCAACAACAAAAACAATTCGGATTTAAAAAAGGCGTGCCTGACCTCAGGCAAGTCGTATTTTCTTGATCAATAATGCAATAACAAAGAGCAACATCAACTACAATTATACAATAAAATATATAACAATACGAATAACATATGGTTACATAAGGCGCTAGAACCGTCTGCGACTAAAGTGACTCGTAAATTAAATCGTTAAAAATATGCAACTTAGTGTAATAAAATTTAACTATAAACAATGACAACAACTAAATTGCATTCATACATATTCACACTCAAATACATATACTATACATCTATATATAATATACATAGATTTAAAAACAAGTATGTCTAAATCTGACTTTTAGAAAAGAAGGAAACATATAAGTATGATTAACTTTCCGTCATTTTCGAAATTGATGGTGTCTACAGAATACCGCGACAATGCATTTTGTCAATGATTTGCGTCGCAAAGAAAGTTTGTTTTTGCATTATGGTAAAATTTATATTTGTTGGTTAATGAAAATACTTTCTGCACTTTTCCGTAAAGAGTAACATTCAATCCAAGTAATAGACTCTGCATGAGTGAATAATGTTAGAACGCTCGTTTCCTGGGTCTCTTGATCGTTCATTGTTTTCTCCTAGCCAACGAACTACTAGTTCGAACAACAAGAGTCTTGGTATGTGAACACAGAATATGTATGATGTTGCATGAAATGGACCAAGTTTTTTTCTCTTTCGAAAAACATTTTAAGGAATGAAAAAGCTTTCTATGATCTTAGATCAAAATTTCACAAAAAGTTTATTGGATACACATTGAAAAATATCAAATCACCTGTACTATTTACATTATAATTAATATTTTGTGTTTAATAAGCGAATGCACTGACACGGCGTATTCCGCGTTGTTCCTTAACCTTACAAAGGTTTATATAATTAATGTTCCAGAGCTTGCCACTTTTAGATTTATTACGAGTATTTCGCAGTCGTATGCTCGTAAGTAATTGCATTTCGTGCTCTTGATAAAACAATTTCAAAATCGTGCTCCATTTGCCATAACAAATTTAGATAGAATAAAGTCTCAGTATCAGCAGAACTCTATACAAACGTGAGTACATGTACAATAGGTATACAAATTTATTTACTTGTTCATAATGATCCGTCTAGTGTACCAAGGTCGTACGAGTGATATGCGTGTTTTTGCGACGTGGATTCGCACTGCCCACTTCTAGAATGCATTCGTACTTGTACTTCGATGCATAAGAACATGAAACGACGTTCTTAATGCAAGGAAACTTTGAAAAAGTGCATGTTACTGCAGCAATAAAAAATATTTATGGTATGCATATGAATAAGCATATCAACAACAACTGCACATATTTCAGCCATGCAAATAACAATTGTGGTTAGCGGCTGGTAATTAATGGCGCGTCACTAAAAATACGCTTGACGTAGGTCATGTTTTCCGTTTTCAGTATTCGGACTTGGTCTTGCGTTTCTAATCAGAATATGGCGGCGGCAATGGTGGAGGCGGAAATTGGTCGCTGGGGCCTGCGCCTAAAGTCGCAACTGGCGCCAGGCGGGCCGTAAAAGTGTTTTTCTCGCCACATTATTTACATTAAAGTAGAAAAATGTTAATGCATTTTTGGTTTTACGAACTTGTTGAGCATTCAGAATTAGCTAGATGACTCTACCTTCAAATTGTGGCACCAGTGCGCGTAACAATCCCATAAAAAAGTAATAAATTTTATAAGCAGAAACAATTTAGTTTAAGTCAAATTGTATGTGTCTGCCACCTAAAGAAAACCACTACGATTAATTTGGTAAACCTTTGAATGTAATTTTTTTCAGATTTTTGATAATTTTAATCAGTTTCAGTCACCCTATCACCAATAAAGCCCCACGACATACGGGTGGTAGGTATGAAATATCTATTCGAAAAAAAGGAAAAGCTTTTTAATTCTTTTCAGCGTTATACCTGATCCTTATATTTATCTTCAACTCGTAATACTGACTACCCTTTTGTAATATCGGGAGGGCGGAAAGTACACTGTATATCTGGTCAACGTTAACTTCGGTTGCACCGAAGCTAAATACCCTTAACAGGTGCATTTCTATTAGTCACTATGTGTCCAGTTTGTATGGAAGCTATATGTTATAGTTAACCGATCTGAACAATTTCTTTGGAGATTACATTGTTGCCTTAGAAAATAATATATACCAAATTTCGTGAATATATCTTGTCAAATGTGAAAGTTGTCCATACAAGAACTTGATTCCGATCGTTCAGTTTGGATGGCAGCTATGTGCTATAGTTAACCGATCTGAACAATTTCTTCGGTGATTACATTGTTGCCTTAGAAAATAATATATACCGCGACGACTCTGGACTTTACTTGGGTCCTGACAAGTAACCAGTCGCAATATGAACACATCCGTGAGTTTTCGGTTGCAAATGTAAAGTCGCGAAATTCGTAATACAATATACCATAAAGTAATTTAACTCGTGTTGTACTATTACTTTTTTTTAACGTCATCCAAGCCTAACAAATCAAGGTAACTTTTTGAACATTTATTTGTGAAGAACAAGCTATGTATTTCTGACCTGCGATATATGCGATTTCATGAATTGCACGTAGAATCAACCAGATATCAATAAAACACTTATTTAATATGAGTACAAACGAAACAAAAGAAAAACTTAATTGATTACAATTATTGGAGCCATTAAACTCGGACTCTGGACAGCAAATATAAGTCGAGATAAGATAAGGAACCCTACCGAGAGATCTCGACTCATACGTTGCTCGTATAATTGTTGAGAGATGAAATAGAAACACATAAACAAATAAAGGAGACAATAAGCAATAAAGTGAAATACAAAGAAAATTATTGATCAGTAAAGTGATGCAAATTCAGCCTTTTGTGCGTAAACCTTTTAATTAAATAAAAATGCAAACTGCTTATTAGCGCTACGTGCCTTTTAAATCTATAAAACAAGTTAAATCACAACACAGAAAAAAAATTGCTGATAAGATAGACTAAGTGCATTTATAAATATACATACTTTTAATTGTATTTATAAAAATAAGCAAGGAAGAGCTATGTTCGGGTACAACCAAATATTTTCCCAATTTTCTCCTAATTTTCAAAGATCAAAGACGGAAGCATATTTTCAGGTATTGATAAAAATAGGTACAAATGAGAGGCTAAATTTAATTTATGGAACGTATGAGGAAATCATTATGTTAGGGCTATGAGGGTTGGACCCATTCATTTATATTTAGGGTTAGACCACTTAACTTTGAAGACAACTTGTACGCTTAATTTCATTAAAATATCAGACGGTGTGTACGACCTTCAGAAACGGTTAAAAGTGCAAATTACTATTTGGGGTATATTGAGGGATTCCACGCAATTTCATGAAGATAACTCACACACTGACCAATATATTCGGCATAAAATCTGCTAAAATAACGAAGATCTATACATATAGTATATGGAAGCTTTATAGTATATTCAACAATATACTTTTTTTTATTAAAAACTTTTTATTTTAAGTATACTCGTATGTGTGAGCGTTATAGATAATATTGAAAATCCGAGCCAAGCAAGAAAGGACTAAGTTCGGGTGCAACCGAACATTTTATATTCTTGCAACTTGCCAGGATCAAAGACCGGGGAGATAAGGTTCATCATGCATAAGAACTATGGAGTAATATAATAAAGGTGTATAACGGGTGATCCATGTAAACGTAATTTTTTCAGTATCCTTTATTTACTGATCAAGCGCAAATCGTTTCCAGCTATCATGTTATTTTAGTTCGGTATTATTTGGCATTTCATCATGGAAATACTTACGAATGAACAACGTTTACAAATCGTTCAACTGTAATTCGAAAATTCACGTTCTATAAAGAATGTGACCAACATAATCAGCCTACTGAGGTTACCATTCTCATCTCATCACCCTTTTTGGGACCCAGACGTAGCAGTCGTAGCTAAGAGTGTACACGTTCGCAGCAACTCGGACTAACGTATGGAACGACTTGGCGCATTTTACGTCGAGATCTTAAATTGAAAGCGCACAAAATACATCTTGTGCAAGAACTGAAGCCCCTCGACATTTCTATGCGACATCGCTTCGCTCTATGGGCTCTTGAAAAGTTCCAAGAAGATCCGACGTTTTCGAACCAAATATTTTACAACGATGATCCCCATTTCTAACTCAATGGAAATTACCGCATAGTAAGAGACGAAGAGCAACCTGAAGAGTTTCAAGGGAAAAGCTGTAATTTCATCAAAAAAAAAAAAACAACGGGTTAGTGTGGTTTGTGGACCAGTGGAATCATCGGTTCATATTTTTTCAAAAATAATGCCAGTGAGAACGTAACCGTCAGTGACGGTCATTATCGCGCCATGATAACCGACTATTTGATGCCTGAAATTGAAGCTCGTGATATCGCGAAATTTGGCTTCAACGAGGCGGGTTCCCACACATCGCATCAATGAATGTATTTGTTGGGAGAACACTTCGTTGAGCAGATTATTTCACGTTTTGGGCCGGTCGATCTGCGACCAAGATTTTGATTTACACACATATATAAAGTCTAAAGTCTATGCGGACAATCTCGCTTCAATTCGGGTCTTGGAGCAAAACATTATTTTAACATCAATACGTATCATTCGTCCGTTACCAGTCGAAATGCTCAAATAAGTCATCGAAAATTGGACCCAACGGTTGAACCGCCTGAGACGTAGCTGCGGCCAACTTTTGAAAAATATAATCTTCAAAAAATAAATGCCAAAGAATGTTCTTTCGAATGACAATCAATATTCCCCATTAAATTTGAAGCTTCTGTGTTTTTCTTTAAAAAAGTAGGGAACAAAAATATTACATTATATTATACACACAGCAACATGTTGCGAAAGCAAAAAAAAACAGAAAGTGTATAATATACTTAAGTATGTAAGCAGTAAATGATAATCCTAATGAGTATACTCGCTATAAAAGTGCTTATAATGCATATATGTAGGTCAATGAAAATTAGTTTTTTAATGAACAACAGACAATATGTATGGTATTTAAAACTTTTAAAAGAAAACTTAAAGCTCTGCTGAAGTACTTGTTATCAAGAGTATTCCTGATCTAAGAATTATTGTGAAACCATTGAAGTCGTCACTTTCAAGAATGGATGCCGATAAATCCAGTATCACTCGCATAATCATTTAGAGCGAAATAATGTGTAAGTAAAATAAGAATGTTCATTCAAAGCAAACCAACAAATTAACAAAAGCTTTTCCTTACACATAAAATTAGCTAATGCTAAGCCTTATCCGTTAATAAAATAACCAATAAATCATAAAAAATATTGATTGTAAGTAGAACATAAGGGTTTACTTACATCTTGGCCAATTTGTCCCATATCTGCACAGAACTCAAACATTGAGAAGATGCGAAGGGGCAATCGAAATCGTTCAGTTGTCAAATCAGAGGCTATAATGACGACACGTGCAATTGTATTGCAATCAGCAGTCAATGCACAAATTCAACATACACAGCAACTTGCTACAAATGGCGGCGAATCAGGTTCAGGTGGAGCAACTCTTAAACTGCTGATCTGAACAGCTGCACGTCACAATGAAGGCCAGATCTAACGAGCCTTCTCGCTGCTGAGAGAACGATACTGTGTTGCGCACGCTGTCGTACCGTGTTGTCACGAAAGTGTAGGTTTTGAGAACTCTTTTTGTTTGTTTATTATTTCTGTGTTCACGCGCAATTAGATTTCTCCGTTTGTTCAACTTTAGGTTATTCGGTAACCTTACTTAGTTTAGCTGCCGTTTCTGTAGACATGCAATACTGTTGAAATCTGGGGCCGTAGCTTCGCTATTAGAGTCAAATATGGCGCGACTTTTATGTTTTTGTATAAATTATTTAGTTATTGTTTTCATTGAATTGACGATTTATTTATTGACCTGTACTTTTAACTTCGTTGCGATTTACGAACTGCCCTGCTCGTTCACAAGCTATTCGTATCACGCGTGTCGCACTATTTGTCCACTTTATGGTAGTTACGAATGCTTATTCGATTGCAATCAACCGTTACAACAGCTTTTTTACCTCACACGGTTGGGCTCGCTACGGTCAACTAATAGAAACGGTGTTTCGCTGCAATGTATCTCTCGTGCTAGCTGTTTAATTATACGCTCTTTTTCGCACAATATTTTTCTATTTTATTTATACTAATTTCCACACCTTCGCCTTGTTTGAATTCTTTTCTTTGGCACTCTTTCACCGTCTTTCTTTTGATCTCCTCCTCGTCAAAGTTAGTTGAGAATTCGGTAACAGTCGTCACCATGCGTCGCTGCTTTGCAAAGCGTCAAACTGGTTTGTGCTGGAACACCTTGCTCCGCTGCAACGTTGCACTGTAGCACCGATTTCTCTTTGCTTTGCTCTGCTGCAGCTGTCAACTGCAATTTAGCTACTGCCGGTTGCTTTGTTCAACTCTGCACGAAATGTTTACTCTTTCAACTCAGCTGTTTTGCTGGTGTTTCTGGTTTAGTTAGTGTTGTTGGCACCGTTTATTGTCATACGAGTACAATGTTGCTACCGCGGCTGTTGTTGCAGTTGTTGCGTTTGTGGAGCTTGTTAAGTTTTTCCGTCTTTTGCCTATTGCAATCCCACCTCGGAGGTTGCTGTCCGGGTTGTGGTTAAGACGCTTGAAGGTGAAGATCGCACGT
Source organism: Bactrocera correcta (assembly GCA_027475135.1). Classification (NCBI taxonomy): domain Eukaryota; kingdom Metazoa; phylum Arthropoda; class Insecta; order Diptera; family Tephritidae; genus Bactrocera; species Bactrocera correcta. The sequence goes on along the minus strand of CM050322.1, from coordinate 45,144,056 downwards.
CGTATATTGATGAAGCTCAACTCTTCGATGCGTTGTTGTAATTGCTGTAGTTGTTCTTTGTAGTATGGTAATGTCTTAACTGTAATGGTTATGTTTTTGTTTTTGCTACTCATTTGTATATGCAACAACGTGATGGATGCAAGCGCGGCGTTTGCTGCGGCAAATCGTCAAATTGTATAAAAAATATGGTTTATATAACAGCAATTATGCTTTGCGCGCCCAACGGTAGTTGCTGCGGAATAAAATATTGCTCACACTACGGAAAGTCAACCATTAAATATATTTCATCAGCTGTTTATTTTTAACGCTTTTTTGAGTCGCTCCTTATAAAGGTCCTATTCCCCGATATATTCTGCAATGAAAGGGGAATTATGTTAAAATGTTCTATTAAAGTGACGATGTGCTTATACAATAACTATGATAAATATTATTTTTGATGGTTAAAAGAGCTTGATTGCATATAATAATAATGACTTTTCAAAACAAAATACATATTTCAAACTTCAAATCATTTTGCCGATTTTGAGCTTTGAATTCATATGTCTTCCCATACATTCATCTCTTATGCAAATTGTAAGTACAGATGTACATACATATATACATATGTATACATATCTGCTCCAGTCTGCTCTCGTGCTCAGACTGGAATTAAGAAGTACGAATGCAACAAAGTTACTTAAGGGTGTGATGCCACCAAGACACATAGTCCCTATTCAACATTGTTTACATAAGAATTTTCAAACGATATTGAAAAAAATTTATTATAAAACCAGAAAAGTTAAAAAAAAAAGTAGAAAAGGGCTAGGTTCGCGTGCAACCGAACACTTTATACTTTTGCAATTGCAAAAATCAAAGCCAGGGAAATACTTTAAGGTGTAAAACCAATCATATGTGTACAAATGAGCATCCTCCCCCGGGCATCCACACACGCAACACTGACACGCACCTTCATCACACCCACGTCACAAACCAGCAAAACTTACATTCCACACCACACACCAGCTGATTCCACACACAAGCGAAAAGAAAAGGGGACCAAAAGGACAACTGCAACTCACTTCGCTTTTTTTTTTTTCATTCTCCGCAGCAACAAGTACGCGTGGGCGCGCCATATTTTTTAATAACGTTTCATCATCCTCGACATCCAGTCAAAAGTACGCGTGTGCGATCCGTTTTTTGGAACAGCGGTTTCATCATCCTCCAGTCTTTTCATTTTATATACATTCAGTCGGAGTTGCGCGTGTGCGAACATCTTTAAACGGCGTGTGTGCCAAATCTCAGTTTTTTCAACATTTATATATATATTCAGTCGGAGTTGCGCGTGTGCGAACATCTTTAAACGGCGTGTGTGCCAAATCTCAGTTTTTTCAACATTTATATATATACCCAGTCGGAGTTGCGCGTGTGCGAACATCTTTAATCCTCCAGTTTTTTCAACATTTATATATACCCAGTCGGAGTTGCGCGTGTGCGAACATCTTTAATCCTCCAGTTTTTTTCAACATTTTTATATATATCCAGTCGGAGTTGCGCGCGTGCGAACATCTTTAAACCTCCAGTTTTCCAACATTTATATATATATCCAGTCGGAGTTGCGCGTGTGCGAACATCTTTAAACCTCCAGTTTTCCAACATTTTTATATCCAGTTTCATCCTAAGTCGGAATCCTCCGCCGACACTCATTTTGTAAAGTGTTTAAAATTGTACCTAAGATAAATACAAACGCAATATAATTATTTCCTTGTGCATATGCGTGCACTAGTGTAGATTCCATTTTTTTCATTTTGTTTCTAAGAAATTTGAGGTGCCTTGGAAAAAGTGAGGTTGTGGTTTTTATATGGTCCTTCGAGACAAAACGAACGGCACTTTGGTGAAACGGTACAATATATATATACATATCTATATATATATGCATATACATATATGTAAAACAACAACAAAAAGTTTTACATATGAAAGTGAAATTTAAATGGTGAATTCACACCAATCTACATATGAGAAAACAAAAAGTGTGGTGAAAGAACCAAGAAAAAAAAAGGGTGCACAAGTGCAGTGAAATAATATATACATACATACTAAATCTAAAAGTAAAAGTGCACAAAATTGTGTGATACCCTAATTAATAAATAATATTAATAAAAGTCAACCAAAGTGGGTGCAAACTAAAACTAAATAAAATTCGGGCGCGAAATTATAACAAACAAATAAATAACAACAAAATACAAATAAAACAAAAGTGGAAAAAAAAAAAAAAAAAAAAAAAGAACCATCAACACAGCAAGCGGAACGCCGGCGTTGGAAGGAATTCCCATCGAGACAAGCCAGGAAACGCACCACGGTTAAACCAAAATAAATTCCCAAAGTCCCTGAGGAAAATCAGGGTGAGTGTATCCATTTCACTTTTGATTCTATTTATTATATGTATATATGTATGTAGCGTTGCGCAAACGGTCAATTTAATAGAACCGCTAGAAATTAAACCCGTTTTATAAAAACGGTTTGGAAAAATTTCTAAATCGGCGGCAAATTTAAGTACCGGTAGAATCCAATACGGTACATAATATATATGTATATATGTATCCACAGTATATATATATATATATATATTTAAATATATTTAACTAAACAATAATTATTCCTTGCTTTTTACACTTACCTTCGTGTATACAATACACACAATTCCCACAGAGAAAAAATTCAATATTTTCAATTTATTTTCAAATTATTCTGGCAATACCGCTCCAGCTCATTAACTGTGAGAGGGACACTTGCCAATTATACGAACAATACCTCTTCAGCTTATTAAGCTGTGAGAGGAATTGCTTCCAAAAAGTAAGCAAAAATCGCAAGAAGAATACAGCATAAAAGGGAATAAGTACAAACATACATATATACATATCCTCAAGCGGATTATATACATTATATAACTAAAATTGATATATATACATACGTACCATATATACATATACATACATATATATTATACATTAGCGCTTTTGCGCATATTTCTGAACGCGAGTACACAATCGCGAAATATTTCGATATTGCCTTATATTCTCACATGCGTATACCTATAAAAATAGGATACAAATAATCAAGAGATATTGGGAAAATATATTTGGGTGCGGAAAATCAAAAGAATTTTGGTTCAGAAATTAAATATTGCAATCTAATTACATACCTTTGTACATACATACACACATATATTGAAAGTCCAATTTTGGCGATTTCTAGCATTTATCTTGTTCCTTGTCACACAAGAACAAGCATAATTGCACATATTTTATTTAACGCATACTATATGCACATAAAATCCACAAGTATGTACAAAGGATATTGACCCAGTTTCAGTGCGCACTGATACAAGGGCATACGAATAAATCCAAAAAAAAAAAAAAAAATAATAAATAATAATATTTCGAAAATAAATAAAAAGAAAAAATTTCGACAAACGATATAAATACAATCGATACACGCATTATTGTATTCTTTTGCGGAAATAAAAGCTCTTATTTTTTGAAAAGAGCGTTCGGTAACATACTACATATTTTAATAATCCAATATTTCGGCAATATTAACTCTTATTTATTAAAAAGAGTATTCGGTGACACAAATTTCAATTATAATAAAATATACTTATATATTTTATTAAATACAATTTTCTGAATGGACACAGATTCAAAAGAATCAAAAGCAGAATTCTTAAAAATTCCCAAAATGGTTAATGATGACAAAAGTCCATGTACACCTGCAGAAGCTACACGCTCAAAGCAAGGTGCTACAAAGCAAAAAAGGGGGAAAGACATTTCGTATATTAAATTCATTTCTGAGAGTGATAGCTTAATTAAATACTGCACTCGATTTGCATCTTCACCGATTCAGGACAACTCTGAATCGGTACTAGAAATTAAAAATAAATCTATTGACAATTTTTGGACACGCCTCCAAGCTGCATACGACGCAATAGTAGAAACTGATGATTCAGATCTACCTGAAAATTTCAAATCCTCGGCTTACGCCAAATACGAAAACTGCTTAGACCGCTATGAAGACACAAAAGCAATGATATCAGATCAATTAAAGCTTATGAAGGCAATTGCACCTACTCCCCACAGTAGAGTAGAGTTACCACAATTGCAAGACCAAGAGGCAAGTTCAGGCATTCATCTCAAAGTGCCAGCGTGTGATACGGAAATATTTCATGGAGGTTATGAACAATGGCCGTCCTTCCGGGACATGTTTACAGCCGTGTACATAAACCATCCCAAATTGTCACAAGCGCAAAAATTGTATCACCTCCGATACAAAACTAAAGGTCAAGCAGGCGTAATAGTCAAGCAGTTCGCATTGAATGACGACAATTTTAATTTAGCTTGGGAAGCTTTAAGACAAAGATATGAAAATGAGAGAATATTAGTTGACAAGCAAGTGACGATACTTATGAACTTGCCTAAAATTCAAAGAGAAACCAGTGAAGAGTTCATGAAACTAGAATCCACTGTTTCCAACTGTTTGTCGGTTCTATCGACACAAAACATTCCCACTCACAATTGGGATCCTATTCTGGTAAACATATGTACCGCCGCCTTGCCAGAAAAATCATTACTTTTGTGGGAGCAATCGCTCTCATCAAGAAGAAAATGCCCAACGTGGCAGCAGATGAAAGATTTCTTAACTACCCAATACGAAATTGCGGAAAGGGTAGACAAAAAAGTAGTCAGAACTAAAAACGTTCAACAAGACTTAAATCGAAGCTTCAATAGACCCCAAGCCGGAAGCAACAATAATTTAAACAGAAGCTTTTTCAAAGCACAATCGTTCACATCTGAACAAAGTAAATTCACGTCATGCGAACTGTGTTCTGGAGGGCATAAGTTAAAAGCTTGCGAGAAATTTAAAAAAATGAATGTGACTGAAAGGAACAACTTTGTCAGGTCAAAAAGACTCTGTACAAACTGCTTGTCCCACTCACACAATCTTAATAATTGCGAAAGCAAATTTAATTGCGTATACTGCCACAAAAGGCATCATTCTATGTTACATCTCAATAACTTTCCCAACACATCTCATAGCAGCGCTTTTTCAAAAAAAGCCACGGGTTTAGTTGCCACAGCAACTCCCGAAACAAAACCTCAAGAAAATTGCCAAGAGACACCATGTTGTTCAAAGGCAATAAAAACTCAAACGCTACACAGCCAAAATCATAGTAGAGTACTACTACCTACAGCAGTTGTCTCCATCGAACATCGAGGAGAACTGTTCAAACTAAGAGCCCTAATAGACCAAGGATCGCAACGATCATTCATAGCGTCTAGGGCACAAAATAGGCTAAAACTGCCAACAAAACATGCCAACTATGAAATTACGGGAATGGGCGGACGAGTAGTACAAAACTCACATAAAATCTGCCCCATTATCCTAATTTCCCCCCAAGCGGATAAGCGCATTCAAGCAAATGCTATTGTCTTACCGCAACTAACAAACATGCTTCCAAGTTATCAAATAAATAGCAAGCAGTGGGATAAGATTTCACATCTCACTCTAGCAGATCCCAACTGCAACACCCCCGCTCAAATAGACCTTCTATTAGGCAGCGATCTCATATCGCAAATTATACTAGAAGGTGTTGAAAAAATTTCGAAAACACTACTGGCGCAAAATACCATTTTCGGATGGGTCCTAAGTGGACTAGTTGCGGAACCAGTCACAGCCATGACAACTCAAGTTGAGGAAATCTCAAACGAGTACCTCAATTCACAATTGAGAAAGTTTTGGGAGGTAGAAGAACTCCCCCCCGTTCCAATTTCAACACCAGAAGATCAGTATTGTGAAGACTTTTACAAAGCCACAACTACTCGATCAGATAATGGTCGGTATGTCGTACGACTACCAATAAGACAACAATTTCCAGACACACTCGCCTTAGGTCACTCTCGCACCTCTGCAATACAGCAGTTTCTAAGTATGGAGAAACACCTACTTAAAAAAGGCGATCTTAAACAAGTTTATGATGGTGTCGTGGAAGAATACCTTCTTTTAGATCACATGGAGGAAATAAGCCCATGTGAAAAAATCATAAAAGGCAAATATTACTCTTTCTACTTGCCACATCATGCAGTAGTAAAGCCTGAGAAGAAAACAACAAAAGTTCGAGTTGTATTCAATGCATCACGATCCACGAGCTCAGGTAATTCCCTAAATGATATTCTATTTACGGGACCCACATTGCAACCAGATTTAATGCTCCTCATATTGAACTGGCGTATATACAAATACGTATTCAATGGGGATGTCGAGAAGATGTATCGACAAATACTGGTTCATAAAGATGATCAAGATTTTCAGCGGATTATTTTCCGAAAATCTGCCAATAGTCCACTACGCGACTTTAAATTGAAAACAGTTACTTTTGGCGTAAACTGTGCCCCATATCTAGCCATTCGTACACTACACGAACTGGCAGAAGACACAAAGCCAGAATTTCCACTGGCGACACAAGTCTTAAAAACGCAAACGTATGTAGACGATATCCTGTCTGGAAGCCACAGTCTTCCACAAGCATACGAGACCTTATCACAGGTAATAAATGCCCTCAATACCGCAGGGTTTCCTTTAAAAAAAATTACTGCCAATCACCCAAATATTTTAAAAAATATTCCTAAAGACCATTTGTTGGATACTAATTTCCTTATATTTGAAAAGGATAGTACAACAAAAACACTAGGCATCCAATGGAATGCGATATCGGACCAGTTTTCATACACGACTGAGTCCATATCCGCATTATCCGCCAGTACCAAACGCCAAATTCTCTCCTCGGTGGCAAAACTTTTTGACCCCGCAGGATGGCTTTCGCCAATTATGATACAAGCGAAAATCTTGATCCAAGAATTATGGCTAGACGGAACCGACTGGGACGAACAGGTGAAACCTATTCGGTTAGAAAAATGGTCCCAGTTCGCTAATAACTTGAACGACATCTCGAAGATACAAATTCCACGGTGGGTAAACTATTCCCCCGAATACAAAGTGGAGCTACACGGCTTTTGCGACGCCTCTGAAAAGGCATATTGTGCCACTATATATGTGCGTACACAAACCGATGTCGCAACTACAAGCCACTTATTAGCGGCAAAGGCAAAAGTTGCGCCTCTAAAAACCTTAAGTCTCCCACGACTTGAACTCTGTGGCGCTCTGCTACTAGCAAAGCTAGCTTCAATGGTGCAGACCCACTTAAAAATGGCGAAATACAGATTATATTTATGGTCCGATTCCGAGATAGTTCTAGCCTGGTTAGAAAAACCACCACATGCGTGGAAAACTTATATTTCTAACCGAACATCTGAAATACTTGACCTAGTAGGATCAGCCACTTGGCGTCACGTAGCCAGTGCTGACAATCCTGCTGATCTAGGTACAAGAGGATGCAAGCCTCTGCATCTCGCCACCTCTACCCTCTGGTGGAATGGCCCCCAATGGTTAACAGAATCTCCCGATTCTTGGCCACAATCGCCCATGCGCAACGTACTCGCCCCAGAAAGTCGTAAAATCGACACTTATCATGCAACACTGGATGACATTGACATCCTTGAACGATTTTCATCGTTCCCCCGAGCCCTCCGGGTAGTTGCCTATATGCTCAAGTTTTTAGAGCGGCTTAAACTTAAAGTTAAAGGAGCAACTCATCTCCATTGCGATAAATTGACGCACCAAGACTTACAAAAAGCAAAGGTCGCTCTTATCGCATCAACCCAAACGCGCTATTTCAGCCGCGATATAGAATTACTAAGAGAATCGAAGCCTATCGATAAAAAGAGCTCACTCTTAGTCCTAAACCCATTTCTAGATACGAAGGGTTTACTTCGTGCGAATGGTCGGCTTGCTAATTCAAGCCTAACGTACAATGAACGCCACCCTATAATCATACCAGAGAGGTGTCCGTTTGCCACTTTATTTATTAGATATATCCACATACTAATGCTCCACGCCGAACATCGCCTCATGCAACATATGGTCCGCCAAGAGCTGTACATACCCCGACTGAAGCCCCAAATAAAGAAATGCATTTTCATGTGCAAAATCTGCACTATGCATAAGCAGAAAATGCGATCGCAGATTATGGCAGCACTTCCACCTGAACGCTGCAATTTTGCTCTGCCTTTCACCACTACAGGTGTAGATTTTGCTGGGCCTTTTATGATAAAGGCATCCATGCTAAGGTCTCCTACCCTCATGAAAGGCTATGTGGCTGTTTTTGTCTGTTTCACGACAAAAGCAGTACACCTTGAGCTATGTACGAATCTGACGACGGAGGCTTTTCTTGCGGCTTTTGCTCGTTTCGTCGGACGACGAGGTTTTCCATCAAAAATCATGAGCGATAATGGTAAAACATTTATCGGAGCGCAAAGAGCTACCGAAAAACAGTTTGTGGACTTCACCAGACAAGTCTCACCGGAAATTGTCCAAAAATACGCTCCCCAAGGTATCAATTGGCAGTTTATCCCCCCAAGCGCCCCTCACATGGGCGGCTTATGGGAGTCAGCTGTAAAAAGCTTCAAATCTCATTTCAAGAAGCTAGCTGGCAACTATAAATTCAATTATGAAGAGTTCACGACACTCTTAACTAGAATTGAAGCCGTTCTTAACTCACGGCCTCTCGCTGCACTCTCGCAAGACCCCTCAGATTTTACTGCCCTCACGCCAGGGCATTTTCTTAAAGGAGCGCCCATTCTGGCCACACCTGAGCCAGGCATGGAGTCGCTTTCCTTATTAAACCGTTGGGAAAGAATTAAGATTCTCCATCACGACTTCAGTCGCCGATGGAAAGATGATTATTTAAAGGACCTCCACAGAAGGTACCGATGGAAAATCACCGAAAATGCGCCTAAGCTTGGAGATTGTGTCTTAATCAATGACGATTGTCTCCCCCCTACCGAATGGCGGCTTGGCCGCATAGAGAAGCTCTACCACGGCTCCGACGGTCATATTCGCGTAGTCGATCTCCGTACACAATCGGGAACGCTAACTAGACCGCTCGTTAAATTATGCTTTTTGCCAACCGCAGATAAAATCCAAACGTAACCGCAACCAATAAACAAAGAAATAAAGAAAAAAAAAAAAATTGTATGTATATGTATATATAATAGTAAACGCACCCACTATGTCGATCCGTACGACGACTCAATCCTGCCACATTACGTGCCACCACCGGCTATATGATATATACACATATATATATGATAATTAAAAAAAAATCCTATTTCTTGACAGGTCGATATGGAAGCCGAGATGCCCAATACTCCAACGCCCTCTGTACGTTCGGCCGTGACTGTTCCGCGCCCTAAAGCTACCCCTGTAGCAGCGCCGCGAACAACCATAGTTCCCGCAGCCCACCGAGAGCTTCCGACAGCTCCGCGTAGAGACACGCAAGCCCGGTCTCCGGAACCAGCACCACTTCAGTGCGCGCTATGTCGCCGCCGACATCGATTGCCACATTGCGGTATATTCAAGGGGATGACGCCTCAGCAACGCCAGCAGGTCGCCCAGGCCCACGGGCATTGCTTAAACTGCCTGGCGCCTACCCATCTAACGCGCGAATGCACCACCGGGTATCAGTGCCAGGTGTGTATGGGTCACCATCACACCATGTTCCACCGCAATGCTGGACCCGACGTTGAGCGTCGTCATCCCCCTCGCGGCAGTACTGCCAGCCGACGATTCATAGTAAAGTCAGCCAGAAGTTCGAAAATCCTGATATTAGTTGTATAGGGGCTAGACTAAGTTACCAAATTTATCTATTTGAGGCACAAAGATACACTGTTATGAATAAAACACGCTTTCTTATTTTCATTGGGATAACTCACAGATTGGCCGATATATGCGGTACAAAGTCACCCCGAAGTTTGAAAGTCATTATATTAAGTATATAGGGGATAAGGGAAGTATTGGTCCGATTCAACTTATTTGTGACATATAGACAAACCATTGTAAGCGAAGGATTATCTCTTAATTTTAATTATATGTATCACATATTGACTTATTTCATTATATGTATCACATATTGACCGACATTTTCGATTAAAAGTCAACTATAGATACCGGGGTCTAAATATTCGGTACCTAGGGGCTTGGACAGTTTTAATTGGATTTAAACAATTTTTGGTTTTAAGATGGCACCCACTAAACACATTATTCGTGCAAAGTTTTATTCCGTTATATTAATTACTTCTTGATTTGTGTACTGGTTGTGGTTGTTGTCCGATTTTCACAATGTGACATAAAATGTAAAATGAAAATAATGTCTCTGGCGTATTTAGTGGTTGATTTATCGGACTTTTAGGGCGGAGTCACGTCCACTGTTTAAAAATACTCTAATACTCTGTAGCATCTGGTTGCAAAAGTATAAAAGATTATTATTAAACCAGACAAATTAAAAAAAAAAATATATTTTTGAGACAAGATACCTGGCAGACTTAGAGGAGGGGTATGCACTACTCATACATACATGCATATGTATAAAACGGCTTCGAGTGATATCAATTCGTAAAAACTTTTCCTACATAGTATTTACATTTTTCTTGACCGGTTAAAATTATATCTATCCCTATTTCACATTTACACAATTACATCACATTTTGACTGTAGTAATGAAGAACTGCAATATTCGTATGCGAGGGAGATATGAAGAATATTAGACTATATAGTATATGATATTACCCTTCCATCTCAAGTTTTAGCAAATTATTAAAACTGAGCTTTCTATCTGCAGCTATGTATATCAGCACGCTTAGAATCGAGGAGCGACAGTTTAGTAGACTGCGTGCCATGCATTGGGATGATGCAATCGGAACCGATTGATTGCTATGTCACGCAACTCAGGTGCACGGAATGCAACGCATGGCATGCCAATAGCTTGTTGTTGCCAAAGTATGCGTCAACAACAGGCACATTTGGCACAAGGACTGCAACAGTTGGTGTTTTGGCGAAAAGCCTCTAGGGTGTCGAATGAGTATAGTGGGGAAACGAACAAGAATGTCATGCATGGCGTGGTGAGATATCGGCAGTTATTCGAAATTTATTTCTTTATTCTTTATTTCTCGAATAGATACTCATTTCATTATATTTCGCCATTTTATTTCACTTCAATAGTTTATTTTGTAGACTTTTTCGCCAAGAAACATCTGCTTATACTTATTTATTTGTGTGCATTTCTTGCATTGCTGACTATTTTAAATGCACATCTGTTCGAATTCTTTGATTCTTCCTTTTGTTGGTGACTGTTCGTTTGTGAACATTTAATTTAAGCAACACATTTCTACACTTGTAATCGTTGAGATATTCACACTATTTTTACTTGATTTTTTTTTTTAAATATTTGACATTTTTAGCTGGGTAAATAATAGAAGCGAAACACGTGATATTTTTCAGTGATCTCATGACGTATCGTAGTTTTACTTGCAACATGTCCACGCCGATGCATTTTCAGTATGTGTGCACATAAGTATGTACATATTTAAAATGCAATAGCAGTCACTTTTTCTGTTGACGCATGGGGTATATTTACACTTAACTAAAAAAATTGCATTTGAAGAAGAAGGAGTGAGAAGAATTATTGAAATGGCAAACTGCTTCTTAACAAACGTTAAGCATAAACTAGAGTGGGTCTTAACATAACTACTTATATGTATGTATGTATGTACATATGTTTATATATAAGCATAAAGTTGTGAGATATGTACATATGTACATATGTATGTGTGCCAGTGAGACTCAAACTCTTTGGCAGATAATGATCATTTTCTCTCTTTATAAATTTAAACGAACTATTCTAATTCTTACTATTTTTTATGCTTTTCATTTGTTTTCAAAAAAATACAATCCACACCATGAACTGTATCAATATTTTATTCTCCTGTTTTGACTGTCAGCATAGTTCTTTATGCATATAATGTGTATGCGAGTTGCAAATCAACAGTCTACTTTGTATTCATATGAAGCTTAAGTATTTATGCACACATATTAACACATGTACATACATATATAGAACTATACAAATGTGATACAAATATTTGTTATTTCTAATTGCCAGTCTCTCTGTCTACAATGCCTATGTAAATACATGTATGCACTCTGCATTAATAGCAACTAGTTCCAAGCTACTTTACAACTAGTATCAACCGCAAACGTAACTAGTCCACCGACTGTAATGATTGTACGCGCTGAGTTACTATGAAATTGCAATTGTCAGATTTTATGATTAAAATATATTATATACATATTTCACACTTCCTCAAAACATTAAAGTACAATTTCAATATGATATTCTTTAACCTATTATATATGTATTTTCAGTAAAAAAATTAATTTGAATTTTCATCACATCGTACATTTTTAATTAAAAAACGCGAGTCAACTATTTTCTTTTTCAAATAACATTCTAGTATTAATATGAATCGAATATCAGTCAGAAAACTAGTTCGATTCTAGTCCAAAATTCTATGTGATAACTGGAATTTTCTGACTAGTTTGATGCTTCTCAGCGGATTGTATGTATATACATATGTATGTATTTTGTAGATTCTTGTATTATTCTACTTATTTGTCTCCACGCGCAGTGCAAAATGCGCCAACGCACATAAATATCTAATGCCAAAGCAGAGAGTCAAAATAAATACGAAAATTTTCCATTCACACTGTTCAACTTGAGAGTGAATAAAAATTACGACCGCATTGACACACCATTCGCTTATCTGCATCTCTTAGTTGGGGGGCATACAAACATAAATACCTAATAATAAGAATACAAAAATACGTACATGCCTTACATATACTATTCATGGGTAAAGTTGACGATACCTAGTCTGTCACTGGTTTATTGGTGGCCAATTGACTTAATTTCGATTAAAGATGCGAAAAGAACACTTAACCATTAAACAAGTTATTTGTTTGTTGTCTGATAACTATCAAAATAAATAGTAAATACTCATACATATGCCAGCGAATATGCAGCAATTATCAACAGATTATTATAATTTACAATAGTATTTCTTACATTTTATCGGTCTTCCATGATAACCCACAACGGCAAAAAAATTTACTCATCTCAGTTTTTTCAGCTATCATTCTTACGAGTACAAAACGAACAAAAAACAACATCAACTTCGGCTACACCAAAGCCATAATACTTTTCACAAGTGCATTTCTTATAACATAACAAGTAAGGAAACCCTAAGTTCGGGTGAAAACCGAGCATTTACACTCTTGCAACTTGCCACATTCAAAGCCAGGAAAATACTTTATGGTGTAAAACGTCAACCTGAGAATCGAAATCCAAGCAATTTTATAATACAAATTAATTCCCGTAACGAGGGAATTTATAAAAAAAATATATTTTTATATCCGCGAACGCGCGGATTAAAAAAAAACGCTTGTAGTTCGCGTGGATTCCCAGATACAAATCTCCCTTTATTTTTAAAATACTAGTATTTATACAATTTTGTTTTATTGATTTAAAGGGTTAAAGCTGAAGTTACATTTTTAGCTATGACAGCAATTTCCAGCAGAACGTTAAGCGTTCTGTTTTCTTTACAAATGTTATTGTTATGCCTTCTTGTGAGGGCGAGCGATATTGCTTTGATAAAAATGGATTATTGGAATCAGGACGGAAAAAGCATATTGAATTCTTAAATCATCAAAAACGTTAATAGTGTAATTGCAGAGTGCAAAGATACAATTTTGTTTACAGTTATGGTAAGGTTTCTATGCGGAGGCTATCGTTAACTCCCCCCTTCCTAAGATGAATCGTCCCCGATTCACTATTATTTTGAGTTAATTTATGTATTTGATTTAAAAGAGCATTATATGTGACTTCTTGCAATTGCACATTTTCTATTGGTTTGGGAATTTCGCGAGATTTTTTAATTTTAATATTATGTAAGATAAGAAAAGTATTCCCAAGATTAAAATTATGTACCAAAAATATGAATGGACTGTGATATGCTTATTCCGTTCTGCTAAAATGTTTATATTATTTAATTTCAACAGTTTATTAGTTGTTTCAATATATTCTAAAATTTCAAAATTATTGATATGGTTATTTTTCAGATAATTCCAGATTTTTGTTTCTATATTTTCATAAGTTTGATTATTAATTACTGTATTATTTTCAAATGTAATTAAATATGTTCCAGTTAGTGTTTGATTGTTTACAATTTTTTTTTCCTGAAATTAATATTGCTCCTGGTTTTATTTCTTCAATTTTCAAGTTTTTCTCTTTTAGTTTTTTACATTTTCCTTTTTTTTTTATTTAATATTTCTGACAAACATGTACTTTCTTTATTTAATTTGCAATATGTTTTTGTAATTTCAGTTTTACAATTTTGTAAAATTAAAAAAATTATTATTACAATATGTTATGTTTTGATCAATTATAAGCTTACCATCTAATTGAGCTATGGCTCTTACATCGTAGTACTTACATGTTAGTTCTATTTTAGGATATTTAATATAAATTATTATTATGTTTTCTTTTTGGGCTATTTTAAATTTAGAGATGTCCATTAAATCTGTTATAGTCATAATACCGTGTTGGTAATATGTTATGTTTTTCAATTCATCATAATGTAAAATTGTTGGATTTAAAATCCCAATTTTACCAAAAGTTATTGTATTTATTAAATTTTGCAGTTCATGTGTAATATATTGGTTTCGTTTTCTTATTATTTTCCTGTTTATGGTATCGCCTTTAATATTATTTATTGTTTCAGTTAATTCTGTTATTATTTTAAAAATTTCTGAATTGGTTGTAAATTGCTTATTATTATTTATTATCAGTTCGTCCAATTTATTATTAATTTTTACAATGTCGTCATGGTCTGGTGTACCAGCTATCCATTTCCAAAGAGTTCCTAATTCATTTATACCCCTTTTTTGCCGAAAATTAGTTTGTTTTAATTGTTCTAATAAATTTTTTTATTATCAAAATTTCAGATTCTGTTTCCTGTGTAATAACTCCTAAGCTATCGTGATTTTGTTCATTAATACTGTAAAAATTTCTATTTTCGTCTGCTATTATATTTTCAAAATAAGATAAATTAGTAATGTGGAATAGGTCCCCGTATTCTTCATAAATGGAAACATCTCCATTTTCGATAAGTACGTAGTCTTGTCGAGTATAGTCTATAACATCAGCGGTTGCTGAGCTGATTAGTGCAGTCAAAATTAAAATGATCATATTGGAAACCTATAAAATTATGATTTTATATTATCTTTATGAATAATTCTGTTTCTATTATTAATTATTATGTTATTCCCCAAGTTTTCTTTAACTTGTTGTTTCTTATACCTAGGTTTATTTCTTTCTCCTATTATATTTTCATAAATTATTTCTCCAGGGTGAAAAGGAAAGCTTGTATTATTGCCTGAATACATTTGAGCAATTTTTTCTTTTACATGTCCCTCATTTAATTCTTCGAAACTATTTTCATCGGTAATATTGAGATTATTTATTTTTAAGATATTAATACCTCCTTTTTTTGGAGTATATTTTTTTATTTTACTGTCGGCATTATCTTCGACGGGCGTCCTAGGATTTCCTTTTCCCAAGTAGTTTAAATTTTGTATTTTTGTATTTTTATTTGGTTTTTCAAGATTCTTTTTTTGTTTTATTTTGCCGGTAAAATCTTCGGCTGGCGGTGTAGAACTTCTTTGTTCCACAATAAATTTTTTATTTAATTTGCCGGTATTATCATCGGCTGGCATTGTAGAACTTTTTCGTTCCACAATAAATTTTTTATTTATTTTGCCGGTATTATCATCGGCTGGCGTTGTAGAACTTTTTCGTTCCACAATATATTTTTTATTTAATATGCCGGTATTATCATCGGCTGGCGTTGTAGAACTTTTTTGTTCCACAATATATTTTTTATTTAATATGCCGGTATTATCATCGGCTGGCGTTGTAGAACTTCTTTGTTCCACAATAAATTTTTTTAATATAATATTGCCGGTAGTTACTTCGGCTGGTTTTACGGAATCTTTATGTTCCTTAATTTTTTTATTTATACCGATATTTACCTCGGTTAAATGTGCAGAATCTTTTTGTTCCTCGATTTCTAAGTTTTCTCCTTTTTTATTTTCGAAATAAATGTTCATACTGTTTGCTTCATTTTTATTATTATTTTTTTCCATATAATTTATTTTCCTATTGGGCACGTCGATAAGTGCCTCAATTTTTTTAAGGAAATTATATCCTAATAGGAGATCCGATTCTATACCTTCTATTTCGTAGAAAATTTCCTCGACCCCAAATATGGTTATTATATGGTAATGCTTTATTATGGAATAGCCGTTCACGGTTTTTATCCGTTTATAAATGGCTAGTTCCTTTTTGTTATTATAAACCTCAGGCTTAATGTAGCAAGAGGTTGCTCCTGTATCGATTAGAGCCTTTAAACTTTTCTTTATTTTTGAGTCGTAGAGCTTTAGATAGGGGAGTTCATCCCCTCTTTGTCTAAAAAATGACTTTCATTCATGTTGTTTATCTTCTGGGTTTTCTCCTGTGGGCGAAAGCTATAATTGCTTTCCCTTGGTCGTTTTATTCCTTGGATGTTTCTATTTGGAATATACCTATTTGGTTGGTCCATATTGGCTTGATGGCTTGTAGTGGCCAATGGTTTTCCAAAATTTTGGTATTTATGGCTATTGTTTAGTTGGGGCTTTGGGTAATTTTCCCTTCGGTATGATCTAGACATAGATGGATCTATATCCATTGGTTCTGGTTTTGGCATGTTGCTCCTCTGATGAAATCGTAAATTATTACTTGGATAAAAAATGTTTAACTCTTGTCCTTTCATTTGCAAAATTTTGTGCAAATCGAGCTCTCTGATTATTGGACTCTAATTCCTGAGCTTTGGCCAATGCGTCGGGCAAATCTTCCGGACAGAGGGGGAAAAAATAATATCTCTTAATGGAGCGTTAAGCCCAGTTATAAATATTCTAAGAGCCTGGTCTCTATTCTTTTTATTCAATTCTTTTGTTATTGGTGCGGCCCCTCCATAAGTCATAATGGTTTTATTAATCATCAACGTTAGTTTTTTGTTAACTAAATTATAATATTCAATGACCGTCATTGAGCCTTGTCGTAGAACACTCATTTCTTGTTCTATGATATGTATCGGACGTTTGTCCGAATACGCAAAATCGAGACGCGCAATTATCGCGTCAAAATTTAACACAGTACCATGGTTGGTTTTAAAGTGTCATTTGCTTCTAGTGTAATTTTGTTACGCAAAATCGTAAGGGCTGCGAAGTACTTTCGGCTACCTCTTACATATAAGCTCATAACGTTATGTGCGGCTTCGCGCCAGCTAACATAAGCGTTTATCCTTCCTGAGAATTCCGGTAAGGATTTTATAACATCTAGTGACTCATGACATTGAATGTTGTCATTTATTATTTCCGTCTGAAAATCTGTTACTCTGTGTGTTTCAATTTCAACTTGATTTTTTAATCTGTCAATTTCTTGCCTTAATGTAATATTGCTTTCCGCAATTAGGCGCGTAATTAAATCTACCGTTAATCCTGCCTCATTAGTCATGATTAATTATTATTATATTTTTAGTTTAGAGAAAGAACTTTCTTATTATTTTATACTTGTATAATCTCTTCTAGGAAGAGATGCTCTTCTACTCTGGAGGGTCCTATTATGTAGGATTCGCAGAATTGAGCTAAGTTATGGGGGTCTTTTTATTTTTTTATGCGGCTGGTCGAGCCTTAATTTATATTTGTATAATCTCTTCTAGGAAGAGATGCTCTTCTATTCTGGAGGGGCCTTTTATGTAGGATTCGCAGAATTGAGCTAAGTTATGGAGGTCTTTTTATTTTGTTATGCGGCTGGTCGAGCCTTAATTTATATTTGTATTTTATCGCAGTTAATCGCAGAGTTTTTTTATTTTAAGCTGGAGGGGCCCCCCGAAGGTGGTGAATCGCAGCTTTAATTTATTTTATTATTGGTTGCACAAACTAGAAATTATGTTTTATTTTTTTTTTGGGGCACTTTTTCTCTTCGTGATCCCCACCGCAATTTTTACAATAGTATAATCTAATATACTTAGGTTTAGTTTGGGTGTTCCCCATAAATACATATATATATATATATATAATTTATAATTTTAACATATTTATTTTAATTTTAACTTACTAATATATATTCCGTCGCTGTCAATAAATTCCCGCTGATGATGCTGATAATAGTTGCTTTAGATACAGTAAGCTGGTCAATTCCATGAAAAATCGCACTAGGCTCGTTGTTGAAGCTAAGGGGGGTCATATGTATATTTGACGATGAGTGGTCTCCCTCCAAAATCCCTTTATTTTCTTGCTGTTCTCTGCTTCTGTTGCTTTTGTTGCCGCTATTTATTGTTCTTGTTGTTTTGTAATTATTTCTGCTACTGTTGTTGCCTCTGTTACTTAGTTGTTTTTGAGTTCTTGCTTTGTTTTTGTTGTTAGTGTTCTTAAGCACTTGCTTTGTTCTTGTTGTTTTTATAATTATTTCTGCTACTGTTGTTGCTTCCGTTACTTAGTTGTTTTAGAGTTCTTGCTTTGTTTTTGTTGTTAGTGTTCTTAAGCACTTGTTTTATTCTTGTTGTTTTTAACTTTGCTTTATCTGGTATTAATTCTTTTAATTGACCCTCTTTTTGTATTTGTTGGGGCGTGTTATCACTTTAATTATGTTTTGATTTTCACTTAAAATCTGGCTTTATAATTCATCAATTTTTTAAATGAGATAAACAAGCAAAACGATCCGTTATTTTAACTTTTTATTTTTGGTAAGCACTTTTTTTGAATTCATGCCCCACGTTGGGCGCCAATTAATTCCCGTAACGAGGGAATTTATAAAAAAAATATATTTTTATATCCGCGAACGCGCGGATTAAAGAAAACGCTTGTAGTTCGCGTGGATTGCCAGATACAAATCTCCCTTTATTTTTAAAATACTAGTATTTATACAATTTTGTTTTATTGACTTAAGGTTAAAGCTGAAGTTACATTTTTAGCTATGACAGCAATTTCCAGCAGAACGTTAAGCGTTCTGTTTTCTTTACAAATGTTATTGTTATGCCTTCTTGTGAGGGCGAGCGATATTGCTTTGATAAAAATGGATTATTGGAATCAGGACGGAAAAAGCATATTGAATTCTTAAAACATCAAAAACGTTAATAGTGTAATTGCAGAGTGCAAAGATACAATTTTGTTTACAGTTATGGTAAGGTTTCTATGCGGAGGCTATCGTTAACTTACATACATATACTATATACTGACAGACACATATGGTTTGTTAGAAAATCGAAAACCATTATATGTTGTATATGGAAGTTGGGGTACCATCGACCAGATTTTTTCTAGTTTTTCCAATACCACATACTATTAACTTGTCACTTACTAAAAAACTAATCACATAGAGTAAAGTGAAGCGGATATTCGAAAATCTTGATAATAGTTATATGGATGTCAGTCAAGCTTTCGCTCAAATTTATATATTTTAGGCATAAAGATACACTGTTACCAGTAAAATATGCTCTTTCCTATTCATAAAAATAACTCACATATTTTCCGATATAGCAGTATAAAGTCACCCAGAGTTCGATGATCCTTATATTAGCTATGTGGAGGCTAAGGGGAGAATTGGTCTAATTCAATCCATTTTTTACATACAGACATACCACTGCCGGAGAAGTACTATCCCTGAATTTCAATTAAATATGCGACCGATATTTTTGAACAAAAGTCAACTTTAGGTACTGGGGTCCAAATATTCGGTACCTAGGGGCTTAAACAGGTTTTGTTGGATTTGAAGAATTTTTAGTCATAAGATGGCATACGCTAAAGACATTGTTGGTGCAAAGTTTTGTTATCGGTAAGAGGCGTGGTTGTTGTCCGCTTTTTTTCATTTTCACAAAGTGACATAAGAATGTAAGGAGAATGCTACGTACTAAATTTTGTCGAAATCGATTGGTCGGAACCCGAGATATGGGATTTCACAAAAAGTGGGTGCCACGCCCATCGACCCATTTTTACACCAGCTCTCATAAAGCTTTCTTCTTGTACCATATCAGTGGAAAAATTTAATGTCTCTGGCGCATTTAGTTATTGATTTATCGCGCTTTTAGTAGTCTTGAACAGTACTGTTATATGGGGGGTGAGAAGGGTTATTCCCCGATTTTATCCATTTTCACACTGTCGATAGGAGTTCTTATGGTATTCGAGCTTGGCAAATTTGGTTATTGCAGCTTTAGTGGTTTAGGAGATATGTATGCACATATGTATGTATATATATGTATTAGAGGGAGTGATCACGCTTGCTAATGCGATCCTCTGTATCTATGCCCAAAAAATAAGGTGACATCTAAATTTAAACTGCGCGTGTCGAAGGATTTGGAGAAATATTTTTTCTTTTATGTTGGTAGTACTGTCAGTCACATTTATGTCAAATTTCATGTCAAAATATTCATTAGTGTTTGAGATACGTGTCGTTTTGTGAGCTGCTAAAAGTGAGTTTTTCGTTTTTTGTGATGTCGAAATTTATTGAGCAAAGAATTTGCATTAAATTTTGTTTACGCAATCAATTTTCTGCTGCGGATACGTTGAGGATGGTGCAGAAAGCCTTTGGTGATGAGGCTATGTCTAAAAAAAATTTTTACAAGTGGTATAGTGAGTTCCAAGCCGGCCGTGAACGTGTCGAAGACGAAGAGCGTCCAGGGCGACCATTAACCTCAACCGACGAAGCTCACTTTCAACAAATCAAAGATTTCGTGTTAAAAACCGTCGATTAACAATTAGAGACCTTGCTGATGACGTTGGCATATCGAAAGGCTCAGCCAATACCATTTTGAAGGATGATTTGAGACCAAAAAGTCGCTCAAAAATCAGAGTCATGTTGACTGTTTACTTCGATTATCGTGGTGTTGTGTATTATGAATTCCTTCCAACCGGTCAAACAGTCAACAAGGAATATTTGAACGTTATGCGTCGTTTGCGTAACGATATCCGCCTAAAAAGGCCGGTATTGTGGAAAGACAATTCTTGGTTTTTACACCACAATAATGCACCATCCCATACTGCCTTCGTAATTCGTGATTATTTCGCCAAAAACACAACCCATATCGTTAAGCAACCACCGTATTCACCTGATCTGGCGCCGTGCGACTTTTGGCTGTTCACCAAGCTCAAAATACCACCGTTTTTATACGATAGAGGGGATCCAAGCCGCAGCGAAGACGGAACTGAAGGCCACCCCGGAAAGTGACTACAACCAGTGTTTGGAAGATTGGAAAATCCGTTGGCATAAGTGCATTGCATCGGAAGGGATTACTTTGAAGGGGATGATTGATTTGGAAGAATAAATAAAGATACTTCAAAATAAATACAATGTCACCTTATTTTTTGAGCACATATGTATCTCAATATTCAGTTAGTAAGTGGGGTTGGAAAATGTTCACTGCTCACTCACTCTACAACATTGTATTACGAGTATATTGTGTGTAATCAATTAACCGCTGATTATACGAGTAAATAAACACTCGAACACTGGCTGATATATGCAAAACAAAATACTTGTTTACGCCGACTTAAATTAATTAAATGAATTCCAGTAGCTACGTGCACGAGTCACATATTTAATTAATTAGTGTGATCATACAAAACTAAATGAGACAAACTCTTAAGCCACACCAAAAGTCATGTCATGTCGTTTTCGAAAAACCTGCGCTTTTCTAGTTTTAATACCTGTATGTACATATGTATATGTATGTATGTACAAAACTTATGGTGTTATCATCGTACCAACTATTTAAATAAGTAAGTGAGAATAAAATACTTGACGCAACTAGGCCTTAGTTGGCTGCTGAGGATAAACTTGGTATTCTGTTCGATATTGCGACGAATTTAGCAGTAATGAAGAAAACGCATTTGACCTAGAAGATCATTTTCCTTCTGTACAAATTCAAAACTCTTCATTCGCGCTCGTTTTGTTAAAACCTATTTACCCATCACTAGGTTGTTAATTATTTCTGCAATTTGACGCATTTATTTTCAATGTTATTGTTGTTGGTTTTTACAGTCCTCATAACAAGAAACTTTGATTTGCTAATTTCCTCATCATAAAAAGCGAATTTGAACAACAAATG
>CM050322.1:45097253-45120872 GCA_027475135.1 Bactrocera correcta | reverse complement strand
CTTGATAAAAATATTGACTTTCTTTCATTTGGCTTTTTTGCATTGGATATGAGCTACCTCCATTCTTTTGGGTAGATTGAATAATTCCTTAGGTTAATATTTTGAATTTCAAAGCTAGAAGCGTATGCGAAAGTTCTTGAGTAGTTGAATGATTAGCTTTCTGGACAGTGCACCGTTTAGACCTCTAGAACATGCGACGTATCAAGGGCTCGGTTCCTATAGGTTTCTAGTTGAACGTTATTTTTATTTTGTATAATCTTGAATCTTTATTTTGTTTATTATCAGTGATGTTTGGTGATTGGTTCTTGCGTAGAATTGTTTTACGCTGATGTGTTTTTTGGGATAAGGATCCCAGTTCGTGTTCTAAAGTCCTAAGATCGCGTTTGTCTGCATAGTGCAGTGACAAACAATTTTTGATTGCTCCCCAATCATCATTAAATATATTATATAAGATTAAGGCCGTATTCGCAGAGCCTTTAATTTTCTGCCTAATATGTCATAAGATGGGTCTATACAGTGGCTTTGTTTTGATTACTTTGTAGTCCTGTAAAAAAGATTCGAGATTGTGAATCTTCTTCTAATATTGAGAGATTCTTCACGCTGTCCGGTAATCTAGTAATTTCTTTTAAGTCTGACTCAGTTAAGAAAATAAGGTTATTTCAAAAAGAACTTTCGCTGGGGGGGCTAATTCTACTTTCCAACTGGTTTATTCTATTGCTGAATTTTTTTAGATTGTTCTATCTGTGCATTAACAGCACCTGTTAGGTGTGTAATGGCTTTCTGAATTTGTTCCATTTCTCAGGCTTACTGTGATTTACAAAAATTTTATTTGACCGTCTTTTTTTATGCTATTTAAATTTTTTAAGATTTTTATATATAAATAAATACGAAATACAGGCCAGCTTTACGTTCACGGATGTAACGATTCGACCACAGGTGTCTGTGTTGCTTGTTTTTCATTCACAATAGTTTACTATTGGCCATTTTTAACAATGTTGTCAACGAAATTCAACTAACTCTCTAAAATTTTAATGATTAATTGGAAGTTAGCTACGGAGTTCACTTCACTAACTCCTGAATTCCAATGCTTTAGTGCAGTTAATCCGAATTAACGCTGCCGTCTGTCTGTTACCATTCCTGGTTTCAGGCTTAAAACTCTATGGTGAATTAACATTTGTATGTTCTTCTTCTTTACTGGCGTGGAAACCGCTTACGCGGTTATAGCCGAGTTAACAACAGCACGCCATTTCTTCTTTTAACAAGGTTGTATAAATGTCTCAATACCAAAATCTACTGATTTTCTTTCGTTTCTCATTTCGTCGTTTTATTATTTGACTTTTGTGCTCGTTCTGTTGTGTCCGATTTATTCGCTGTTGGATGAAATTTTTGTTTTCGATTAATTTTCAGTTTTGTTTCCAATAAGAAAATCCTTATAATTGAAAATCTAAGTAGATTTATTTTTAAAAGGTAATACGAATTTTGATTGAGATATAGTTTCCATACCGATTTTTTACATGATGAAATTAACAACTATATTTTAAGGTGTGGTTTAAGGTTGTCGTAAGCTTGATTTAATAAAGACTAAGCCAACCGTGTGACTCAGTTTATACATACGTCAATGTGCAAATAAACTTTTGTAAGATTTAAAATATTACTCGATACCATTTAAAATTAGAGATAGTTAAGTGAATCCGAACATTATTTAGTATAAAAACAGTACAGTGTGAAAGAATTAAGTGAATCTCTCTATTGAACAGTGCGCTGCTGGCATTCTTGTTGACGAAGGCAGTTAAAATTTTCTTATTAATTTCATGTGTGTTCGATGGGTATGTGTTCTATTGCGATTTATTTATGTATAGGCTTGTGCACATACCAATACAATTTGGCGAAAAGGTTTGAATCAGAGATAAAGAGATGTTTAACTCCTCTCTCACTGGAAGTGAGAGAGCAATTGTTAAACGTCAAAACCACCTAAACTTGATCAACTGTCAAAGTTTAGGTGGTTTTGACGTTTAGCAATTGGAAACGAGCGATGGCCAGATTGAAATCTTACCAAAAAATATATAAACGGAGGGATTTGTTGCATCGTTAGAAAAAGTAAAACAATGAAAATTAAGTAAATTAGTGATATTTAAAGGTATTTGATGAAACGTTTTGTAATTTGAAGCATCATAGTATTATTTTCAATGGAAAATGAATAAAAAAAGTAATGAATGAGAGCTAACAAGCCTAAGTTCTTGTTTTGGGTATTGAAAGGTCAAAAACAGTTCTTTCTAATATACTTTAAAAAGATTTAAATAGTTTCTCCGTACTATAAGTAGCCACTACATAGTAATTTTTATTCGTACTAAATGTTGAGTATTTTAATTTAAAATGCCCAAAAATTCTTATTTTGTTCGATCTGGCCATAATGGAAAATGTTATAAAAAACGCTTATTTTGAGGCGCTCTCACGCTGGAATAAGTTGAACATCCCTTTATTCCTGGTTTGAATTTTTACGATCGGTGTGAACATACATATGTACATATGTATGTCGCGTATAGCGTTGTGTTAAAGATGATAGATACATTGATACGAAACTATTTGATTCGAGAGAGACCTGTCAAAACTCGCATTCTCTATAATATCTTCCAATGATGCCACTACTGAAAAGTACAAGATTTGGCATTTTATAAATAACTTTTGGGTATTTTGCATATTCCACACTGAAGTATGAAAAATAACGCATTAACCATATTTTTTTTGGCACGATTCCGATTACTTTGGCGGTCGGGTAAAAAACACGAATTTCGGTGTAAATGGGGTATCTACGGATAGGGGAGCTTCTCCAGAGGAGGAATATGCAAAAATAATGTTCGTAACACTTATATTCCTGATTAAAAAATCAAAAATTTGTATTAATAACACTTAGTATTTCACAATGTTTCACTAAATTTTTCCACATTATTCACTTTGAATATTTTAATATGCACTTTAAACATTGAATTAATTTCATATTTCACTTTTATTTTGTTATATTTTAGCTATATTTATCAATTTAAAAATCACTTAGCACACTTGAAAAGGTTAGTTTGTTTACGGCTATGAGGAAAACGAGCGTTGCACCATTTTAAACACCAAATGTATATGATTTTCAAAGATTTTTCTTAATTGTGTTTTCGCGTGATTCTTATATAAATAAAATATACTTCCTAAGATTTTTTAAGCTATAATTGAGTTGTGAACACTTTTTCGTTTTAGATATGTATATGTATAATATGTGATATACTTATATTTAATATACACAAATAAGTAAAACACTCGGATAATATTATAAAATTTACATATATCATACCGGGCTGACTGAAGTAGTTTCGCGTAGTATACCCTTCCGCGTTGGGGGCCTTCAGCTGGGCTTGAAAAAAATAACCCTGGTCGAGCCAATATCCAGGGCGACTGAATTACTTTCGCTTAGTACTCCGTTCTGTGAACAAAGTGTGTTAAATGTAGTAAAAAAAACTTGTTGAAATGTTCGAATTTTGAGAATTTTGGAACTTTAAAATCGAAAAGTTTGGGGTATCTATAATTTTTATATTTTTTAATCAGGAGGACTTTTACTTTTCAACGGTGCCTTTAGATCGCGGCGCAAAAGAAATCGGAATTGTGTCTTATTTTTGGGTGCTCGGTTCCTCAGCACCCATATATATAACTAACTTTACAAACTACCGACAACTTTTTCTACAGAATTTCAACAATGCAATGAGTTTATCAGTTAGTTTTAGCGCTATTCTTCTGGCATCCCGCCTTTTTCATTTGTTGAACACATAGAGAGCGACAGACTGCAAGCGACATTTGTCAAATATTAAAATACACACGTTTTTAAGGACACAATTATATAGACAACTGCACGACTACACGACAGTGTAGCTCTCAGTTATTGCTCTCGCTAAATTAAAAATATTTCTAATTTTACCTAGGCAGTAGAGAGGAGAAGTGAGGCCACTAAAGTGTAAAATGTAGAGCTCTAACAAATCTGACGTTATTTTACAAAGAGAATTTTATGCTTTTGTGCTGTATTAATCGTGCAGTCTTGTCGTGTCGTTCTCTATATATTCAGGAAATGACTAACTGCTGATTAACGCGACCCTGATTGTATTTTGTTGCCAAAAGAGAAGAAAAGAGTTTCTCATCACTTTATCTTTAGCTGTGCGCACACAAATATATTTTTTTCTCGTATTGCCGAATAGGAAAGATCGCGAACGAACAATTTTCCGCTTGTTTGCCGCACATCAGAGATCAGGAAAAGGGGATGTCCAACTTATTTTAGTGTGAGAGCGCTTCAAAATTAGCGTTTTTTATAACATTTTCCATTATGGCCAGATTGGACAAAATAATAATTTTTGGTAATTTAAATTAAAACACCCAACATTTAGTAAGAATAAAAATTACTATTTAGTGGTTATTTATTACATAGAGAAGCTATTTAAATCTTTTCATAGCATGTTAAAACAACTGACTTTTGACCTTTCAATACTTACTTAATCGATAAATGTTTTTAATAATTTTCCATTAAAAATAATACTATGATGCTTGACATTACAAAAAGTTTCATCAAATATATTTAAATTTCATAAATTTATTTAATTTTCATTGTTTTACATTTTTTGTAAGTGCAAGAAATCCTTCCGTTTACATATTTTTTTGGTAAGATTTCAATCTGGTCGTATAGTTATTAATAAGCAACTGTCTCGTCATTATACTCTGAACAGGGTATATTAAGTTTGTCACGAAATTGTTAACACCCAGACATATATGTATATAAATGATCAGTATGTTGGGCTGAGTCGATTTAGCCATGGCCGTCTGTCTGTATATGTACGAACTAGTGGCTCAGTTTTTAAGATATCGTTTTTCTCTTCAAAAAGCTTCTCATTGGTTGGAACTGCCGATATCAGACCACTATAACATATAGCAGCCATACAAACTGAACGATCGGAATCAAGTTCTTGTATAGAAGACTTTCACATTTGATAATGTATCTTCACAAAAGTTGGGGCAGGTAATAATGTAATATACGAAGAAATTGTTCAGATCGGCTCACTATAGCATATAGTTGCCATACAAACCGAACGATCGGAATCAAGGGCTTGTATGGAAAACTTTCGCACTTAACATGGTATCTTCACGAAATTAGTCATAGATTACTGCTTAAGGTAATAACATAATCTCCGAAGAAATTGTTCAGATCGGATTATTATAGCATATAGCTGGGCACATAGTTACTGAAAGAAATGCAGCTGTTATACCCTTCTTAGCTTTGGTGCAGCCGAAGTTAACGTTTTTTCTTGTTTTTAACCTAAATATATATTATTACAAGTTATATAAACAGAACTTCGCAGGTATAGGTACGAGTATAACTTTAAAATAATAACAATATTGAATTTGTTTCTATAACTTTTGACTACTACTGTGAGCTCTTTGTAAGTTTTGTTATACTCTTCTTAATATGTGACCTGGTCTATATAAGTATGTATGTATGGGAATTGAAATTTGAAAAGAATCCTCCATTGATAATGGTATGTGTGATCACCAAAAGTAGGTTGAATCGGGTCGAGTACTTCCCTTAGCCCCCATTTATGTATGTAATACTCGTATATATGTATGTACATATAATATAAAGTGTGGCATGCTAATAGTGTGTGGTACATATTGTCTAAAATAGATAAATGCTTTTTGTAGCGGTAATTTGCGGTATTAATTCTTGTTCACTTCTGCCTGAACTAACCTTTAGAGACACAAATTACTTATTTTAAATGAAAAAACATAACACAGTATTTGATTGTTGTTTTATTGACTATATGTATATTTTTATTTTTACAGACCATTCAATTTTTCAAGTGGCTTATCAACTGTGTTATATGTGACGTACAAAGAAATGCATCGTAGTGAAAATAACGAAAATCGCGATGTGGTTTACCCAGAAAAATTTTCCACAAAGGTTTGTCATATTGTAAAACGTCCAGATTTTGAAGGATATGGATTTAATTTGCATTCAGAGAGAATAAAGCCCGGACAATATGTGGGGAAAGTTGATGTGAATTCTCCAGCAGAAGTATCGGGGTTGAAGGAAGGTTATCGTATCATTGAAGTTAATGGTGTAAACATAAGTCAAGAGTCTCACAAGCATGTAGTGCAGCGAATTAAGGCCATTTCAAATGAAGTGAGATTATTAATAGTTGATGACAAATCCATTAAAAAACTTGCAGCAGAAAAGTCTTCACCATTGCCAAAGTCTATTAATGAAAAAATAAATTCAAAAGAACTGGGAGTTGAAAAACAGAAATCAAATGCAAGCAGTGGGGATATGATTATGAGAAAGCCTGTTACCAATTATGATGCAAATACAACACAGAAACACGATTACAATAAAGATGAACAAAACAGTGCGGCTAATTTCCATGAAATGCATTTGGAGAAGGACGAGGAAACACGTCCACAATTGTGTATAAAGGTTTCTAGTACAGCTTCAAGTGGTGGACTCGAACTTCCAATGACCGCAGCAGAAATGAGGGCTAAACTTTTATCTAAGAAAAAATATGATCCCAAAAATGAAATTGTAGATCTAAAAAAAAAGTTTGAGATAATACAAAAACTTTGATTTTTTAAGATTAAATAAAAACAATGGTTTAATTGTTACAAATGGCATACGAGAAATGTAAATTAATTTATTTGAAAATCATAGAACATACTGAAAATAGGGGTCAATTTGTGACGAAATAGGGGTGTTTTATTTAATATCTAGTTGATGGTTTCGAAGTGTAAAAGTTGTCAATCTAAAATAGTTTGGAAGCTCTATTTTACAATCTCCCCAAAGTTTGACATTTGTAGTTTGCTTTTATTCACCAAAAAAGGTGTTACCAGATTTTTAATAAGGCTGTGTACCAAAAAGTAGAAAAATTAAAATTCTGATAGATAAAAGTGAAAATATGACAACTTAGTGCCAGTTTATACACGGACTCTTCTGTAGAAGATGACGAGGAATGACGAATGAACCAAGCCGCTCGTACTCGGCTGGCACGCATCCTGTTCTTCTTAGTAACTGCTGTTACAATTTTCTGCATTTCTTTCTATTTTGAAATTCTTTCCGTGGTTGCAATAGCGCTTAATTTCAAATGAATATATACGATATGTTCAGAAATTTTATTTCTCTTCTCTTAAAAATTTAAAAAGGGTCGTTTTCTCAATGTCTGATAAACCGCCATCTTTCAGTTAAGTTTTAGTTAACATAACCAAGACCCCAAGATACCAAGACGGTAAAGAGCTTTTTTTTTTAACTGAACATTGAGAAACTATCCCTACCCTTTAATTTGTTTTTTGGTTTACAAAACCGATATTTATTATTAAATTAGCTAACTATTAAAACTATTGTTAATATGTTTATATTAAGGGCCACTTTTTTTGTATTTAATAAGAGTAATAATGAATACAGAATAAATGCGTTCAGGAATAAAAGAATTTAAGAAAACGCTTCAAACATAACAAGTATGTTATAATATATGTTATCAATTCATAATTATAAATTTGTTTTTGTAATTATGTTATCCATTCAATACAGAAATGATACTCTAAATAAAGAAAGTTCTAGATTCCTGTGGATTTTTTATTATTTAGCCGAAATATTTCAAACTAAAATCGAGATAAGATACTTATAGCGGGATTCTGTAACCAGTCCCTAGTCTCTATTTGAGACATTTTGAGGTAAAATCTCAATTTGCGACTAGTCACCATTCACTCAAACGTTAGTCTCAAAATATTGCCTCAAATGTGAGACCTGATAGTTAGCGGGTCACAAAACTAAAAAGAACTTGTGGCGTAATAAAATCAAGAAGAGAATGAAATAATAGAATAACTGAAATAATAGAATAACTGACAAACAGTGCCCACAGTACTCCCCCCACATAAAGACTTGCTGGACGTTTTTTTTAGGTTGAGTTTCAATATCAGATCCTAGCGCGGGTGCAAATGTTTCAGGTACTTCGATGCATAGGTAGGCTGGTTGGCGAATTCATTGGCTCGGTGAGAATACGGCTATGTGGCGTACTGTCGAATACTTCATCATTGGCCAAATGAGCTGGTTTTAGGCGCTCGATACTTACATTTATAACCTTGCCTTTAACCTCGATGACAAAAACACGTTCATCAAGTGTTTTGATCAATTTGTGTGGGCCTGAATATGGCTGTCAAGTGGCCGTTTAGTTACGTCGATCCTCAGGAATACGTGTGTGCATGTTGATAGTTCTTTGAAACAGAACGTTTTCTGACGGTTGAAGGAACTGGTCTGATTTTCCTCATATGTGAGCAAAAATCTTCATGGAAAAATTGGGAGTCTCCTGGTGGGTCTCCATCTGTAAAAAATTCGCCAGGAACCCGGAGTGTTGTCCCATATATGTAGATATTCTGCCAGTGATGCCTTTAAATCTTCCTTGTAGCAAGTTCTCAATCCCAATAATACTGTCGGTAGAACCTGAGTCCACTGAGAGATTTGATGACACATGATGGCGGCTTTGAGCGTGCAGTGCCACCTTTCCACCAGACCGTTGGCTGCTGGGTGACATGCCGTGGTGCGAATACGTTTGCCGCCTTCGTACCTTGATCGGTAGTGAGCAGCTTGGGGCATCCGTAGCGGGCAATCCAATGGGAGTAGAACGTGTTGGCAACCGTGCTTGCCGTTATGTCTTTAATGGGTACCACTTCTAACCATTTCGTAAATCGGTCGACTACAGTCATGCAGTATTTGAATCCGTGAGAGTCCGGCAAAGGTCCGACTAGGTCTAAATGGATATGATCGAATCTCTCGTCCGGAATAGGGAATGTGGCGGGTGGTGCGTCTACATGGCGACCTATTTTGGAGCGTTGACATGGAACATATTCTCGAGCCCATTTCGTAACGTCTTTGTTCATTGATGGCCACACGTATCTCTGAGCGATGAATTTTACTGTCACTCTGCCGCTGAGATGTGCGAGGTTGTGTAAAGTTTGGAAATTTTTTTGACGTTGCGGTGCTAGCACGAATGGTTTGATATGATTTGGCGAAACGTCACAATAAATCGTTTGCCCATTGGGATCAAAGGTAAGCATTTGGAACCTTAGTGATGTTTCGTTATGTGCAAGAAGTTGCTGCAGCTCTTCGTCCGAGGCCTGCGCTCGGGATAGCTCATCATAGTGAATAGTCATGAATAGTCATTCACTATGATGAGCTGTCCCGAGCGCAGGCCTCGGACGAAGAGCTAGTTTCAACGCGTGAAAAGGTGTCAGCGACGTTGTTGTCTGAACCGGAGACGTATTCAATGTTAGTAGTGAATTGGCTGATGAATCCTAGCTGTCCGAAGTTTCGGCGGCTGGTGATGGATGAGCTAGGAGAGTTGCGGCTGTTAGTTGTTCCTTGATGTAGATGAAAGCTTGTTCTGATTCTGCTGCCCAAGGTACTTGTCTGCGATTGTTTTTCTTCTTTAAGTCTTTTAAAAACTCGTTGAGGGGTGCCTGGGTAGCGGCAGCGTTTCTAATGTGTCGTCGGTAGAAGTTTATTGCGCCGAGAAATCTTCTTAGCTCTAAAATTGTTTCAGGTTTTGGGAAATTCTGTAACGCCTGGACACGGCTTGGAAGTGATGCGGAACCGAGCTTCGAAATTCTATATCCCAAAAAATCGACTACGGAAGCACCCAAAACACATTTTTCCGCTTTAATACACAGGACGTATTGGCTAAGCCGCAGGAATACTAACCGGAGGTGTTGTATGTATTGTTGTTCACTGGATGACTATCAGTAGGTCATCGATGTGTGCATATACGCAATCGAAGCCCGTGAGTGCTTCGTTGATAAAACGTTGAAAAGACTGTGCCGCATTGCGGAGCCCAAATGGCATGCTGATGAACTCGAATAACCCGAACGGGGTTTTTGGTATGTCTTCCTCGGCCACCAGAATATGATGAAACGCACGTCTGATATCGATTGTAGAAAATATGTGTTTTCCTGCTAATATTGTAGATAATCGTGAAGAAGCTAGATTTGGTACCGGTCAGGAATAGTTCTTTCTTTGAGTCTACGGTAGTCTCCGCATGGTCGCCAGTCTCCATTTTTCTTCTTGGCCATGTGTAAGGGACTAGCCCAGGGGCTTTTTGACGGTCTGGCATGTCCCAATTCGATTAGGAACTCAAACTCCTTCTTGGCTACTTTGAGGCGTTCAAGGCATAACGGTCGAACACGTTGCATGCGCGATGGTCCGGTGGTGGGGATGAAATGTTTAACGGAGTGTTTGATGGCTATGCGGTTCGAAGGGTTTTCCAATAGTTCCGATAAATCTTTGAGGATAGCCGTAAATTCTTTGCTCTCGGTTAGGGTCGTCACCGCTGTAATGGGGGTTGCATAGTGGCCTACACTGTGCGAGTCTTAGTTAGGGTCTACCAAGCGACCACGTTTGAGGTCCACAACTAATCCAAATTTATGGATGAGATCTGCACCGATGATTAGATATAGTACGTTAGCTATACAGAATATCCAATGGACGCCGTAGCCCTGTGTTGAGGGTGAAGGCACTCATCCCGTAGGTTTCGATTTTGGTATCGTTTGCAGCTTGTAGTCGAAAACGTGTTGGCATTTTCTTGTTTTTACGAGAAAGTGGAGTTACCGAAATATCCGCACCAGTGTCGACGAGGAATTTCGTACCCGATATGCGATCGCAAACGAATAGTCGGCGATGTGTTATGTTGCCACCAGCATACGCCGTGTCTACTGGGGGCCGTTTGTGTTTCCCTGAAATGTGCAGGCAGGTGTGACGTGTGCACTTTTTGGCACGTTGACCAAATTTTCGATGATAATAACATGGTGTGCTTGTAGCATTGTCCTGTGATGTACTTGGAGTACTTTTACTGCGATTGCTTCCGTTGAATGATGCTTTGTCGATCCTCTGAGCCAGCTTTTCGACTTGCCTTGCCAACTCGTCAAGTTTTTTTCTCATGTCACTACTAGCAGCGAACTTGTGGGTCACAGCCATTATACCGGGATTTTCATGTCCTCGCTGGACTTCTACGAGGCGATCTACTGTTCGCGCGAGAATAGTGTTGTTTTCTTCCCCAGTGGCAGTAAGTGTCAGTTGTATCTGTAGGGGAAGACGGTCAAGCCAAATGGTGCGCACAAGTGCTGCATCTAAATGATTTCCTCCCAGGCGGTGGATTTCTTCCAGCAGTTCAGACGCCGGAACATTTTGAAACGGCATTCTTAAGGAATGGCAAAATGATTAAGCAGTACTTCCTTAAGTATGATATACTTGTCTGTTTCGAGCGGATTAGAAATAATGTTTTCAACCACGATGAGTGTTTCTTGATCTAGGCGGGTTATCACTGTATAGTAATACTTCGTTGCGTCTGCTGATCAATCGTAGGGGTCACCAATTATGTGGCGTAATAAAACACCACATTTAATATTAAAAAAGATTATTTATTAAAGATATATACGAGCCGAAGGCCTCAGTAGCCAGCGCTATAACTTAGTGAATTAATTATTTATAATTAGCTCTCAGGTAAATAAATAAATAAATATTAAAGATATCTTAAAAACACTTATTTACTTGTTGGCGCCTGTACAAGAAGTGACACTTCTTAAAACTCAAAACGAAGACTCTAGCGTTAGTCTCAAAATATTGATTCAAATTTGAGACCTGATAGTTAGCAGGTCACAAACTAAAAAGAACTCTTGCTGCCATTTTGAATATACTGAATAGAGATCATAATAGATATTAATCGATTGTCATTTTTTCATATTTTGTAAGCAACTCAAACACGAAAAGGTTAAAAATAAATCAATTTTACATACACTTAATTTTACCTACATTTAAATATTATGAAACAAAGTCAACATATATTTTTATGGATAATTATGGTTTTTGACTATGTTAAAAAAATTTTAATATTTGTTATCGACATATTTTTTTTTATTCAAGTCTAAAAACATCTCTAATGAAAGCAATAGATTTTGAGACTGTCACTTACAGAATAGCAAAATCGTCTCAAGTCTCAAAAGTTGTCTCTAACTTAAAATCTCAAATTTAGAGACTTGAGACTGTATCACGGTACAGAATCGCAAGGTTTGTGTCATAATATTTATGTAAAATTTAAAAAATTTTTTAACCTTTTCGTGTTTGATTTGGGCTTACAAAATAAAAAAAAACGACAATCGTTTAAATATCTATGATGTTCTCTATTCCGGATATTCAAAATGGCAGACAAGAGTTCGTTTTAGTTTTGGGACCTACTAACTAGCAGATCTCAAATTTGAGGCAATATTTTGAGACAAACCCGCTCGAGATTGTTTAAAATGTCTCAAATAGGACTAGAGACGGATTACAGAATCTCGCTTTTATTCTCGTAACAGTGCTCGTCATAGTATGGCAACATTTGCTTAAATCATAGGGAATTTTTTCACCCCAAATCAACATACAAAAAAATGTTACCATTTGGCACGCAGCCTAAATACAGCACACTAAACTCTTATTAAGATGGTTTGAAATATTATAGATTGTAAAATACGTATTAGCAGGTAATAATGTTAATAATGTCTAATGTTTATTTTAACCTTGGAAATGACGTATTTTTTTGGGTTTTGGTTAGCTTATTATCTATTGAACAACACCTTCTACATTTAACGTACCCCACAGAATGCCAACAATAAAAAATGTCAAATTGAAGCAACTATTGACTGCTCCAACGGTTTCTTTTCCCCGCGTTCGTATATGCCCCATCACAGTTGTTATCTATTCCCCCAACTGTCAGAAAAACAAAACACACCAAACAAAGGCGAGGCGAACAAGCCGAAGAATTTAAATAAGCCGAAAAGAAAAGAAAATTTGGCGACGCAACATTATTTCGATCAGTTTGTCGCGGGGTCGGTTTGCAAACGGTTGTGCAGTTCCAACTAGTAAAATTAGAAGAAATATTTTTGGATTGGCTGTGTGTCTACATCCAACTGTCAGAGGATAATGTATCAATTGAAGAACTTAGCACGCCCAAGCTGCTGTCCGTCAACAGGAAGTGGCTACTTTGGTAAAGGGGCTTTGCCCACAGCATTGCAGAGTCGGGGTTATGCTGAATACCAAATCCCCGAACGCTTGAAGGATGTGCCCACTGCCAAAGACCCACTTTTCTTCGACATGGTGGAGTATTTCTTCCACCGTGGTTGTCAAATTGCCGAAAACCGCCTTATTGATGACATGAAAGGAAAACTCTCGCTGGAGGAAAAAAAAAATAGGGTAAAGGGTATTTTGATGCTTATGCAACCATGTGATCATATCATAGAAATTGCCTTCCCACTGCGTCGCGATTCTGGTGAATACGAATTAATTACCGGCTACCGTGCTCAACACAGTACCCATCGTGTGCCAACCAAGGGCGGTAAGTCAAATACACTAACTCAATACTAAGTAAAACAAGTATGTAAAAGGCAAATGTGAATCGTATTCTTTCGTGTGCTATTGTGCTGCTATCTGAAATATACTATAAGATATATAATACAATTAAATATGAAAGTCCAGGCATTTCTTCAAAGTTTCCACTGCGTTCTTATGCAACCACCTTTGAGGCCAGCAGGAAAAGAAATCTTTCTCAAGCAGATATGTACATAAATTGAAATATAGAGCACTACCAATTTTAACACCTCAGTGGTCAAAGAGTATTACAAAACAGAATTGTTCTTGAAATGCAATAAATATGTAAAAATAATTGCATATGAATGTACTAAAATGTATACATATGTATGTATTTTAAATTTTAAAAAAACTATACACATACTTAAGTATGTTCTGCTCTTGTTTACATTGCATGTGAGTATGCGCATATACATACATATGTGTTACGGTCGATACTCTAATGACATTGCATAATATTGTTGCAGGTCATACCATCTTAAATGCATTAATTTTCAAGCCATTCAAACGCCTTTTATGCAACATAGGTTTGGCCTTGACCATTCCTATTTAAACAACCATATTAATAACACTTAATATATTTGGGTTATAATTAATTGTCGTTCACATTTGTGAATTCTTTCGAAAATTTAAAATTAATTACAAAATAGGCACAACAACTTATCTGTAAATTGTACCACATAAAGTGTTGCTTATCTTCTAATAAGTATAAAACTTTGAACTCAATAATAAAATTTTAGAAAATTAAGTAAAAAACACATAAAATTTAAAAAAGTTGTTTATAAATATAACTTTGATCTACACTTGTTTTGTTGCCGTGTATATAAGATAAACCCGATTTTGAATATACCCTATTTCATATACATTTCTGCCTAGAACTCATGAAAGTATTAAGGATTTTAAAAGTTTTGCTCTCGTTTATTTCTTAAATATTCTTTCCATTTGACACTACAAAAATCAGAAAACATGAAATAAATTAACAGATATTTTTAATATCTAGTTTGTTTTGAAAAATAAGATTATATTTAAATAAAACTTTCTTAATGAGTTTTGTTTTAATTTTCCAGTAGAAAATCAGGTAGAATGACGATGCTGTCGACTTTGATACCTCCCTACCATTACTTTTAGATCTTGGTGAAACCCCTCTGTCTGCTATATCCGACAACTAATCCAGACGATTGCGGAGATAGTCTAACTCGATACTTTTTTGAATAAAACAGAACATTTTATAGACTCTTAAGTTTAGGTAAAATCTTCCGAATACTATTTCGCATATTTTCAGTAAGGAGCCTGAGAACGGGGATAACATGATTTTTGTATGCTTTGTTGGTAGTTTTTTCTTTTTAAATATTTTATTAAATATGTATATATGAAACTTTGGCTGTTTGGTGTTGTATGCTACATTTCTTATTGCTTCATAGCCATTTTATAACTACTTACTAGCAATTAACTTTATTCTACCTAAGAATTAAAAAATTTACAACATTATTGCAGGGAATACTTCATAAATACCTAAACAATATATTTAATCAATCGAAAGCATGTGTTAATTAAAGAAAAAAACTTTCTTGTTGGGTATTTATAAGTTTCAAATGAATGAAAAACCGTCCCCCCATAGTCACGTAAAAATAGACGCGGTCATAAGTGTGCTGTACCATAAAAAATACGTGTACTTAATTTAAAACATTATCATAATTTCGCAATAAGTAAACAAATGATTAAAAAATCGAAAACAACAAGCAGAACCAACCCAATTTCATATACTGCTTTGGTAGGAGGATTCGGTCGTTAAGCGTGATATTTGATTGTTCGTTATCTTAAAAAAATATATGTAAAAATTTGTTTATGATTAATGTATGTTTTTTAAAGTACATATATATTTAAATACATACACATAAACGTGCGCCGTAATTTGTTTTTGACATCATGCGATTTTCAGCCTGCTGACGCGGCAGAGACAACACCTTTTGGCAGAGTCCACTGCGAAATCTTTAAATTTTCCCTTTACATCTGATATGTACATCTGTGAAATTGTTGCCAAGCCCCCCTTTTTGGCAGATATGAAGGTCTTTGATAACAATAAAGGCACTTGAATAACAAATTTCTACTGTCGATAACACAATTTTTGTACAGTCTATTAAAAAGCAACCTTTTAACAACTTACTAATTGATTCAATAAATCGGAATATTAGCATTTGGACAAGCAATTAAAGCGTGCTTCACGATATAATTTGTTAGGAAAATAAATTTAATGTGTTACACATGCCAGGCAAGCAAATATTGATACATATATATTAATAGGTATATGTATGTTATTATTATCATTTAAAAAATTTGCACATTTTCTCACTTACATATGTTTGCTTATGTCATAGATAGTCATATATCAGTAAGAAAAGTATTGTAACTTTATTTAGTACTCTAATAAGGCACTTTATTATTGTTTGTGTAAAACGTTTTATGAGTTTTACCGAAATAACAAGTAAACTTTGCAGTAAGGCTGCCTAGTAAAATTCCCATGCAAGTCAACTTTATTTGGAATGCTGATAATATAAAAGAATATCAGTATAAATAAATTACTATACATATTAGATTAGATTAGATTGAGATTGAGGTATGCACTGCGACCTTGGGTCTATTGTGCCCTCTCCTAACTCACAGGGACCCCCCAAGCCCCAGCAAGTCAATGAATTCTAGGATTTTGCTGGGGGCTAGTGAGTCGATGTGTTCCCTATCGGGAAATATGGTCCCAAAGGGGCCCTTTTGACCTGCGTCTCCAGACTGCGATGCAGTCGATTAGCAGGTGCTCCGGAGTTTCAGGTTCCCTGTCGCAGAACCGGCAGTTGGCAGAAGAGGCAAGTCCAAAGTTACATAGGTGCCTATTTAGCTTGCAGTGGCCGGTATAGAATGCGACCAGGAGCCTGAGTTTAGCCCTTTGGGGAGGTTGATTATTGATTTAAACCTATTGAGGTTATACCCCCCTATTAGCAACTTGGCATGCCGCATGCCATGCGCCCGTTGCCAATAACCTTCTCTACCCACTCTTTCTTCCTTACGCAGCAGCTCTTTTATAGTGGGGGGGCCCACCCCGTGAACGGTTCGGGCCCTACCATATTTGTAGGGGCTGCGGAGCGGGCTAGCTCGTCAGCCAGTTCATTACCGGCTATGCCTTTATGCCCGGGGTACCCATATTAG
This sequence comes from Bactrocera correcta, assembly GCA_027475135.1. NCBI lineage: Eukaryota > Metazoa > Arthropoda > Insecta > Diptera > Tephritidae > Bactrocera > Bactrocera correcta. The sequence continues at coordinate 45,104,224 of CM050322.1, read as the reverse complement.
GTGTACCTGGTTCACTTCCGATAAGCTGTTTAGCCGTTCCCTGCACTCCTGCACTAGCAGCGATCTGATCTCGTAAGCGGAGATCGCTTTCAGTGCCGCTTGGCTATCGCTGAGTATGGATAACGCTCATTTCGATAGTTGCGATGGAGATTTATCTCAATGCACCGACTTAGGGCCCAAAGACTTCGGCCTGGAAGATACTGGGGAATCTGCCCATCGGTATGGATAACCTCGTGCGTGGACCTGCGATCCCTGCACCAATACCTTCCGCCGTCTTAGAGCCGTCAGTGTACCACCTTAGTGTACTCTCCCTCAGCATCAGCTCAAGAGTGGAATCATTCCACTCGCTCTTGCTGCCAAGGGTAACCTTAAACTTCCTCGTGAGATTTAATGTTTTTGTGATCCCGTCCTTCGGGAGGAGGGCAATTGGAATGTTGCCACTTATCATCTCCATCCTCTGGGACGAGATCGATTTGCCTTTGCCGCATCCTTCTGCCGTTATTTGCAGGAGTGAATGCTTGGCTACCTGACCTATCACTATGTGGAGCGGTGTGAGCTCCAGCAGGACCTCCAGTGCCGCCTTTGGGCATGTTCGCATAGCGCCCGTCATGCAGACGCATGCTAGCCGCTGAAGCCTAGATAGTTTTACCACCACCGAGGCCTGTGCCGCCACGGAGGCCCAGGACACCGCTCCATATGTGACTATCGGTCGCACAATCATGGTGTACAACCACCTGACAATCCTTGGCTTGCAACCCCAGGATTTTCCTGCCAGACGATTGCATACCATTAGTGCCTTTGTCGCCTTGACCAGGGTTTGGTTCACATGCTGTTTCCACCGCAAAGTGGAACCCAGCGAAAGACCAAGATATTTTACCTTGCTGGTCATCTCGAGCACTCTCCCCCCAAGTGTGAGGTTCCTAAGCCCGGGTAGGGACCTACGCCCGTGAAAGGTACGATGGTCGTCTTCGAGGGGTTGATACTTAATTCAACTCCCCTGCACCACTCCATTGCCGGGTTTTAGACCTCTTTGCACTAGGTCACAGAGAGTGTCCACAAACTTGCCCCTCGCTATGATCACGATATCGTCCGCGTATCCTTGGCATCGGATACCATTGACGGTTAGCAATGCTAACAGGTCGTCCACAACAAGGCTCCACAGCAGGGGCGACAGTACACCACCTTGCGGGCAGCCTCTTGTTGTGCCGAGACGAATCTTTGTGCCCCCCGCTGTGGTCTCAGCAACCCTAGTGCGCAGAACCGCCTCTATCCATCTACGCACCGGTGCTGCCACATTTCTACCCTCCAGTGCCATGGCCACACTTCTATGAGACGTGTTGTCAAAAGCTCCCTCGATATCCAAAAAGGGCGCATAGCATAACTTCCCCTTTTTCCAGTGAGCTCTCTATCTCAGAGGTCAGCTGGTACAGAGCCGTGCTTGTTGATCTGCCAGCTCTGTATGCGTGCTGAGCCGCATGCGGGGGTGCAGTCTTCAGCGCCTTCGACCTTAAGTGATGATCAATTATCTTCTCCATATTTTTCAGTAGGAAGGAGGTTAGGCTGATTGGCCTGAAAGATTTAGCCAACGAGTAGTCCTTCCTTCCCACTTTCGGATGAAGTTTACCTCCGCTGTCCTCCATAATTCAGGGATGTGGGCCCAAAGGAAAAACTCCCCCCGCAGCAGCTTAATCAGGTGTGGCATCAGGATCTGCTCACCCTGTTGTAGAAGCGCGGGGAAGATGCCGTCCACTCCCGGAGACTTGAACTTTTAAAACGAGGTCATTGCCCACCTGATCGAGCCCGCAGTAAACAACTGTTTAGCGATAGCCCAATCAGTGCGGGACGGCCTGTGTTCGATTGTGAGCAGACATCGGTTAACCGGAATTGTCCCCGGGGAAGTGAGCACGCAAGAGCTCTGTAGCTCTGTCTTCCGCGTTGGTCGTGAATGTCCCGTCACTCCTTTTAATGGCTAGCACTGTGTCCGTCTTCCCTTTAGCTAGAGCCTTGTGCAGCCTAGCAGCTTCTGGAGTGGAGGAGACGTTTTCACAGAATCTCCTAAAGCTAGCCTGTTTAGCAGACCTGATCTCTTTATTATACAGTGTCAGGTTGCTCCTATACTCTTCCCAGACCCCTGTACGCTTAGCCTTGTTAAATAGGCTGCGTACCTTCTTCCTTAGGTCTGCGAGTTTCTTTGTCCACCAGGAGCAATTGCGCCTGTCTGTGGGCCTTCCCATGGGACAGCTGTCATTGTACGCGTTGATGATGGCCCCGTTGAGCGCGGTCAATCTGCACTCCAATCCCAGGCCCGTAACGCTACTGTCAGTCTGCCCCTCCCTCTTCAGTCCCTCTACTAGCCTCTCCCTGAAGGTACCCCAATTGGCCCTTCGAGGATTGCGTCTTTGAGGGAGTAGCTTGACCTCCGCCCTCAGCACAAACCTTACAATTCTGTGGTCCGACAGGGAGGGCTCCGTTAAACCCTCCACTGCGAGACCATCCCGGCTGCCGGTTCATTGCTGAGGGTTATGTCCAACACTTCCCTCCTGCTTATAGTGATGAACGTGGGTTCACACCCTACATTCTCTAACCTAAATTACTGCCTACTATATATTCTAAAAGGGACTCACCTCTCGCGTTACAGTCGGTGCTGCCCCACTCCGAGTGGTGGGGGTTTGCGTCACAGCCGATGATTAGGGGGAGCTTGGCAGCCTGCAGTGCTCTACCAGCCTTTCCACCTCTGCCGGGGGTGCCGTTGCTGCCTCTCCCCGGGAAAATATGCCGAGGCAAGGACGAAGTCTTTGCCCCCAGTGTCCCTAGCCTGCACCGCCACCAAATCCTGCGTCAGAAACTCTGAAATGCAAAAGAAATCAATATTGCTTCTAACAACTATGCACGTCCTAGGCCTCTCGCTAGAGAGGTCCCAGATTACCTTGTTTGCCTCCGTCTTGAGGCCCTTTACCTCTCCTTTTTAAATCCACGGCTCCTGGATCAGCAGTGTGCCCCGTTTTTCCGCAGTGAACCTGCTTGCGATGACAGCTGAGGCTGCTGCCGCATGATGCAGGTTCACTTGGGCAATTTCCAAGTTGGCGGCCATCATAATGTTGGTTCGAGGAAGGAGAGATCCTCTTCCCCGCCGTCAACCGCACTGCTGTCCGCTGGGCCTCCAAATCCGTCCCAAAAGCTCCTGTGTGGGAAAGGGAGCTCCATGTTCCGGCCATCAACGGGGACGCCTATGGCTGTTACAGGCACTGCCAGTCCAGACCTGCTCCCGCAGGGCTGCTCCCCCATACCGTCCACCTCCATCATCATTGCCGTCGGGGCGGACCTCGGCATTGCCAGAGTATCGACGCCCTTGTTCAGTGGGGCCGCAGGCTTGTTGGCTTCCTTGCTCCCGGTGTCAGCTGGCTTGTAAGGCCGCATGACGACCGTGCTGTACCTGTAAAACAGGCGGAAGCTCGCAGCCCGGACGTACTTGTACGACTCGTCGTCAATGTACAAGTGCAGCCTCCATCCCTCCATGTCGCCTAGCTTTTCCTTTTTGCTGCCGGCTACACACCAGGCCGAGATACTGAGTCCTCGGTTCTGGTTCCTCACCAGACCCAAGGCATACTCGTAGGATCTGTCTCCGCACCGAGGGAGAAACATTGTCATGCTATGCATGATTGGCACGTCTTCCACCCTCTTCGCGCAGAGGACAGGGCCCGTCCAGCTTTCCAGCTTTGGAGCGTGTTCCCTCAGCCAGTCAGCGGACGACTCGTCCCGCAGTCCACCTGCATCATGCCTCCCCTGAAGTCGATGCCTAGGAAGGATGCCGTATAAACCTCCCCTTTAGACACCTCGTCCCTGAGGAGGTCTTGCAGCACGGTGAGCTCCTCCGATTTTTGCGACTCCGCCGGGTATTTGAGAGGGAGAACGGCCATGCGGATGCCTTTGACAGCATCCGCATATCCACGCCGACCCTCCTCCACCCGGTGAGGAGCCAGACCCGGGAAAGGGTTTGGGCCCCCCGGGTGCCTTTGCGTCCGTGCCCCCCACCCTCTTTGATGGGGGGGGTCCTGCGGCGTGATTTGGCCGCTCTTCCTTTTTTCGGCTTGGACATTCGTTCCTGCGGGCGTTGCCCTGCTGTCGCCTCGCATGGCGGTCAGAGCTGTGCTGACCGGGCCACGGTTGTTGATACCGCTGCCTTGCGCGCGAACTGGCACGTTTATGCCGCTTGCCTGGGATGCGTTGCTCCCTCTGCCCTCGCTCTTAGCTAGAGCCTCCGCTGCCTCCGGGGGTTTTTCCCCTCTCGGAGGTGCCGCATGTACCACTTCATAGTGGACCCACTCATCCCCTTCCTGCGGGGATCATCGCACCCTCCGGGTTGACCAGCAGCGGGGAGGGGGCGCTGCCCACCTCTTCTGCGCCTTCTCCCCCTTCTCCTACCAGCGCCCTCAGGCTCTGCCTGGTGCGACTCGCCCGAAGCCGGTCCACTGCACCCACCGTCGGGGGTCTTTTTGTCGCCCGGGTTTCTGTCACAGCGGCATCAGGCGTTACAGCCAGGTGAGCGCCGCTGCAAGAGGGCACATCATCATCGTCCTCCCTGGGGTGCTCCTCGAACAGCGAGCGCTCCTCCCACGTAAGGATCCTGAAGAAGCCAGGCTTCCGCTTAGCCCCTCGACCCCCCTTGCCTTCTGCTGCTCCGCTCTCCTTGTTTATTCCGTTTCCATTGTCCCTTGTCATTGCCAATTGTCCGTCAACGAGTGTCAAATTTTGTTGTTGTGATTTTTTTAATTGTTGGTCCATCATTTTCTTACGACCCTTGGCTCAACGTGGTGAGCTGTCGGGTCTACGTTTTAAAAGGGGGGAAAGGGAAGGTCCGCCACGCCAGAGCCCCCTTGGCGCGGTAAGGCCACCGTTACTTCCCAATTCAGCCCGGTGTTGGGAAGGCTCCGTTAGAATACAGCCACATTCACCTCCTGGCTGCAAAGTTCCAATGGGCACGGGAGTCGCATAACACCCTGGATTAGGAGGTGGTAGCTCTTGGTCAGCGCACGCATGCGGCGCCCGACATACCGCGTGGTCCGTGCTTGGCAGCACCAACCTCACAAGATTGGGGGGCGCCGAGTATGCTTGCGCCTAAGCCCCTGCACCACGACAAGGTGCCTACCATTCGCAGGGGTACTATACATATATATATGTATATATATATATATTTACGTTCTTTTGAAAAATTTAAAAAGATTTCAAAGGCGGGTGCTAATTTGTGTTCATACAAATAGCAGTGAATCAACAAAAGGTTTATAATTCGCAAAAAACTTAAAAAATTCAATGATGATTTATAATAGTTTATCTAATATTTAGTCAAATAGGCTTTGTTGCGAATAGCGGCGCCACATCTCGCTACATTGTGCACTTTAAACACTTACACCTGTCAGCCTGCCACATTTCAGAAGAAGTTTTTATTTTTCTATATTTCTTTTAACAAGTTACTCAATATTTCCTCATACATTTTCGTTGGGGTTTGATTAATCTTGTTGTATCTAATCTATCTAATTGGATATATTTGAACAGTTTCATATTGTCTTAAATAGAGGCCTTCCAACACTGCAGTGACACTCGATTACTTATGGTCCTGCATTCTTCTCCTTTATCACTCTATACTGACAGTTACTAGACTAGTTTTGGAAATAAAAATTTATTTCTGGCAACATTTATAAATAAAAAAAAAAATCTACTTTAAATTCGACAATTCAAATTTTCGTTTTTTTGCTGTTGTTGTAGCGGCAGAAAACATTCCTGAAGTAATTTTGAGGCATGGTGCTGAGTTAACAGTCCTTGCCCGATTAAAAATCCGGTTACTTAGACTCGACTGTCGTGGGAACGGGCCATTTGGCTAATTTTAAGCGGTACTATGCTTTCAGTAATCAATGTTTTCAGCGTCTTTGATTCCTGCAGGTGCAAGAGTAACCGAACATTTGGTTGCACCCGAAAGTGTACTGACTGAACTTTAAATTAGCCCTTCCTTACTTGTTATTTTTTTTAATTTTGTACACATGCCTACGTTCAGAAATACACATATGCATATATTGATTAAACAAACATTAGGACTGTCCTATCTTTTCAGTTGGATCATATTAGGTACAGTGTAATACTATAAATTTTACTGAAATCGTTTCAATAGTTTAGAATTTCTCCCTGGACAAAACGTGGCTCTTAATTTTTATTCGTAAATATAGATAATCGATTCAGTAACTTCACGCTTGCACATGAATGATTTGAAATTTTATGAACCTTTATTTTTATACGCTTTTTACATGGTAATTATTTAATGGTTTCTTTAAGCAAATAGTCATAATGACGTTGAGATAGCGTAAATAAAAAAGCAATTAGTTTACTAATTATTAAATACTTACTACTGAATTAAAATATATAATATAAAACAAAAACTAATATTTTTTTAAAAAGCAAACTTTTTTTAAATGACACTAAATAATGTGTTTAAACTGAAGTAATATTAAGAAATTACTTGTTATTCACGCTTAATAAAAAGGATTATTCATTAACTAAAACGGGCAAATCATAGTAGCAAAAAAAAAAATTATTAATTAGTTAGTTTAAATTTATTTAAATTATCTTTAAACGTGTTCGTATGTTCACTATTGAGACATTTGAATTAGTGTGCAACTTTTAATTGAAAAACTCGTCTAATACCATTAATTTATTCTCAATATTTTATTTGCTATGATAAAAACTATACATATAATACATATTTTCATCGAATACCTCCGTATTCGTATGTATAAGTATACCAATGAATTTAAATTGTGCCTTTTGCAAATTGTCGCTACTTACTGGATACAAAAAATAACAATCAACAAGTAGTAGAAACATGAGGATGTTGGGTGTCAGCTATCACAATGTCCTCACAAAACGCTGATGTCATCATCGATTTTTTAATTTTTTTTAATTGAAATGAAAGTATCATATTCTGC